>NW_024121321.1:7309526-7487026 GCF_016745375.1 Pimephales promelas
CCAGGATTGGATTGCTTGGCAACAAAATGATGATTTGATTGTCATTTTGGGCTTGTTTATTTTCAGAACATGATATTGAGGAGAGGAAGTTGTCTTTGCGTCCTGTTTGTTCACCGCTCTACATGCAGTGTATATGCCATCCACGTTCTGGTCCCTCATCCATCTGGTTTTTGTCTAGGTATTTTTTTAGAAAACGTTTTTTTAAATGATCCTTGTTGTCCTACCTCTGTATGTATATATTTTTAATGTTTGTTTGTGTCGGGGAAAAGCATTCCGGATGGTGTGCTATTTTTATTTATTATTATTTTATTGTATTTATTTAGTTCAAAGAGAAAATTAAATGTTTAAAAAAAACTGTTTTAGATGAAAACTAAAACACAAATCTAAATTTTAGATGAACATGATGTTTGAATGTATCTGGTTCATACATGTATGCCTCAATGTCTACATGTGATAAAAAGCTGTTTCAACATTTTTGTGAAAAATATAGGATATGTGAACAAACCATGCAATTATACATTAGTAAGCCTGTAGAATACCAGATGTTTCTTGTTGTAAAGCCTCACTAGGACTGTCACCTTATTATCCTGTGTTCACTGAAGGGTTTTTCTTTTCTCCTGAAAAATGATTTGCACCATGTCAGACTGTTTTCCACAAATGCATCAATCATATGCAGATTGCATACAAAACAATAAAATTCATGTTCTAAGACATGTTTTACAGTACTGTTGCTGATATGGATTTTTTTATTGTATTATTTTGTCAATAACTGTGCACTTGTATGGAGAATGGAAAATGAATAATGTAAATCTCAGTCTTCGTTTTCAAATTTAATTGGCTGAGCAGAATTCCAGGAGCACCGATTCCACAGATCACAATGGTGCGATCACAATTCCAATTGAGACAAATGTATGAGGTAAAGGTAAAACTTTGTACTTGAAAAATCCGTACATTTGTCTCAATTGGAATTCATGTGATTCAAGTTTGCAAATTCTCCTCATTTACAAATATAAAGCTGCTTGGTTTGAAAGCTTCTTTTTTTCATTAATCGCTATTCATCGTTCCACTACTGATATTGAATGACTGCAAGTTACATTGATATCCCAGTAGGTGTCTTTTTAAATGAGTCATTCAACCAGTTCTTCAAAAAAATCAGTGTTCTTCAAAAACACATGAACAAAACAAGTGAATGTTGCGTTTATGAGCGAGTCATTATTGAATCATTCTTTCATGCCAAAGATGGTAAATTAGTAAGGATAGTATGCCAAAATGCAGTCCCGAGTTTTGAAACATTTAACTCAACCAATTTGTTCACACACACTGCTTCAGTAATTTGTTCTGAGATGAAGAATGGTTTTTGCTTTCGGTTCTTTTGGAACTAGTTTTGTTGGTGGAGCAAAAACAAAGTAACTGCCAACATTGTGCCTAAAAGGAACATTACTAAAGCCGTGTTTCCACCTTTCCCCAGGAAGGAACTTTGGGGTGGTGGTACTCTGTGTGTTTATACTGTAGGAACCAGGATCTAAGGGTAAAAAAATTCCCCACAGAAAGTCCCTCCTGTCAAGGTAGTACTTTTTAAGAGTTCAGGAACTTTCGGGGTGGGACTTGTGCGCTGAACATGCTAATTGGTTGAGCTTCTTGGTTCTTACCAATCTTGTTCTTTCTGCCCGATCCATCTCACGGTCAATGTACGCTATAGCTGATAACTTCTTTTTTTGTATCTAGCATTGCAAGCTTTCTGAATACGCTTTAGTATTAGTGCTCATCTCTTTTCTGCCGTTACCTTGTTTGTAAACCAATAGATCGCACACAAAAGCTTGAATCTTCTCCTCCATGCTTAAAACTCAAAACGCACTCAAAAAACTTGGGAGGAGCAGTCGCACACAGTTAAACGTCACCAGACTAATCTTACTAATCTTACTAGTACTTTAGTCTGTGGTGTAAATGCAACTGGTCTGGGGCAAAAAAAGTTCCTGGGACAAATAGTTTAATAGTTTTTACTAAAACCAATTGGGCAAATATTTAGGGCCCAATACAGAGTCTCGCGTGACTATCCAAATACCAACTTATTTTATGTAGATGGGAAGCTACAAGCCAGTGATTGAATTCCTCCCTTCATAAATTGAATTTACTCCCTGAAATGGCTTAACTGCCACATGAATCAAAAGACTGTTATGTGTGTTTGAGTTGCAAAAATGTTGCTTTTTTAAGGACAAAACACCATTAGCAAAAGAAAGACAACTGCATTTGAATTTTCAGTCGCTATGAAACAAGTGCAGAAATAGACGACATGTTTTGTGAATACACAAGCATGTTTTGAGCACATTAACTACGGCCTAATTATAGTATCGTGGTTTAAGTCATCCACAAAGATGTGAACCAGAGGAGAATGTGGCTCACTTGAGACCTTTCTCAAGAGATCATTTTGAAATTTTAACAAACACTTGATCTCTACATGTCTCTCTGCCTCTGACTCTGACCCCACTCACCTCGTGCTGCCGAGGCACACTCGAAATCACACAGTCGAACACAAACAGACTTGATTGACTCACATGTAATATTTAAAACCTTGCGGGGCACTCTGTGTTTAAATAAGAAAAAAAATTGAAAATGTTTGCTGGTGTGGATCGGCGGTTGCTGGTGTAAAGTTATCAGTAATGCAGTTAATGCTGTTAATGCTTGTCATTGAGTGAATCGGCATGTCCTTACTCAGTCACTTAACACATATGATGCCATATGAAATATTTCCATCCCAGTTGGTTTAAAAGTTGATGTTTAAAATCTCTGCATTGATTGGTGTTGAGCATTGCCGTGGGATCCTTCATTGCTGGGATATAATCCAGAGAATTTGTGGAAGACCAAGATCCAGAGACTTGAAATGGAGGCCTTTGTTGTTAAAGTTAGTCAGCATGAAAAAGAAGTTTGGATAGTCTTTTCAAGAGTGAAACACTTCTCGAACAAGACAATTTTTGGACGGGCTTGATTTTGTCCATTGGGAATTGATTGGATGCGGTTTGCTATTGGTGAATCTTATGTGAGTGACAGGTTGTCATCTATTGAGAAAATTTTTATTTCATGCTGAGGGGTGTAACGATACACGTGTTCGTATTGAACCATCCGGTACGAGGCTTTCGGTTGGTTGTACCATTTTTCCTGCCGACCAAAATTTCGTGCGCTCATAATGTAGAGACGCTGGCGTGACCACAACATTGCCCAACATCAAATAGCAAATATAATTCAAGCGGAACGAAACTGAGCTACTCGTTATTGTGTTGTTGACGGACCCTTTATGAGTTTGGACCAACAGCGCGAGCCGATCTTAATTAAGCATCACTGTTACTACACAGCGAAAATAGAAAGAAAAATTTGAATTCTCCACTGAACTGAAGTAATAACATCGCTGCGAGATCTTGTGAGAAACATTCACATTTCTCCGTTGTTAACGGATCAAACCGCGCTGACGTGGAAACCAGGAAGAAACATTGTAGGCTACCATGAATGAACTACGTATAGACGAATCCGACGAGCGTTCTTGTGTAGGCTGCCATCTTGTGGCGACGCCATTACTGAGCTGTTACACCGGCATAGACATATGCACCGGTATGTAAACAAACCTCGGAGATAAGGTGATAACGCACCCTTGATGACGGCTACAGCCAGGCAGACTTGTTGGGTTGATGATGTTAGACATTGGCCTCCAGTCACAGATGAAGGTACAAACGATCTTACAGATTATTTATGAAAATAGCTTGGCAAGCAAGCTAGGCTAACGTTTGCTACCGAGGAAACTAAAAAAAGATCTGTCCATTTGGCAACAATAAATAAATAAATAAATGAAATCAAATAAACAATTTCATGTTTTTCATTTGTGTCCATTATTTATCTCATTTTTACATTGCAACGGGCATGGGTAAGGTAACGTTACAGCTAGAAAGTATAACTTGCATAATATCGACCAACTACTGTTTTTAAACCATGGAAAGAGGTCAATATAACAGCAGGAGAACAATTATGTCACATAACGTTACATTCAGCTCAGGAAAGCCATTTAATGACCATAGCATGTAAATTGAATAGAAAAAATAACAAGAGAGGAGATTTTGCTGATCACTATATCACACATTTATTATATTTTTTTACTTATGTCATGAAATAATTGTTATTATACGCGAATGTCCGCGTCTTGTACTCGCCCAGGAAATCTGTGTAAACCGTACGGCACCAGACAGGGGCAGTCCACCCGGGGTATTCACAATGTTTTCTCTTCAAAATTGAAATTTTACTGCCACCATTAAAACAATTTATAACGGAAACTGTTTACCCACTCGACATTATACAAGGGCTAACGTTGTAACGTTAGTGACAGTCGTAAATCGCGAGCTGTTTATTCCAGTGGACGCAAGTTGCAACTAAAACAATAGAAGGCAATGGCGCAAAGCTACCCAGCAACAGCTCAGTAATGGCGCCCGCTTACTTCCGGTAGTTTCGCCGGATTCGTCTATACAGTGTCCACAGATCATCAACATTCACCATGGAGTTACTGTATAACCAACCACTGTAAGTTTGGCAGGTATAATCCTTTCAAGTAACATCACAGTTTTATTTTGACATTATGAATACAGTTGCTGCCCTCAAATGTTAATCTGAACTAATAAACCTTTGTTTATAACTACTAACGTTACAATATTACATTTCATTTTGTCCAAGCCAATAAGGAGCTGTTTTGTTTTATATGCTCCTAAGAAAAGTCAAGTAGCTCAATCATTGCTCAAAGTAAAAAAAAAATATCATAATTTATGATGTTATTTTTAACAAAAATATAATTAAATTAAATCAAGGAAATTTCTCAGGCATTTCTTTCTTTTTGCTGTATCGGAAACGTACCGAACCGTGACACAAGTGTATCGTATCAACCGAACCGTGAATTTTGTGAATCGTTACACCCCTAATGCTGACTGATGTAAATGATAAATACATGATCCTTCAAGTATAATTTACTTTTACTGGAGTAACATTTTGGCACAGGTTTCAACAATGCACTTTAACTTTACTTGATTTACACATGGTCCCTTTAACATATTCAGTTGACTATAAGTAACGTTGCACCTACATCTCAACTAACTCTCATTAGAGTGTTAGTAGAGTATTAGTAGACTGCTAGGGTTAGGGAAAGAATAAGTTGACATGTAGTTGCAAAGTTACTTATAGTCAACAGAATGTTCAAAAGGGACCATCAAAATAAAGTGTTACCCACACTTCTTCTACCATGTTTGAGCGCAGTGGATCAGGGTTTTATACTGTAGACTTTTCAATCCACAAGACAAATGGAACCGAAGAGAGGCTGGTTGAGTAATTTCCCTTTTCAATTCATGTGGATTAACTGAGCTACAGCAAGGCTTGTGTTGGATCATAGTCTAATGAGGAGAAATGACTGACAGAGTGCCTTAATTCAGACATACGTATGGGGAAATGTGCTCTAGAGTGTGTAATGAACTTGCATCACTACCTAAGATGTAAATGACTGTTACTTTGATTTATTATTGAAATCTGAAATTAAAAAATAGAGTTCCAGACAGAAGCAGAAGTAACAGTCAGACTGAAAATTACAGTTTTCCCATTCTGGCACTAATTTTGCTAGTCACACTCAGTATTGCTAGAAAAGTCAAATTTGTTCATTCTGAAAGGCTCAGCTGCTTAATTATAAGATAAATTCAGCACCTGACATTGCCATTTTAATCTTTTTGATGTGAAATGCTAGATAAAGACTTACAGATGGCATGTTGTTTGCAAAAGTAAATAATTTGTTCTATTTATATTTAAAATAATTTGAAACAATTTCAAATATTTATTTATCCATAATCATTTAATAGTTTAGATTAAATGATTTAGATTATCCTTTCACAAGGCAAAAGAAATAAGTAAAATAAAACTCCCATTGAAAAAGCACTAGGAGAAGATTGGAAGCTCAAATTCCTTGAAGCCATTGATTCAGTTGTAAAATGGATTTAGACGAGCACAAATCTAATTAGCCAATTAGTTAGCCAGCCAGCACATCCACAGTGACGTTTAGCCTAATGAATCCGACACACTGCGTTGTTTGCCGCAGTTCCCTCAGATCTCTGAAAGTAATCGTGTGTCCCAACGTGAGCTTTCAGCACCTTAGAAGCCATTCACACACAAAATACAGGAGAATTACGGCGCATGTGATCATATAGCCATTGTTGCATCATTTCAAAATCAGTGCCAATGACACAAATGTTGACGTCAGGATGCATTACTTGCAATGCTGAGGGTATTCTGCCTTGTTCAATTTCACCCCTGGGAACAAATACAATGAAGCTTGTATAATTGAGGAGTGAATTAATACTGCATCACAAACTCCTCGTTATACATTATAAGCTCCGATCTCTCTTTTATACCCCATGGATCTAGCTTCGATAGCCACAAATCATTAATTTAAAAAGCCACTTTATTTCTGTCTGTTCCTTTAAGCAATAATCTAGTCTAGTTTGTGTATGTGTATTTGTTATAATTAGTCAGTCAATTTTTTTTGTTAGTCTTTTTTTTTTTTTACAAAGCAGGTACATAACATTTTGTTTAATATGTTCATCAAAAGAACAAAACGGATAAAACAACAGGCCTTTATAAAGTAAAACATTGGATGGGATATTATTTCACAAAAGGAGACAGAGTAATAACTATAAGTATTTCAGTAGGCCTAATAACCATCTAATCTATTTGAAGCCAAATATATAAAAAAGGTCTTACATATCATGACCCCTATACTTATTTATTATAATTATTATTAATTAATGTATTATTCTATTCGATTATTTCACATTGCTTGATTTAAATCCAACAAAAATATTTGAGTGTAATGTACAGTGATTACATATTTTATGGTACTTATACATTTTGAACCCTACATATTATTCCCAAAGTAAAAACCTGAACGTAGAAGACAAGTAAAAGGACAATATTACTGATGTATTTAATTACATGTATTTAACTGTTTTTTGTTGTTGTTGTTTGTTGGTTTGTTTGTTTTTTTACATTAAAATATCTTAGATTATTGTAACCACAGACCGAATTTTTAGGCAACTCATAAAAAAACTATTGACTTCAGTATAATAGAACCGGAAGCGTTAAAATGATAACTAGCTTCTGGGATTTGGCATACAAAAATACAACATCCCTGCTGCACTCAAGTCTGAGGCCTTCACTACTCTCAGAAATAATGTAGACCTATTTAGTATGTACCGTAAGCAGTGTGTTCATGAATATTGTGTAGGCCTCAGTGAAATGAACACCATAACTTTTGGATGCCTGATTGAGCCAAAACATCTTTGATCTCTAAATATTACATGCAGGTAAGGTCTGTTTGGAGACAGAAAACATATAAAAGTAGGCCTTACTATCCCTTACAGAGACACTATGAGGAACAGTGTCGGTGTGCACGATCAATAAGTTATGACAACATATGTTTTTACATTGCTTTAACTCATCAAAAAAAGTAACTTTTTTTGTTCAATTTTTAAAGTCAGTTTAATGTAATTCTGGTTGAAATGACTTACATATTCAAGTTGATTGTACTTAAGGCAGCAACTTTTTTTTTTTTTTTTGAAAACTACAAGTATACTATCAGGTAAAAGTATAGTTGCTGTTAAAAAGGGCATGCAGGGATTCCCTTTGCAATTTGGCCACAGATTTATAAGCTGCTTTCTCCCTATTTATCCTACACTTAGAAAATAGGTTCAAAATAAGTAGCCTTACTTGTTATGGTATTGACCAGTGACAGTTCTGTACCTTTTTCTTCTGAGAGTATATGGTAAAAAGTCTCCCTCTGCTGGTTGAAAAATGTGCACATCCTCATCCATAGAAACCATTTAGTGAAAAATAAAAAGTGTGGTTTTTACTGTTTTTAATCTGAGCTGTTAATAATGTGAATTAGTAGATGTTACTGCTCATTAATCCATTCATAAATATAAAATAGTCAAAACTTTAACTTTGACCTTTTAACCATGCCACTATCACACTACGTTAACTGACGAGGCCCAAAGTGAAGGAAATGAAGTTGGAATAAAGTTATTTTTGTTTGTTTTTGCGCACAAAAAGTATTCTTGTCACTTGATAAACTTAAGATGTTAACGATTTTAATGATGTCTTTAACAACTTTTCCCGGCTGGCAAGTTTTAATCCCTCAAGAAGCCTATGGACTAGTATGGAGGAGTGATCCAGCTCTCAGATTTCATCAAAAATATCTTAATTCGTGTTCCGAAGATGAATGAAGGTCTTATGGGGTTGGAACAACATGAGGGTGAGTAAATACTGACAGAATTTTCTTTTTTGGGTGAACTATTTTCCTTTTCAGGAAAGAAGATAGAGTGTAAATGGTATATTTATGAAGTTCCAGACGCTATTATGTTCAATGTCCTGCAGAGGATTTCTGTTTTATTAGTTCCTAGCGCTATAGAGCTTAGAGTTTAGATCTCTATTTTTATCTGTTCATTACTTTCTATGTTCAGTCTACTGCATTACTGTAATGTGGAGGCTCTAGGTGGCATCTAATGTCTATAAAGACAGGTTAATAACTGAAGAAGCTCTTAAAATAAAGGCCCAGAACTGTGACGGTGTAAATACATACATATTAACAGTTTAGTGATCAGTGGGGTGGGGGGATACATTTTTTGCCATGTGGTGTTATTTTGTTTGCTTAAAATCATTCACATATTCTTACTGTAAAATAAATAAATATTTCTAAATTATGGCAACAGTTGTTTGCATGTTTCTTTTATCGTAATCTATTTTATGGACCTCTTTAAATTAACAAAAATAAAAAATAATAAATTGGTTATAATGGGAAACAATGTTTTTTTTTTTTTTTTTCTGAATCACCTGAAATGGGCTACTGCTTGTCAGTTTGCTGTCAACATTTCTATGATGCTTCTAAATTGTGAATTGAAAGTACTTTGTCATCAGTATTAGTGAAAACTACTGCAAAATAGTTTTGTATTTTCAGCAGATTCTCTTAAGCACTCATTGGGCCTCTCTGATTGGCTGCTGGTTGGACAGCTCTATTGTTCCTCTCCGCTCTCCACCCAGCTCCTGTGCCCTCACAAAAATGCCAATAGCTCATGGAAATCTGCCTGCCTTGGCATAATTGAGCTTCACACTATTCAGTCTTATAATATTTTTTGGGGAAGAAAAAAACAGGTAGGTTTTTCTTTTTCATATTATATGATTGGTTGTTGTTTGGGTTGGGGTTATAAAAGTTGGTTTTAGGCAATTAATTATGTTTTTGTGGACGCAGATGATTTGATGGGGTTTAAATGCTGTAATTTTGTTTGTTAGTTTATCTTTATTTACAGCAGACCAGAAAAAACTATTTGGGTATCATTTTTGGCATCATTCATTCATGGACAAATGAAACCAAAATGACTTTGAAATTATTTTATTCAGAATATATTTAAATTACAGCAAAGATTATTTTTTAAATTACTTGTAATTTAAGCTCTGCTATTTTTGATGGATTATTGTTATTGTTCACTAAAAAAAAATGTTCATTCAAAGGAAATAAAGTGTGTACATATATATTGTTAATTTTATTTAATGTTAGTTACTAAAGATCTAGCTGTTCATTGTTTGTTCATGATAGTTCACAGTGCATTAACTAATGTTAACAAAGGCAACTTTTTATTTTAATCATGTATTAGTAAATGTTGAAATTCAAATTAACAAATAGTAACAAATAGTGTAGAAATGCAGTTCATTAGTTCATGTTAACTAATGTTACCAATGGAACCTTATTTTAAGGTGTTACCAGCATACCAATACAAGATCATTCGAAATATTATCAATAGGCCTACTGTACCCTGTAAAACAAATATTTTCAAGATTTGTTATCACAACATTTTTTTCTTTTGTCAAATCAACTTAAATAATTTATTTAGTTCAGATAACTTATTATTTTGAGTTTGTGATGATTAAATCAATCTCCTTCATTGTAGTTCAATCAACTTTTTTAATCAAATTTTTAGGCAACCAGGTCACTTACTTTTTTAAGTTAAACCAACAATATTTTTTTACAGTGTAGTATATAAATAGTTAATAAATCCATGACTGATCAATCTTGTGTTTAAAAATACATCACATTGATGAATTTAATTTTACCATTGACTCTTTTCTTTCTTTGTCAGTGTGTTTGTAGGAGCAAGATGTACAGCTTTATGGGAGGTGGGTTGTTTTGTGCAGGAGTAGGGAACATACTCCTGGTGATCTCCACCGCCACCGACTACTGGATGCAGTACCGCCAGTCCAGCAGTTACATGCATCAGGGTCTGTGGCGCTACTGTGTGCCTGGAAAATGTATGATGCACACAGACAGCATCGGTGAGATTATCACATAATGGACTAAAAATCTATTCATTATAGTTGTACAAGCCAAGGTAGGCCTACTTATGTACTGACTAGTCTCTGGTTGATTTTGGAACAGCATACTGGGATGCGACCCGGGCCTTCATGATCCTGGCTATCCTAGCTTGCTTCTTTGGCATCATCATCGGTGTCATGGCTTTCATCAATTACTCCCCCTTTAGCGGCTTTGACAAAACGTTTTCTGCAGGAATTCTCTATTTCATCTCATGTAAGAATGTTTTATTTATTCCTAAAATGTATCTGAAATCAGTTTATTTGCGAACCTGAATTGGATTTTGTGGCTGTACCTTCCAGGCTTCTTTGTTCTGCTGGCCATGGCTGTCTACACTGGCATGACAGTCAACTACTATGGAAAACGATATGGGAACTGGCGGTTCTCTTGGTCCTACATAATGGGTTGGGTTTCTGTGGTGCTCACATTCTTTTCAGGTACACCGGACAAAGCGTGTGATTAACATAGTTACAGTTTTATTAAGAGCATTTTACAACAGAAAAATGTGTATTTAAAATAGTGCATTATAAGTGCAATTTAAAACAGACGTTCATTAGGCGTCCCATTATAGACGTCTAGAGTTTGTTTTTACAAAAACGGTTTTGAGAATGAGTCAACAATATTTTCTGTGGTTAGTTCATTGACAGATTGAAGTTACAACTAATGGTGATTTGCCACGATTCGATTGATATAAAGGTTAATACAACTTTACACTCACTTCTTCTGGAGGTGCAGCAGGAACACAAATAGTTGGTACCGAATCTTTTTTCAGGAGCAACTTCTTAGCAAAACCAGCTTTATACTGACCCTTGTTTATGAAGCAGTCTGGTGAGAAATCATTTGCGCAAATATGAACACATTGACGTTGATCGCAGGGAATATTCCCTTCAAAAACAAAACTCAGCCACTGCGTCTTCAGCGGTTCGAACAGCTGA
The DNA here is from genome assembly GCF_016745375.1 of Pimephales promelas. The sequence continues at coordinate 7,320,888 of NW_024121321.1, forward strand.
GCTCTCTCAGGGCGAGGATGTGTTGAAACGCTACTGTCAATCAACCATCGTGGGAGGGGCGTCCATTTTATTGACATCACAAAAACAAACGACTCAATTTGAGGCAGGGGAAAACATATAAGGAGATTAAAACATGGATTTTTATCATTATATGATGGTTGTGTGCAGGCACTCCCAACACACATTTCAGTACAATCAACTTGTAAAAGTGCATGTACCATTATATGACCTCTTTAAGGATTATTGTTGCTTATTATTCCCGGTCTTTCTCTGCAGGGATCTTCTATATGTGTGCCTACCGGATGCAAGAGCCAAGAGGCCCAATGTCACGCTGAGGCTTCTCATCCTAGATCTGCTATTCGAACCCTTCAGTCTGAATGTGAACTATCATGTCATCCCTGATCCCAATCCTTTTAGACCTGTCATTTATTGTTTATTTTAAAATCGCAGAACACACACTAATAAATGACTAATACAATTGTTCTGGTCATTTCATGTTTATACATAATCTAATTTCCAATAGATACAATGGCCAGTTTAGGTTGGTATTAAAATATGACTTTATAAATATATAGGTTTGGAAAAGAAAGGAATAAAAGAATATTGTAGACTCAAAAGGCTTTTTATGGTGAAATGTAGATCATTAATTGAAGTCGAATTTCTTTTATAATTTAATTCAAAAGTTATTTTGAACTGCACTATTCAAACATTGGTAAGATTTTTTTCTCACCAAGGCTGCATTTACCGGTATTTGATCAAAAATACATTAAAAAACAGTACTATTGTGAAACTTGACAATAGTCTTTACTGGCATTCTTGATCAATTTAATGCACCCTTGCTGAATAAAAGTACTACATTTAAAAAAAAATCTTTTCAACAGTAGTTTTTTATCAGTTTAAAGTTGGCATAATTTTGTGTAAAGTCTTTAAGGAAGAACTGAAAACACACCATTTAGACTTTTATGAACAGCAAGTCCTTTATTGTCAGAAGTGTTAGACACAACAGGATGTGTGATGCAGCAGCATTTTTAACACATGAACAAAAACATGCTGCTCGAAACAGCTACAAATAAAACTGGTTCTAAATGCGCACGAGTTACACAAAAACTCACAGCTGGTCCAAATTAAAGCCGAGATGTTTCACATCAACAGCAACAAAGAAAACTGATAATAAATGCTCACGAATTACACATCAACGCACAACCGGACGAAAATTAAAGCTTTGAGATGTTTACATCACAGGAACATGCAAAAGAAAAGAAAATGGCTTATTAAAGTGCTCTGAAACACAGTAAGTTGCTCCACAAAGTTAAATCATTTCTTAGAATGATTTAATCAACTTCCTCAATGGTCGGTCCAGAGGATCCACCTCCACTAGGGGCACCTCCAGCTCCTGGGAAGCCTCCAGGCATGCCCTCTGGCATCCCACCAGGCATCCCACCAGCGCTCTGGTACAGCTTTGTGATGATGGGGTTGCACACCTTCTCTAGCTCCTTCTGCTGATGCTCAAACTCCTCCTTCTCAGCGGTCTGTACAGAAATGACAAGATAAAGTAAGTACCACGCATGCATAAAGACCTCAGAGACAAAAGTTGAGGACCATACCTGGTTTTTGTCCAGCCAGCTTATGACCTCATTGCACTTGTCGAGGATCTTCTGCTTGTCCTCTTCACTAATCTTGCCTGCGAGTTTCTCATCTTCAACGGTGGATTTCATGTTGAAGGCGTAGGACTCTAGGCCATTCTTAGCAGAAACCTTTTCTCTTTGAACATCATCCTCAGACTTGTACTTCTCAGCTTCCTGCACCATGCGCTCAATGTCCTCCTTGCTTAGACGTCCTAGAAGAGTTTGATTAGGACCACTGATTAGTTTTCAAATAATAAATAGTAGTAAAGGTATGTTCACATGTACCATTTCACGAAAGAAATCCAGTCATTCCAATAAAAAAAGTTCCCCTCACAGATTTAACTCATTTTCAAGCCTCAACCAACAGAAAGCTGGTAGATGTTCGAGTGAATTCTGTGTGAGCAGTGCTTCATACATCTCTACACAACTGAAAATAGATCAGGACTGCCCTCAACTAGTAGTCATTCATTTAAGAGATTAGTCGACTAATCGCAAGTTTTTGCCTATATATAACACATAGCAAATTTCTTATTATTGTGAGTTTACGCAAATAAAAGTGGACCCTTTACAGTTACTCTTATCGGTATGACCAAAAATTACAGTATTTTAAGTTGTTTACGCTATTATCAGAATAAAATGCAAGGAGTCGGAGCCCCCATGTCGTGCTGTAAGCGCGAAATACTTAAGCTTCCACACTCTCCATGAACACTGGGATGTGTGCATAATAATAGCACACATTTAGGTTAACATTAGAGCGAGCGACCATGTAAATTTGCTACTGACGTTTCAAATGATAAGTCATATTTGAGGTTGGCGTATGATAGGCAAACGTTTGGATTTCCTAATGACCTCTGGACTGCATGACATAGGCAGTTTTGTTTTTTCTGCGACTAACCAACTAATACAATTTTTAGTCAACTAAGCCTCTAGTCGACTAACGATTAGTCGAATATGAGGGAGCAGCCACAGAAGACCTTTTGCTGCAATTCCACTAATGTGACTACACATTAAGAGACACTCAGGAAGTCAAGAGTTATGCTACCTTTGTCATTTGTGATGGTGATCTTGTTCTCCTTGCCGGTGCTCTTGTCTACAGCGGAGACATTCATGATGCCATTGGCATCAATATCAAAGGTTACTTCAATCTGGGGGACGCCACGTGGAGCAGGAGGGATGCCTGTCAGCTCGAACTTTCCAAGCAAGTTATTGTCCTTAGTCATAGCTCTCTCACCCTCGTACACCTAGAAGAATTCAATTAAACATGAAACTTTGCTAGACTCTATGGACAAAATCAATGGACATCAGGTGTTGCTTACCTGAATGAGAACACCAGGCTGATTGTCAGAGTAGGTGGTGAACGTCTGTGTTTGTTTGGTTGGGATGGTAGTGTTACGTTTGATCAGGATGGTCATAACGCCACCAGCAGTCTCAATTCCCAAGGACAGAGGGGTAACGTCCAGGAGTAACAGGTCTTGGACATTCTCAGACTTGTCTCCAGACAAAATGGCTGCCTGGACAGCTGTAAAAGAGGAAATATGTCTATAATTTAAAAGACATTCATGAAAGATTAGGACATTAAGAATGATGTCCATTTTGATTACCTGCTCCATATGCGACAGCCTCATCCGGATTGATGCTCTTGTTCAGTTCCTTTCCATTGAAGAAATCCTGCAGGAGCTTTTGGATCTTTGGGATACGGGTGGACCCTCCGACAAGGACAATCTCATGAACCTGTGACTTGTCCATTTTAGCATCACGAAGGGATTTCTCTACCGGATCCAACGTGCCACGGAAGAGATCGGCATTGAGCTCTTCGAAACGAGCCCTGGTGATGGAAGTGTAGAAGTCGATTCCCTCATAAAGAGAGTCGATCTCAATACTGGCCTGAGTGCTGGAGGACAAAGTACGTTTCGCCCTCTCGCATGCTGTGCGCAGCCGACGTACAGCCCTTTTGTTGTCGCTGATGTCTTTTTTGTACTTGCGCTTGAACTCAGAGATGAAATGGTTGACCATGCGATTGTCGAAGTCTTCTCCCCCAAGGTGAGTGTCTCCGGCTGTAGACTTGACCTCAAAGATGCCATCCTCAATGGTAAGAATGGACACATCGAAAGTGCCACCACCAAGATCGAAGATCAAGACATTTCTCTCAGAACCAACCTGGTATAGGAAAAAATCAGTTTTATTAAAAAATTACTGCCTTTAAGGGCACCTAATATGCTTTTTTGATCCGACCTTTCCTTTAGTGTAAAATAGCTATTTGTGCATGTAAACAATTTGTACAGTAACAAAGAACAAAGACAAAATTTTATGTGGTCGCATATTATGTGCAAGTAGACGCTCGCGCAACAGAACGCTGTTGTATCAGCTGTTGCAGTCTGTAACTTATGTTCAAAATGAAAGAGTAGGCTACATCATGAATCCATTTTCCAAACCGTATTTTTGACTTATCCTGAATCACTACGGTATGCCTATAATAAGCGGTTATATTTAGACTATTTTATCCCGGGGTCGACGTAAGGAGTGTGAGGTTTCTGATTTTTGTTACAACTATAAACTTTGATAATGAAAAATCTGTATTAGCTTATTTCTAATCTTTTAAAGTGTAATGCATACATTTGAATGTTTAACGATTTTTAAAAGATAGATAGATAGATAGATTGATAGATAGATAGACAGACAAAATATTATGATTCAAATGTAAATAGATAGATTGTATATAATTCAAATGTAAAATGCTTAAAATTACAGATTAAAATTACTGTCCAAAATCCATGAAAATCCTGAAATTAGGCAATGATAATTAATATATTACAGGTATTTATGCTGCAACCCAGAAAGTCTTTGTTAGCTTTGGTCCATTAAAACACTATTCATCAGCATGCATTGTTTAATCCCATGACCTCAGGAGTTGAATCCCAATTATGGTAAGGGGAGTTACATTTCTGACCATCAGTTGACCAATCAGAGTAGACAGTGTGTTTCAGAAGATGGGCTTTAAAGAAACAGGAACTAAAACACCAACAGGCTGATGGTGACAAGAGGTGGTGCAGCAATGTACAGTACGTAAAAGATGTTTTGTTTTATTAAATCATGTAAATGTATTCTTGAAGATACCTAAAAATAAAGTGATGAACTTTTAAATAAGCATAATATGCACACTTTAATATTGCTGAATTGTAAAAGTAACAATCTTACTTTCTTGTCCAGGCCATAGGCAATGGCAGCAGCAGTCGGTTCATTGATAATTCGTAGAACATTGAGACCAGAGATAGTCCCAGCATCCTTTGTGGCCTGGCGCTGAGAGTCATTGAAGTAAGCAGGTACCGTAACAACAGCATTCGTAATGGTCTGCAAAAACAGATTCATACTTTTCGTGAAATGTAACATTGTACAAAGTTTTGATCCACTAAATCAGAAGGCACTTTTCTCTTCAAATGTTTCAGATGTGTTTTTCAAACAGGCCTTCATTCTCTAATATAGTGCCACGAGTCAATTCGACAGGTTGAATATGTCATTGTCAACCTCTTTAGACCCATCACAGCAACATTCTCAAAACCATTATTGCAAACACAGGTGTTTGCATAAAATGATGCTCTCTTTGTTTTCAGTATGGGGAGTATGAGGGCAAGGTATTTGACAGAAACCTACTTTTCCCAGGTATGCCTCTGCAATTTCCTTCATCTTTGTAAGCACCATGGAAGAAATCTCCTCTGGGTAAAAGGCCTTGGTCTCCCCTTTGTATTCAACTTGAACTTTGGGGCGTGTGTTGTCATTTATAACAGTGAATGGCCAATGCTTCATGTCTGACTGTACAACAGTGTCATCAAACCTCCGTCCAATAAGCCTTTTTGCATCTAGAGAAACAAATATGGCAACAATCTCAGCAACTACATTGTACTGTTATAATGTACAATATTAATATGACAAATTGATACTCATTTTGAGATGTGTTTACGATTTCATTTACCAGTGTTTTTTCAACATTTTGAGTGTGTTTAAAGTTACATGTAAACTGTAAAATTCCAGGAAAATGCACCATTTAGGAACCAAAATTAGTCAATACAGGTCAATTTAAAAAACAATCTTAAATGTATAGCATGCATAAAATCACTTACCAAAGACTGTATTGGTGGGGTTCATTGCTACTTGATTTTTGGCAGCATCTCCAATCAGCCTCTCAGAGTCTGTGAATGCTACATAACTTGGTGTGGTCCTGTTGCCCTGGTCATTGGCAATGATTTCAACTTTGCCATGTTGAAAGACCCCCACACAGGAGTAGGTAGTCCCTAGGTCAATCCCAACTGCTGGTCCCTTTGACATGGTTTCTGCTGGCAGCAAACAGGCATTATGTCAACGGTTAATAATATTTATAATGAAACATATTTTAGGCATTTAACCCAAGCCTTCCAATTAAGGGATAGGTTTTGTTCATAACCTATTCATGGCTCAAATATATTTTACGTTGTGACTGTTCACTCAAAAGCTTTTCTGACTCACACAAGACACAGGATACTGTGGCCTGTTGCATGAACCATAGAGCAGATCAGCTGTCACTGTGTTAAAGGATGCGACGTCAAACTCAAACAGAGCTGAGGAAAGCACTTCACAACAGCTTGATCATTCATTCTGTTTCATACTGGTGCGATTTTCGCTTTACAAACGTTTAAATTACATTGTGATTGACAAATTTTTTTCTTCTTATATTGTACACTAAATTTGTCAGACAGAATAACAGCCTCAGAACCATTTACTTTCATCTCCCTTTGAGAAAATGACCATTTTCATTTTGAGCAACTTGAATAACTAACTTACACCCATAGGACTACACCTGAGGGAAAGTCGAATGCTCCGTTTCCTCGTTTGCGCAACATTAGTGATTTCAGTGAGCATTGAGCTTTCGGATTTGGAAGAAAATGGGAGTGTTTTCTGGAATCATCTAGCACGCGCGCACGTAACGTTACTCAATACTGCAAGGACGTTCAAATGTCATGAATTATTACAGCTCTCTAGATAATGTTACACATTCCACGCTATCGATGGTTAAGTATGCAAATCGGGTGCATAAATGAAAAACAATCAAAATAATATGGGCGATTAAAACTGGTGGTCCATTTTGGTATTGTATATCTTGACAATAATTAGCAACTGTAAAATTAGTTTATATATTTTATCATTTCAAACTCTTCTACTATTCATGCATAATAATAATAATCGTGATAATTCTCACCAGATTAAAACGCTGACTCTGTCAATCACTTGCTGTGTCGCAGCTCGAAATGCGCGTGATCTCTCTGCTGCAGAACTGTGCTGATGTGCGGTTACGCGCTTTTAAGACTTCCTGAGAGAACAGTCCAGAACCTGATGGAACGAGCGCTGCAGCCAATCACATCGCACGGTCGCTGAAGCGTTCCGAGATGGAGATTTTGCCTGCGGAATTCTGCCAACCGAAAGTAAATATAATAAAGTATCGACCCATGGAGTTCCAGAACATTCCCATGTGATTCAGAGTAGTTTCGCGCTAATCAGAAATCCAGTTAAAATGGATGGTCAATGCAATGAAAATCTATTGGCCATGGTGAAAGATGAAGAAAACAATATTTTATTTTACTCCAGTGTCGGCTTTGTATAGCATTTCTAAAAACCAGACTACGGTCGCAAGAAAACCCCGTGAGTAAGAAAAGAACACCCTTTATCATAATATCAGTACAACAAACCACTTTTTTAACATAAATTGTCACATTTGAGGACACGAGAGCTTAACGTTACTGGCAGTGGATGGCGCTGTTGGGTCCAACGCTATGGGTTAGTTACCTCTTCAGGTAAGCTCTTTTTCCGAACGGTGCGCAGTATAAATCTAACTTTTGCGGTTTCTGAAACCACATGTATGAAACATTATAATATGTAAATGAGTCTCATTTCGAAGGCTGCGTCCTCCGGAAGTTGCATGTCGGCCGCATCCACCATTCCACAGTCAAAATTACACCAAATTACTCTTCGCTGGGAATAAAGGTGAATTTTATAATGGTTAGCAACTGTTTTGACTGTTCAACGGAGGACGCCGCCTTCGAAATTAACAATAGCCTACATACATTTGAGATACCCAGCCTTTTTGTTTAGGCCTACTGGTGTTTTCTAGCACACACGTGACGTCATGCCCCATTAAATTATGCCAGAAAGAAGGAAGCCCTTCAGTGTCATCACATAGTTTCTTTTTGGATAACCCCAAAAGAATTTTAATGTGCAGTTTGAGCTATTCCCTCTGGAATGGTTTATGTATGCCTTTTAAGAACGAATTACTCCTCCTACTGCATCCTTTCCTAAACCCTCCTACTCCTGTTGGTCAAATCTGTTTTCTGAGTCGAAAGCTGAAAACCTATAAAATAAGATATTTATTTCTTAACTATTTGATTTCTGTTCCACCTGCCACTTTCCTTTTGGAATAATTTGTTTGTTAACGTTTAATTGGAAAAAATAGGGTCATACTGCGTGCAGAAATTCTTTCTCACAAATAAAGTGAACAAAATTTCCTTTTAAGCTCATACATATATCCTGTTAAAAAATGTATGCAAATATTTAAATCTGACAATAAGATAACATGCCCTTTTTGTTTGAATTCTGTTAAAACAGTGGTTCAATTATTTTGGTCATGTCACTACCCTATGGTCACTACACTTGGAATGATATTGGCAAGTGATGATAAAGTGCAAGATTTTTGGATGAGACGTTAGATGAGACTGTCCTTCGGATGAGAAGTTAAACTGAGGCCCTGACTCTGTGTGGTCACAAAAAATCCCAGAATAAATGTATGAATTTTTAAATTTTTAATGAATAAATTTATTTATTCATCTTAATATCGTTTATTATTAATATTTATTTTATTTTATTATTAGGCTATACATTTCTTATTGAGTTGGCAACAGCTGGCCCATATTGCACTGCAGTATCATTGTAAAAGATGCCACATCAACAAGTGTCCACATGGTGGCATATTTGTGTCAAACCATGTCAGTCAGACAGATACCTGACAAGGCCTTTCTAACATCATGTACAGTGCAGTACTCTGTCACAATTGTCAATAGTGTACTGTACACGCTGTTAGTAAGACAACCAGTCCACATACACTGAAAACAATATGTGAAAGAGGAAACTTAAAGTCTTAAGAAAGGGATGCAGGTACTGTGTAGAGGGTGTGATGAGTTCAGCTCAAACAGAAAGTTGGTACTGAAAATCGACACACCCTTGTGCACCAGACAAAGCAAAGCGGTTGATAATTTCAAATCCTCTGGGATGTGATATTTTCAACAAAAAGAGAGGTCAATCAGAAAACAAAGGAATGTTATTTCATAGTTTTATTCACAATAGTTGCTGTACCTGACCTGGATAAAGCTAAAGGGTTAGACAAGCACGCAATCTTGACATGTCATTAACAACAAAATAAAGTTTGATATCACCTCTTTACACTACACTAAAAACTATACACTGAATACTCGCAGGTTAACCAAAACTACTGTATGGAAACCCAATTTCTGGAAATTAATTATAAGTTAAATTTATTTATACATTTATTTTAAAAAAAAAGTGTGATGTACTAATTGTTGAATACCAAAAGTGTCATTTTGTAACTATTTTGGGGAAACTCTTTGAGGATCATTGTTCTGCCTCTACAAGAGGAATTCCCTTTTTTATGTCCTGGAAGAGTCTTTGAAAAGGTGCTTGGTTTCATCAGGAGAATGTCCTGTATGTGTTTGCTGACCTAAGAAAGGAACGGTGCATGGCCAGCTTTTGTTGAAATAAGTGTTTAACTATGTATAGCATTAGTGTCAGTATATTCATAAAGAGAAATTCTATCTCTAAAATACCTTGACCAACACCCTTCTTTAACGCTCTACCTGACCACAAAGTGACTACACCCGTCAAACATTATCTACCACTGTAAAAGTATATTTCATTATGGATTGAGTGGGAAACACATTTAAAAATAGGGATGTTAGTTTTCATATAATACACTTATATTTAATATCAAATAGTTATGTCTAAATACTCTATTTAATTTGTTAATTCAGGATAATTCATAGGAATTTAATTCAACCAAATTCATAGGATAATTCAACCAAAAATTAATTGAAAAAAAATGTGTCATCTACTCTCCCTGAATGTCACCCTGATATTTTGAAGGGGGGAAATTGGGTTATTTTTTACTTTCATATTATGTACACAAAAAAACAAACAAATTAACAAACAAAAAAACGCAAACATTTTCTAAATATCATCTTTTTACACTTAAACGTACCTCGGGTCTTCAGCGACCTGGGACGTCATTCACCCTCCACCTCATTCATTTTTTCATACAGGTTCGTACGTGTTTGAAATGACGTTAAGGGGAGTAAATTAATTTAAAATGTAAATATAAAACTAAGTGAAATTATAACAAATCATTTTAATACAACCCCAAATCCAGAAAATCTGGGACATTTTGTCAACTGTAATAATAATCTATGATTTGTTAATCTTCTTTAACCTTTATTTAACTGACAAAAGTACCAAATAAATTCAATTCCAATGTTTTCACTGGCCAAATGAATTGGATTTTGTATAGATAAACCAATTTTGATGGTTGCTATACACACTCCAGTTTCAGTTGTTGCCCTGAAGTATCTGTTCAGTCAGCAATACTGATGACAAAATTGTTTTGTAAACTTAGTTACCAGATCTGAATTGCTATCAGTGAAAAGATCACTGGAGAGTCTCGTGTTGCTCTCTTCTTTGTCAAGTTTTCTCTCACACCCTTTTCCTCTGTATAAATACTGAATCTGGAAGAAAGGAAGGAGAAGTTCCTCATCAAGAGTTTGTGCATCCAAAAGGTAACATCTATTTTTTTTTCTTTCAAATGTTTTAACAGTGGTGTGAGAAGACTTTTATTTAAAATACTTTATATAGATGAAATGGATTTGCTGCTTTGGTTTGTGTATTTTCTAATGGGTTGTCTTCTTTAGTTTGTCTCAGGATGATCAGGCTGCTCCAGTTATTGTGTCTCGCTGGTGTCCTTCTACAGTGTGAAGGTCAGGCTCAGGGTCTTTCAGCTTGCCTAACGAACCCTACATACAGACTGGCAGGTCAGTGGTTATATTACTCTTTCTGTATATGTACAGTGCCGAAATCTGATTTATGATGATTTGTCTTGTTATCCAATAAATATTATCTAAATGTACATTAAAATTGCATAAAGGTTTAATTGAGAAGCAAAATTGCATAACATAAAGACCATATTTCAGATCACAGAACCTGTCAAAAGTTTAGAAACATTACACGTTTTTTAACTCTCTCATTCTCACCCAGGCTGCTTTTTTTTAATCAAAAATACAGTAAAAACAGTAATATTGTGAAATATTTTTCTATTTGAATACATTTAAAAGTGTCATTTATTCCTGTGAGTCTTCAGTGTCTCATGAAATTGCTTTTTTTATTATTTATATTATCAATATTGAAAATAGTTTTTGCTGCATAACATTTTTGTGGTAATAATGATACCATTCAATCATTTGTGGTAGAGTGAGAAATGAATGCTTTTATTCATTAAGTATGCAAGGATGGTGACGGTGACAGTTAAGTGATGTTACAAAAGATTTCTATTTGATAAATGCTATAATAAATGTAATAAATGCATTTAAGAAATGGAAATAAATCCTGTTCATTGAACATCAAAGAAAAAAAGTATTACCATTTCCAACATTGATAATAATAAGAAGTAATGAGCAGCAAATCAGCATATTAGAGTAATTTCTGAAGGATCATGTGACACTGAACTTCAGTTTTGCCTTTACAGGAATAAATTACATTTTAAAAAATATTCATATAAAAAACAGTTATTTTAATATGATAATAATAATAATTTGCAATCTTACTGTTTTAACTGTATTTTGTTTTATTAAATACATGATGCTATAGTGAGCATAAAAGACTTCTTTCAAAAACATGAAAAATGCTAAATGTTTCCAAGCTTTTGACAGGTATATATATATATATATATATATATATATATATATATAAAAGATAAAAATGTCTTGTTTTAGAAGACTTTTCTTAAAAAAATGATCTTAGGCATTTATACTTCTCAAATACAAGTAACTTGTTTTTAGGATACTTTGATATTTTCACTAGAAAACAAAATGATTTTGTAGAAAATCTTGAGTAATATATACTGTAGATTTTTTACTGTAGACATTTTGAGTAATATATACTGTATATTTTTTAATCTTTCAGAAAATGCTGATATGATGGTGACTTGTGGAACCGATCAGATGTCTTTAAGAGTTTTCCTGTGTCCAATGTATTTTGGGGGATACAACGAATCTCTAATGGCCCTCAATGCTAAGTTTAACATCCCAGCCTGCCGTGGAGTAGCAGACTGGTCTGCCAATCCTCCCGTCTTGATGTTTAACTTCTCGATCTCCCAGGATGCGCTCACCCTTTGTGGCAACAATATGAATGTACAAGCTTTTTCACTTTAAAGCAATCAATTTGTAAACTTTGAATGCCACAGATTTCTAAAATGTATGTGTGTGTGTGTCTGTGTGTGTGTGTGTGTGTGTGTGTGTGTGTGTGTGTGTGTGTGCCTGGCATGTTTGTTGGTTAGATCACAAGTCAAGTGGGCTCAGGATTATTCTCAGAGTTCTCCCAAGTCCAGAACGTTAATATATCTGGATTAATCAATTCCTGGGATCCCAGTGTTAGCGGCATCACTTACAGGCAACAACTGATGTACCAGTTTTCATGTCTGTATCCGCTCCAGTATTTAATCAACAACACCGAGCTCAGCGTGTGAGTATATATTGCAAGGAACTGTCTATGTTGACGTTTCTAACTTTCATGACTAAAGCATGTTTTCATGCCAACAGGTCAGGAGTGAGTCTAGCTGTAAAGGATAACAACGGCACCTTCATCAGCACTCTAAGCATGAGTCTTTTCAGTGTGAGGATCTTTTCATTAAATTACACTTACACTTGAGTTAGTAAATGCGACTTTCTTGACATCCTCCCTTTCTTTCCGACATTAGACTGCCAACTATACTAGCAAACTACAGATTCCAGGAACTGGGCTTATGTTGAAAACTCGCATCTATGTGAAGGTCAAGGCAACAAATCTCACAAACAAGTAAGGATGCAACTCTCCAGTTTTATTTTAGAATTATTTATATACTATTATTGTATTTAGGCTACTTTTTATCCATATTTTTAAATAGCTTTTATTTTTATATTTTCATTTCAAAGTTAATTTTGTTTTGTGATTGTATTTTTTTAACCTCAATCAGTTTTAATAATAGCTAAAAAAAATATATATTAAGTTAAAAAAACTTAAACTTATTCACTTGTTCAATGTTATTCAAAATTTATTTATTTTTTGTTTAAGTTTAAGTGTTTCACCTAAAATGTATATTTGATTTTATTTCAGCTTTTATTTCAATTTACGTTTATATCAATAGTCTTAGTCTTTAGTTGACAATGACAGTAACTCTTGAATGTATGAATCTGAAAATTATCTGAAAAAATGCTGATTATACCTTTATAGATCAATCAAATCTAATTGTCTGTCTTATTGTGTATTTTAAGGTTCAATGTGTTGCTGGACCGTTGCTATGCCACAACAAACCCATATCCAATCAGCAGCACCTCCTATGATCTTTTTGTCGGGTGAGTCATTTATTAAAAAAAGAGAGTGTTTAAGAAGACAAAACACTCTTGTGAGAACCACATCTATTGTTGTGTATAGGTGTACTCGTGATCCCCAGACAGTAATCGACTTGAACGGGATATCCCAAGAAGGTCGGTTCTCTTTTGAGGCTTTCCGCTTTGTGGAACATAAGAACCAGACCACCTCCACTTTCTACCTGCATTGTGTTACCCGACTCTGTGAGAACTCATCTTGCGCCAACTTGCTTCCGGTAATTAATCACTCATTTATGATGCTATAATGTCATTTATTCATTTTCTTATTTTATTGTATTTTTTTATTTAGATTTTGTTTGGTTCCACTTGTGTGTTTATGGTTGTGTGTTTTGTAGAGATGCGTAACGAAGAGAGAAGTAAGACAAGTAAACCCTACAGAGAACCCTTCTAATGATGTAGCCACTGTCACCTCAGGACCAATCACAACCAGAGTTGACAATGGTACAAAGAATCATCCTATATTTACAAATAAACTCCAGAAACAATATAAATAATATATATATATAATAACTAAAGTTACTTTAAATGTTCTCTGTTATTTTTCCAGCAGGTGGCCTTGTGCCCGCTAGATGTAAGAATGCTCTTTACCGACACCTCATTTTAATGAACACAATAAGAACCTTATCTAAATAGTTATATTTCTTAATGATGATGTTTCATTATCATGATGCAATTTGATGTTGATTTTTCCCCCCCCTATGTCTAGTGACCTCATCAGCATCCATCCCTCAACTGACGTATGTTGGCATAGCTACTGGCTTGCTGAGCTTCTTTCTACTTGACTGGTTCTCTACATCAATACTTGCATGATGATCTACATCAGGATTTGGGAACTCCTTGCCTCTTGATTGAACAGTCTTAGAAATTCTCTCAGATGATGCAAACATGTGAGAAAATATATGTCAGTTATCAACACCTCTGTTTTTCAATTTGGTATATAGAATATTGTTTTGTAATTGTGACCTTTTTTGTCCTAAGTTTTATGATCTTCTATGAGAACAAGGAAAAAGAGAAAAGAAAGTTTCAGTCTGTAGTATACAAAATGCCTTTTTAAACTGAAAAGTGAAGTCTATAATGCATGTAATGCTGTTCTTGGGTAAAATATATGCAATATGTATGTAATAATTTTACATTTAAACTTATATAAAACTGTTAGAATCTGCCTTTGTCCCTGGTATTTTCACAGGTCATCATATATGTTTTTTTTATTATGTTAGTTAAATAATATACCGAAAGTCTGGGCAGAAGATATTAAGCTAAATGAAAAATACGCCACACGAGCTGGCTGGCATTATAAAACAGGTACAGTAAATAAAACTCAGTATATAACATTGCATATATATATTGTATTATTTTTTAGTTAGTTTATGATTTATTGTTAAATTGTTAGTCTAATAAAAAATAAATTAGAGGCAGGCACTAGACGCAACAAACAACTCTACTTCACTAAATGTAAACTGAGTGTCTGACAAAGACAGGCCCTCTGGAAAAAAAAACAAAAAAACAGGCACATTCAATGACACAAAACATTCATTTTTACTTTAGTTTTGTTAATTAATGGTTACATTTATATTATGACTTTAGCCTACCTTTTAAACCTAACAGGGAAAATGTTTTTCAAACAAACCTCACATGTCTTTATATAATTCATATGAACAATGCTGATGTATGCTATACTATAGTACTATAATTGTGATTACTATACTAATTTGTAATATTTTGATATGATTTTTTGTTGTTGTAAATCTTACAAAAATTCTCTGTACCAAACCAATTTAGTTCACCAAAAAAAATGAAAAATCTGTTATCATTTACTCACCCCAAACCTGTACGAGTGCTGAACACAAAAGAAGATATTTCGAAGAATTTTTTTTTTTTTTTTTTTTTTTTTTTTTTGTCCACCAGGAGAAAGAAACTCATAAAGGTTTGGAAATATCCTGAGGGTGAGTAAATTGAGTGTTTTTAGGGTGATTACAGAATTTAAATTTTTTGATGAACTATCGTCTTATTACAGGCATCCAAATATTAAATTAACTGCTTCCAATCTTTGAGTTGCCAGATTATTTCCAGATTATTCTTGAAAATAATGGACACATTTTGACTTTCTACATATCTTGATATCAAGTTCAACGAATGTGGGTCAAGAGGGCTTCGATGCAATCTGTGAATTTCAGCACAGAATAACTTTCTCTCCCACGGGTACACATTCTTTGCACTTTCTGAAAGACTGTGGCCGTGGGGAGCTTGATGCAGTCTATCTAGTCCTTTGAGACAGGACACAATGATGAGACAGACACATTCAGACAGCTCTGCTCTTCTCTTCAGTCTCACCAGAGCCTTTGTTTTGTGAGCATGACCCTGTCTCACCTCCTCCTTCGGAGATTTTTTCTCTTTTGCGCCAGATTTCAATAGGGGTGTATTGTATTTGCATACATTGTCAGAATTATATTGTCATGTAATACAAGGCCAATTAAATACTCCCTTATCATGTTTTGATTTTTTCCCTCCATCTAGCGGTGAAAAGGTATATAACCATCCAGTGAATAACTCCTACGGTGGCCAATGTAGTCCAAGATTAACATGGCTTCCAGTTCGACCTCGAGTGTTAACTCAAACATAAACGCGAAAGGCGAAGCTTGAATTAACGGGTATGTCCCTCTTTGGCTAATGTACTTTCAAGATGGAGTGGCAACATGTCGACGACATTAGAACCCCTTACCCGTATGTATTTTATGGCATATAATACACTCACGAAAATACTTTATTACTTAAACGAAGTAAATATACATTAATGAGCACATATATTTTTGAAAGAACTAAGTGTTTTTAGTTAAGAATAAACTAAAAGAGTTACACAGTGTAGCTTTAAACTAGCTGTTCGTTTGAATGGTTGAGGATACGATGTTGTGGTTTGTGTTTTTATAATGTGCATGTACTAATAAATAATATGCCATTATAAGTAAGCATGCATGTGATAAACCGTGCTCTCTTCACTAGGTGGTGCTAGGGATCAGACGTTTCCAATAGTTCCTGACTAAATTGCTTCATGGTAGCCTTTTAGACAGCCATTTATTCTGACTAAATGAATTTTCTTGTGGTGCCATTAGCAAGTCAAACCAGTCATGAATGTGGATTTATAGTTCAGTCGATTATCTTAAAAGCAATTGTGTCCGGAATTGAGCCATGAACAAAGGCAACAGATTTTCATACTGCATGCTTGTAGGGAGTCTCACTTTCTTTGGTAGTCAGATGTAGGGCCAATCCCAATTCTACCCCTTACCCCTTCACTTTCCCCTTCCCCTCCGTTTTGCGCGTCCACGTGAAGGGGTAGGGCTGTCCCAATTCTCTTTTGGTTGGAGGGGGAGGGCTAGGGTGAAGGGCCAGATAGCCCTTCAAACGAAGATTTTTCGGGAGCACACTTCAAACGAAGGGGTATGAGAAGTGTCACTGCTAACCCAGGCTGGCTGCCCAAGCGACAAAGGAGACCCATAAATTTAAGTATTTGTGGCTTTAATAAGTATTATAACGACAAATAATGATTTGCTTTATGTTACATTCAATATTGTGTTCATATTTACGGTCAGTTTCTTCACAGAAACGTTTGTAAAAAAATCGCTAAAATTACTGTAGTTTGCTAACGATAGTCCCGCAACATATTTTCGTCGTCTCCGTTGTTTCCTGCGAACTTCACAAGATGCAAGAAAATAGCTGTAACCCACGCGACTGAGATAACTGCAGCTGTCGACGGCATCTTGGAAGTTGTGATAAACATCGGCGCATCTCCTGTGACGTAGGCGCTAGCGACGACTTATAATGACGTTTAACGGAGGCGTAGTGGTGTCCCATTTCTTAGGGGAATATTTTCACCCCTACGCATTGCCACTCTGTTTCAAGGGTCAAGGGGAAGGCGAAGGGGTAGGGCTAGGGGAAAGGGAAGGGGTAAGGGGTAGAATTGGGATTGGCCCGTAGTTGTGGGTCATCCAGGTATTCCGTGCATTTAAAAGTGATTTACATAGCATATAATTGCAGTTATGGGGCACAATTTGTCACCATATACAAATACATTTGATATAGCAAGAGAAAATATCAACTTCTGCATGGTAAACAGTTTTCTGTTGTTTATGCAATCAGTTTGCTATTTTATAAGGTCTTTTATCAGATGTGTCCAGCATTGCATGTAGTACAGTATATCTACAATGTTAGTACAGGTGTATTTTACAAATAAAGCAGTCACCATCAGAACATTTTGCACATCCTTGGCAAAAAATTCAATTCCAATAATGGGAGACAACATTGTGTAATATACACACATTTTGCATCTTCCTCCTTTCCTGGTTAAACAATTTTTTAGTGTTTTTTTATTATCATATATTTTTTTCTTTTTTTGCCATTGCTTTGAATGTTGGCGTTCTGTTTGTTTGTTTGTTTCAAAATATATAGGTATTCTCATTAACTACATAATTCAACAACTTCTTAAAAAATATAATAAAAAAGATAATATTAGAAAAATTGCCCCAACATCCACCTCTGGATATATGTAAGTGCCATTTTACATTTCTTGAGGTTAAGTTAATTTGGGTCTCTGTTCAGTCATACTGGACACGCATTGAAGTGAAGATGTAAATGAAATCCATCTGAAGAATAACACAATACTACCTGGATAAGAAAAGTGTGTTAATCCCAGGTGTAATGGGGACCAGAATGTCTTTCTTTATGTGACGTAATAATGAAACCTAATCTATTTTACTATAAATTATAACAAAATGCAAGATATTGTATGTGGACTTTGATAATAGTCTCTTTAGTCTCATTTCCATGTGTTTTTGGCTGCTGTTATCATCCTCAGTGGTAGCAAGCCTTCCACCCATTCATTGGGAGATGCCATCATTCTCCTCCATAAAGTGACCTCCTCTGCTGTAGAGTCCATCCAGTCCACCAATACTCCATAACTCCTGCCTGTAAAATGAGATTGACTTATTAAATGCATTTATATTTATGTTAATATGTATTTTATATATGTTTGTAGATCTCAGAACACCCAAAGATCCCAACACTGGACCGCACCTGTGCCCATGCCGAGTCTCAGGCCTCCAAGCGAGTGATTGGCTAGACGCTCCCGGTCCCAAACAGTAAGCTCCACACAAGCCTCTTTTAAGTCCTCCGCCTTGAACCCATCATACACCATTGTGTGATTAAACATGGGGTTGGCTGTTCTCTTCAGAACCCGAGTCTTCTGACGGCTCTTTTTGCTGGTGTCGGGGAGTACAAAGCTGTGCAAAGAATTCAACAATTACTTAATGGGACCTTGAAGATGTTTTTATTTTTATTTTTATTTTTTTAATAAAAAAATCATAATAATATAATACCATTCCACATATGGGTCAATAGTTGGACTTCTGATTAGAGGGAGATTCTTGCATTCTTTGACCCAGATATGCACTTCACCAGAGCCAGGAATGTTCTTTGCTGGATTGAAAAAATAAACACTCACACAGATAAATTGACAAATCTGTGACATTTGACTTTCTTTGTGATATAATGCGCAGTCTTTTGGTATCTAAGCCACATGTATATGAATACATAGTAAACGATTGTAATGGAGAAGCCTTACAGTGGGAGATCTGAGGCAGGAAACGTATGGCCAGTCTCATCTGTCCTCTAAATTCAGATGGCTGGAGGCTGTTTGTGGTCTGTGAGTTGAGATTCTGAAATCAAGAGAGATTTGTATTTTCTTTTATGGATTCAATATTTTAACTTTTAAAAATGTAACACAAGTTTCACCGAAGAGAAATTATGGACACATTTAATACTGTACCCTTGGTTTAAGAGGCAAAAGCTTCATCTCTGTGTCGTTAAAATCCCACGAGGAGAGGTCAAGCTCTATCTCACCTAGAAAGCTGTTACGACCAAATGTGTCATTGTGCCATGCTGAAATGTTGAGAACCTGGGACATCAGGTACTCCATTCGAACTCTGTACTGTATGCATCAAATAATAAAATGATCAGAGATTATTAAAAGAGTAGTTCACTTTTAAAAAACTTTTGCTGATAATTTACTCATCCCCATGTCATCCAAGATATGCATGTCTTTCTTTCTTCAGTCGAAAAGAAATTAAGGTTTTTGATGAAAACATTATATTTTTCTCCATATAATGCACTTTACTGGGCATCAAACGGTTCAAGGCAAACTGTTCAAAGGGCTTTAAACGATTCTAGACAATGAATAAGGGTCTTATGCAAAACGATAGGTCATTAAAAAAAAAAAGTTTTATAAGCTCAAATGGTCGCCTTGCTCTGTTCTGTGATGCGCTTTCGTGACTCTCCTGTTCGAACTCGTTCATCAAAATGAACACATCTTTTTCCGAGTCAAATCGTTCATTTTGTTCATTGAATGAACTAAATAACTCGAAAAAAGATTTTTTTCATTTTAATGAACGAGTTCGAACAGGAGAGTCACGAAAGCGCATCACAGAACAGAGCAAGGCGACCATTTGAGCTTATAAAACTTAAACTTTGTTACTATTTTTTTTTAAATGAGCGATCATTTCTCTTGATAAGATCCTTATTCATCGTCTGGAATTGTTTAAAGCCCTTTGAACAGTTTGCAGTTTGTACTGAAACTGTCTTTTGGACCTTTAACCGTTTGGTGCCCAGTAAAGTGCATTTATATGAAGAAAAATCCTGGAATGTTTTCATCAAAAACCTTAATTTCTTTTCGACTGAAGAAAGAATGACATGGATATCTTGGATGAAATGGGTGTGTGAGTAAGTTATCAGCAAAAGTTATTTTTTTTAAAGTGAACTACTCCATAAGCATTTGGTATGATGCATATAGGGGACACTGGGTCCAGTTGTCACTTATTAATCCAGTGGATATCTCTCATGTTATGGTTATTTTTGAAGTACATTTTTGTATAGACACATATATTAAAGTCTTAAAGCCTAAAATTCCACCGTTAGCACGAAATTGAAAACACACAACAGTGGGACATGTCATTTGTCATGGGACATGTCTATTAAACAGCTTATTATAAATATTTCGGCTCCAAATGAACAGCAAAACAATTATGAAACATTACACAATTCATGAAACAGCAACAATGTGAAATGTGATGTGCATATACAGTATATCTTACTCCATTAAAAATGCAAACACTGGCCCTGACAGAGATTTCCTTACCCTAAGAATCTCATTGTATGTAGGATTCAGTGTTTTCTTTTTCACAGCAGTTTTTCTTTTTCCCAAATTGGCAGAATCAGGTATGAGGTAACTCTTAACATACCTAGAAAACAAAAGCACAAGTTCTCTATGGAGAAATTATCTATTTAGAGGAGAAAGGGGTGGGTGGTCTTACGGGTCAGATCGATTCCTCTTCTTGTCCACTGCTGCCAGATTCTGGCACTGAACAACAAAGATATGAAACTCCCGCAACTTGTGCACGTAGTTTAGTGAAAACTGGATGCTCCCTTGAACGTCAACGCTGCTGTAGTCACTACTGTACACGCTAGCAACACTGCCGCTAACCTGAAGGTAATGGAAATACAATATTGAATTATTACCAGTACATCAATGTGCTTAACATCAAATTAAATTGGACCCTATTTTATTTCTAAGTAAATGTTCTTTTTTTACTGTGATTTAATTCATCACTGTACATAACCAAAATTATGTTTATATTCATAATCAGGATAAAATAAAGCCCAACAATACTTTTGTTCTCATTGAATGTCCTGTTTTGGATTTGGATAATGTTGGATTATGTTGGATTATGTCCGATTACAGATGTAAACTTGGCTGTGAATGGTGCTTCATGATTTATCTGAGGCAAATGGGATATTTTTCTGGGTACATTTGCCTGTGTATATGGAGTATACTGCTGTGGAAAAAATTAAGAGACCTGCAAATTTTTCTTAAATCAGCTTCATGTATGGCAGCCATTCCAGTCCAGTATCTGTTGAATTCCAACACAGGAACACCTCATTCTACTGAATGAGGTGCTGATTAGGTGATCACCTGAACCAAATCTTATTTAAAGTGAAAAAGTATAAAAACCACTGCTGTGATCGTCACTATCCTCTTGCAATAGGGCCATCTGGGTGGCAAAAACAGTACTTGTAGTACCTCAAAAGGAAAATTTGGAATAAAAAAAACTCACTGTATTTATTTTCTGCAAATAAATGCTCTAAATGACAACATTTTTATTTGGAATTTGGGAGAAATGTTGTCAGTAGTTTATAGAATTCACAAAAATAAACCTATAAATAGTAAAACCAGAGAAATAAATAGTAAAACCAGAGAAACAGAAAACTTTGCCGTGGTCTCTTAATTTCTTTCCAGAGCTGTACTACTGGATATTATCTGATAGTATATGCTTGGTAAAGAACTTGGTAAATAGCTTAGCATATAATATAATATACAGTACATGAACATACAGAGGTGGAGCCAGAGTAGTTGCTGAGGTTAGTAAATTGTCTGTTATTCCACTGTGGGACGCTACTGCGGGAACTGCTCTCTGAGTCACTCTCTCCTCCATCACTCTAAAAAGACAGGACAGCGGCAGACATTTTCAGCACCACAGATTTTTTTGTGACCTGGCCTTTTATCTTAGATAAAAATTACAAATGAACCAACTTCTTTTTGTAGAAATGAGGGCACTGATTTGCTGAGTTTCTTCATGTGCTCTGGGTCTGAGGTCGCAAAGGAAGTCTGGGCAACTGAAACTTAAACAAGATGGCAGAAGAAATCAAATAAATGTGCAAATATGATGCCAACAAGATTAGTGTCTCACAATATAATTAAAACTGAATATAAAACATATGAGAAGTTAAGTTTGAGACTTGCCATCATAGTTGTCCTGCATATAGTCATTTGTTTGTTTGAATTTTTGGTCTTGTCCTTAGAGAAGAGATCACGACAAAGATGAACAGATTAAGAGTAGATTTGTTTCAAGCCAAACAATAAGGTGTTTTACTCTGGAAGATACACTATGAAGTATACTATGAAAGGGACAGCTAAATAAGGATCTGGTACTTTTAGTGGAAAAACTAATGACAAACAAATATATGCATTTAAAGTGTTTGACATAATAGAGAATTGATCCTCACTAGGATGAAGGCTGATGTCTTCCATGCTCTTATGGTACACAGGTCTAGATGAAGCTTGTCTCAAAGCTTTCAGAACGGGACTCTCATTTTCACCTGCAAGATTTAACAGTGTCAGTTTGATCCAATAAAGGTATAAAGAATTAATAGAACAAGCAAGAAGAATGTACATTGTATTTCAAGTATCTTTGGTTAAAAACGTTTGAGAAACCTGTACAGTGTGATAAGAGAAAAAGCTTAAAACTTACGGTTTGAATTCCCCTTAGTGGCATTTCCATCAGTTTGTGTGGTTGAGTGGAGTCCCAAGCTCCCTTTCCTGGTTTGGAAGTCGGGGGAACCCTGTACTGGAGTACTGGTTTTTACTGGGGAACACTTACAGCTGCAATTTGTCTCTGGAGATGATGTAAATGAAGTGCAGATAAAATTATCAACCTGCTCTGTAACTGGAGGTGGAGTGTATATACTTCTGTCTTCTGTAATTCCAAGGTAATGTTGGTAGTCCCGTGGAATGAAAGATCTAGCAAGAGGTTGAGAGTCGGAATCCTCTGAGGTACGTGATGGTCTTCTTTGAGTATTTTTGTCTCTGTCTCTCCAAGAGATTTCTGGGGATGTTTTTGGTATAGTATAGCTAGCTTCTTGTGTCTTCCTGGTCTGTGTAATGCTAGCTTCTGGTGTATTTTTGGCCTGTTGCATATTGGGACCCTGAGATTTCTTGGACTGAAGATGTAAGTCCTGGCTTTGCTCCTCAAATGCAGTGTTCACTGAAAACATGCTGGTGGCACGTCGCATGGCACTTGCTTTTCCATTTAGACTGCCTTTGTTGCTTCTTCTACCCTGCTGAGGTCGTGACTCCTGACCAGCCTGAGGTTTAGGTCCCATTGTGGCTTTTGAAGCATTCTGAGAGCCTTTCTGTGCATGAAGAGAATGAGACACTCCAAGGGATATTGCTTCGCCCCCATTTGACGGATCATTTTTTGATTCTTGTCTTGACATAATTCTCTTCTTTGAGGGAGACTGGAATGCTCTAGTTTTGGCTGGAGAGGATATTTTACCATTCTGGCTGTCATTAACAAAGTCTTTGACATTGGCTCTCTCTTTTGAACTTTGTGGACTTAAAGATCTCTGAATTCCACTTTCAAGGACCGGTGACCTTCGTCCTGATTTTGTAGGTGGTCCTCCCCAGAAGTCACGAAGGTTCATAAACTGTGAAGTGCTCATACCATCCATCACAACTGGCTTATCCTTCCGTAGAGGTTGCACAGGGAAATTAGGAGACAGTCTATCTCTGGCTGAAGAACTGTCCTCAACGTCATCATCATCATACTCTGTACCTATTGTTCTGAGATCAAACTCAGACTTTGTAAATCTTTGGTTCAATCGAGCTGTAGTAGTCGATCTGATTTGAGCTGCTGATGTTTTAGATTCTTTCTCCCAGAAGGACTTTAGTTGCTTGATTCTCTCTGCCATGTTCTCTTGCTGGTAATTCTGCTTAACAGAAGGCACTTGATTGGTTCTTGATGCAGTTTTTGATTTTGCCTCTAATTCCTTTGGAGAAGTGTGATCTGCATCACTACTATGTGTGCTAACTGTGCCTCCCATGCTATCACTATTTTGACCCAATAGCAAGGATCCACTGTCAAGTGATGGTGAAGATGACTTTAAACGTGGAAGAGAAACTACTTTGTCTAAGAGAGAGCTTGCAAGTATTTGGTCATTCTTCTGATTAGTATATATCAATTGCGCTTTTGATTCATCTGTAACGATGGGTACTTGGGGTTTATAGATGGTGTTAGCACTCCCTATATTCTCAAGGTCTAAATCTTCCACAACGGTCTCTTGTTTTTGATGTCCTGGCAATGTTGCTTTCAAGCTCTGTTCACTTCTCTGTTGGTCCTCTACACATTCAGTCGGCTTTCTGCTAACATCACTAGGGATTAATTGTTCAGTTATACCAGGAGCACTAGATTTGCTGATCAAAATCTTTGGACCAATGTTTTCTTTCTCCCAGAATGATTTCAAATTGGCAATTTTTGGTCGCTGGTTCTCTTCAGCACCTGGTCTTTCTTTTGGAAGATGCCGAGTATGCTTGATGTCAATGTTTTCCAGTTGAACTTTGGTCACTTCCTCTCTTTTGATAAAAGCTTCTGTTTTGTTCTCCTTTTGACTTACTTTCCCACCTACAGAAATATTCACTTCTGGGATCTTTGGAGGGACATTGTTTGCAGTAGGAGCAGAGTCAATAGAGAGATTCCCGATGAGAGGTTCTTTGTGAGACTCAAATCTTCGTTCTTTTGGAATGGTTTGGGTTGGCTCATCAACACTCTGTTCCTTACCCCAATCATTCTGTTGTAGAAACATCGTATTGACTTCTGATGGAATCTCCTCACTCTGGCATGGTATGATCAAGTACACATTATCCCTTGGTTTAGATCTCTGATCAACCTCATCTTCAAAGTCTATGTCATCGATCTTGGTGCCCTCCTCCATGTCCTCATGGACATTGCTCTCTACATCAAGCCTGTCACTGCTGTCTGAGCTTCTGCTAAACCACTCAAGAACTTTGGCAATGGAATCCCCTTGTTCATCAGTAGGTGTCGGAATGTGTTCATCTGTCATGACCTCCAGTTTGGCATTTTCCTGTTTTGAGTTACTAGTTTTTTGTTTTATGTTGAAGGCAAGGGGGTTGCTGCTAGTCTCACAGTCAGAAGAGACATCTGCCTTATTGAATGGATCTGTTATGTTGAGGGATCTGGGAAATTGTTGACCTGTAAGACAAACAGTATAGCATTGAATGACCGAAGTAGAATCTAGGCAAACTATTGTTTGCAATAATTTAATAAAAAATATAGATAATTTATTCTAAATTTAAGATTATTTCACCCAAATATGTATGTAATTTACTAACTTTTTTGCTATTTCAAGTCTTTATGTCTTTATTTCTTCTGCAGAACACAACAGCAGATACACATAGGTGAAAATGTAATGAATTGTTTATCAGGTGGGTGAATATTATAAATATTAGGTTGTTGTTCACCAAAACTGATCAGCACACTTGGAAAATGATTGTTATTTAGATGGTGTATTAAAATGATGTATATTTAGCTGACATACTTTGGTGATTTATTAAGCATTAAAGTGATAAAGCATTAAAGCAGTCCAAGTGTACTGCCATTCTACTGTATTTGAATTCACCCAGAATTCAACAAGATTTGATTTTCATTAATTGATCTCCTTTGTGTTCTGCAGAAGAAAGTAAGTCATACAGTTTGAAAACAGGATGGGTAAATTACACACTTCTCATTTTTTGGTAAACTACTCCTTTAAAAAAATTTGGATCATACCAACAGCAGTTTTCTTCATATTTTCTTCAGTTCTTATTGCTTCCAATTTTGGAAACTGAGCCACATGATTTTCCCCTTTCTCAGACTTGTGCTGTGTAGGTTGAGAGGTAGTGATCTCATCCGTTGGCTTTTTAGAGTTGTTAGTCAATGCAAACATTGCATTCTCACGGGGAAGATGCATTTCACCAGAAATGTTTTGGTCCTCCAATTCCACACTTATTGACTGAGGTAGGCAACTCTTTGTTTCTCTTCTTTGTTTTAGAGGTTCTTCTACTTTCTTGCCATCATCTGCTCTTGTGATAGAGGTCAGACTTAGACGTGGTTGTATCTTTGGCTTCTCTTGTAAGCCCCACGGAGGGTTTATTAGTTGCGATGAGGCTCTAACTGGTAAACGTGATTTCGGCAACTTCGTTGGTGAAGGGGAGCTAAATGGCTCTTTGTTTTTAATTTTGCTACTTGATTTCTCTGTACTTCCTGGAGAAAGTCTAGATTGTTCAGGATCCTTTCCTTGGCTGGTGTTTTTGCTAACTTGGCTTAGAGATACAACTGGTTGGCGCAGTTGGCTTTTGAGAGTTGGCTCATTTGAGCTGTGATTGGGGATAGTTCTTGGTGGTGGAGACCTGATACCTGAGCCTGCTGTGGTGGACACACTCTGCCTGGACATGCTCTGGGTGGACACAGAACTGGTGCTGTCTGAGATAGAGCCCTGGGGTTTGTTGATTTTGGTTCTCTTCTTTGGCACAGGCTTTTGAGCAGGAGGTCTGTTTTGTATAGTGTCAGAGACCTCGCTTTTAACTTCACTGTTACTTGCTTCCTGATGTTTTACTGCAAATGTGAGAGTTGTAAGCAAGGGAGAACACAAAACATTACAAGTTTCTTAAAACTTCTGAGTATAAATGAACATTATACAATCTTGTCACATCAACCTTGTGAATCAAAGCCCCTGTCTAATGATTTCCTGAGTCCAGGTCCTGATGTAAAGGGGATATCAGTCTCCTCAAAATCAAGCTCTATAGGAACACTGTTGAATGGGTTGTGTCTTGGCTGGAACCAGGTATAGAGGAGAAGTTTGTTAAAAGAGGCAATGAAGAAATGCATTGATTATTGAGGTCATATTGATTTATTTGTCATATAACATTAACTTTCACCCAAAAATCACACATTAGATTGACCTGGACTTAAAAGGGGTCATATCATACATTTTTGAGAAATAATTTGATTTCTTTATATTGTTAGTGAAAGTGCTAAAACTAGTTCCTTGAAAAAACATATTTTTTCCACCCTCTTGCTGATACATTGAATTAACCAGTTTTTTATATAGCTCTAAGCTTAACACCTTAAATCTATCATATTTCCTACTTGGTACCTCATATTGACCTGGCAGGCCAAGTTTCTGATTATAAATAGGAGTTTTTGTCTAAACGTGGTGGGCATATGTTAATGTATTTTGCTGTAAGTCATGGAAGTTCAGTACATTTTTAAATAACAAAGGTTCTTTATTAGCATTTATGGTTCCATGAAAAACATTCAACGTCCATGGACATTTTCCGCCATTTTTTATAATGGAAAAGCGTTCTTTAGAATATTAAAATGTTAGAATTTCAGAACTGTTCATTGAAGGGTTCTTTGGAGCCCTCCAAATGGTTCGTCTGAATCTTCCCTTTTGGAATCTTTATTTTTAAGAGCGTAGGAGCCAATTCCACCTAATTTTTAATAAATGGTCCATTTGGACTGGAGAGGATGTTTTGAAATTTTAATTCCATTATGATATGATCCCTTTAAGTGTTTCTCCCAAGGATATACAGTAATGGTGAAGACAGCTGACACTGATATGTATGTATATTTCAATGAGCACTTACATACCTTGGATGGTGATCTTATGCCTTTGTTTAGGTTTTCTTGCTGGACCTCAAATATGTCGCCGTTTTCCCTGATTTCAAAACAAATAGTAACCTGTTTATTGTTATGAGTACTTGCATGTAGAAGATATCCAGCTGATTTGGACTCAAGTTCTTTCAGACATCCTGTAATGACCAGGATCAATTAAGAGCATTAAAAGTACAGCGAGCAAACTCCTCTGTTGACCCTTGTCGAGTCATAAAGATATTGAAATCATGAGGTATCCACACCTGTAAAGCACACAAGCACCTGGGAGGGGTGGAGGTAGCACACACAGTGCAAACCAAAGGGTTCTGGTTAACACTTTTTACCCCGTTATTCTGGATAAATTGATTAATATCAAGCTACTAGATGAAATGGACCAAATGTGTCTACATGTAATGTAGGATTATGCCAGCATTACACTAAGCAGTTGATCAGGTAGTGTCAACTTCTTTGCTTTTGTACATGAACATTTAACATTACCTTTCCTTTAGCTGCTCTGAGGACTCAGTAGTTTGTGTTTTTTTGGGTGACGTCATGATGCCATCACTATCCTTTCTGCTGATGCTTCTTGATCTGCCACCCCATGGCTTGGTTAAATACTCTAAATAAAAGGATAGTGAGATGTTTACTGATATTTAGTGCTTTTTATAGGCTCGCTAACAAAGCATTAAGTCAAGGTTTCTGTTAGAGTTGCATGTGTGAACTGTAGATGTGTTGGTCTCACCAACAACTGATGGTTTTCTTTGATTCATTGATGCCAATATGATGTCAGAGCCATGAATCCTGTCCTGGTGTCTCTGTGACTTAACCTCGTAGAACCATTCTCCTGACAAATACTTGCGTCTGTCTTCCTCTGGGACGGCTTTCTGTAGTTGTCTGGAATCAAATGTAACAGTCTCACCTCAACATGTCTTTTGGACAAATACCGTACGTTCCATAGTCCGCAAATTAGATTCCTCCAGCAATCAAGGGAAGAAAGCACTGCAATAATCACATTTTCTGTTGTTTGCTCACAAAATGTTCAATTCTTTTTATGTAGAAATGTGTCCTTTCAGTACTAGAATCATAAACTGGGTTTTCCAAATGTCGGTACTTCATTGCACTTTATTACTTTACGTTACACAGCTTATAATGGTTGCTTCATAATGGTTGCTTCTTAGGTACTTTCAAAGTATCCAAGTAGCTGTACCTTGTTAAATTTATCAAACAAAATTTAAATATCTTTTTCTTTCTTTTTTTTTTTTTTTTTTTTAAAACAACCCAAGAAGTTGAAACTAATAACTATACTGTGACTTGTTTGAGAGCTGGTTACTCTTGTTAAATGGTACAAATACCTGCCATTACAAAACAACCTTAATAGAGACATTGTGAGCTTTTGCAGTGATACAAAATGGTTTGATTAAAATCATGTGTTTGGAAACAACCATTGGAACACATCTTCACTTTTGAAGGAGTGGAAACTATGTTGGTCATGTGAAAAGGCCAAGACAATTATTCCACAAGGGTAGACTTAATCCTTTTATACAAGGTTGAGTAAAGTTGAGGCTGAACACAGGGAAATCACCCAGACATGGCCAGATTCTGCATTCTTTCTTTCATGTAGACTTCTCGTCTCCATTCAAAGCGTTAAACATGAGAACAACTAATTTGCTAGTGCAGCGGCGTTCATGTGGGTAAACACCTCGCTGTTTGTCTATGGATTAATGCCTTGTTTGTTTTTTTCATGTTGTATTTTGATGGATTTCATTGAATATGTGCATTTGTTTGGTCAAATATACAATAAAATTTTAAATTTTAACTACAATTTATCAAATCATCAAATCACTCTAATATGCTGATTAAATGCTCAAGAAATATTAATTAAATTTTAAATTATCCATTAATATTTACTAAGAAACATGTATTAACTTGTTATTATTAGTGTTGAAAACAGTTGTGCTGATTAATGTTTGTTTTTGTAATCTAAAAAATTCTTCTCAATTCTTTGTTAAATAGAATTTTGCAGTTCATTTAAAATGAATTTTTCAGAGTAAACATATTTTAAGTGTTTTTAAAAGTAAACATATTCAGCATAATCTGTATGTGTGGTCATAAAATATAATTTATAATATTTAAACAAGATGGAAACATTAAATTAATTGGTTTCATATCATATCGTAGTAAACTGCTTTCACTGCTATATATTTTCAGATCAACTTCACATTTGCATTATGAGAGGAGGGTTATTTACCCTAATAAAGGTTTGTGTCTGAGCAGTCTTACTTTATTCGTTCCTCCTCGGCTTTCTTCAAGTCGGCATCCCTCTTTAAAACAGTCATGATCATCTCCTGCTCCTCCTCGCTCAGGTGGCTGAGGTCTATCATGATGGCCGTTGTTGTTCCTAATGTTTGAGACTCTTGCGCAAAGGTTCAGAAGACTATCTATTGTTGCTCCTGATTCACCTTCACTTCATTATGCGCATTTTCGGCACCTGTAATGAGCACATCAAAACCTCTGAGATGCTCCATTAGTCTCTTTCAGGTCAAATGGCTTCAAAAGTAAATGATTAGGGTAGTATTATGTCATTATCTAATGGAAAGGACAAATGTAACTTAATTTGTAAGCTAAATTTGCTGTAATTTAAAATAAAATGTGAGTTCTAAATAAGTGCACAATGAAGCCGAGTGTGGGCCTGTTTGGAGACTGCTGAGATTAGACAAAACATGTGACGGCACTGTCAGTTGACCATGAGAAGGGGCAGACTTTTAAAATCGACCATATGTTACACAACTTTCCGGAAAATTATTATGTATTCCGATGAGCATAAATTGCGTAACGCTGATCTCACTTAAGAGTCATGTCAGATAATGGCTCTAAATATGATATGATATGTACAGAAAAACAAGAAAACTCCTGGATCTATCCGTTTAAAAAACCTTTCATGATCATATGACCATCTATAAAACTTAAGACACCAGTGTGTCAAGTTAGCTGTGCAAATATTTGAAGACAGCTCACTGAGACACTATTTACTCTGGGTTACACCTTGATCAAAACAAGCTTCAAATAAATGACAATGGTAGACTAATACATAACATTATACAAATAACCAGTGAGCAATAACATTAATACTTTACATGGCTGGGGATCTTTAAAAAGTGTGAATAGGAATACATATTCTCTAATGATGAATAACTGTTTGGTACGATTATACAAAACAAAACCAGTATATCAACAACACATGCATAATGGATTTAACATTAACATGATTATTGATCTGCAATAATGCCATATCCTGAATCCTGTTACTGTCCAAAAAGCTTTTGACTCATCAAATGAGGCACTTTGTTGCAAATTGAATTAGGTTTAAATTGATTAAGTTATTAGCACGTATTTTATGAAATGCAATATATATTATGTAGCTATCTATCTTTAGTCAACAGGATAAGTAACAATAAAATAAAGTTGTTTTCTGGATATGTAAAATAATTTCACCACATGAAGCCCAGTGGAATTTTAGTAATTTATTAAATCTTCTGACTGTATAGACATGTAGACTAATTGCATTTTAGAAACAAGATCATGTGGTGTATTCCTGTCTGCAGTGATGCAATGCAATCACTGCTGTCTCGGGATTCATGTGCCCTTTTTTCTATTCTAGTTGTTTTCTGTTGAATTAGTAGTTTTATATTTAAACGTCATAAATGCATAACCTGTTGGATACAATAGTGAACTCAAGAGCCGACCAACCGGAGAATAGTAATCTCGTATTATTAATACAGTGTAAAGTCTGCTTTGTTTGAGTTTTGTCAGCCAATTAACTAATAGCTTTTACATAGTTTTTACTCGAGACCAAAAAAAACAACAACAGTGACAGCCTTCAAGAATGTATTCATGAAAGCACTAGATATTTACATTCGCAGATATATTTTACAGTGCTAATACACTATTCACAAACAGAACGACAGGTATATGTCCAAATGAAATGTTTCAGCTCACCTTGTTTCCGTGGCAGAATGTAGTACAGCAGAACACAACACATCTTCACTGAGAGCGACGCGTCTCTCAGGGTTGGACGGACTCTTGACGTCGGCTCCCAGGCGACCAATCAAAGACTGCGTTTATGCGGTCGACGCGACGCGCCAAGATAGAACGTTCCAATCGGGGAGGAACGATGTTAACGCATTAAAATAAGTTGTTGCAAAAAAAAAAATAATAATAATGTAAAAACCATGAACAGGATTCAGTCAGTCAGTATATTTGAACATGTATTGTCACACTGTAGTCAGTCCCTTGTTGCTTACCGTCTTGTTTTTACTGTTAAAGGAGTAGTTCACTTAAAAAAAAAAAAAAAAAAAAAAAAAACGTTTGCTGATAATTTACCCACCCCCATGTCATCCAAGATGTCCATGTCTTTCTATCTTCAGTCGAAAAGAAATAAGGTTTTTGATGAAAACCTTCCAGGATTTTCAGGACTTCATTGGGAACCAAAAGGTCCAAGGTCCAAATGACAGTTTCATTGCAGCTTCAAGGGGTTCAGACGGTGAAGAAGGGTCTCATCAAGCGAAACGATTGGTCATTTAAAAAGTAAATTAAAAAGTTCAAGTTTTATAATCACAATTGCTCACCTTGCTCTGTTCTGTGACGCATGTTCGTGACTCTCTTGTTCGAAACTTGTTCATCAAAATAAACAATCTTTTTTTTTTAAATTTTTTTTTTAAAAAATTTTAAATGACCGATCATTTTGCTATATAAGACCCTTATTCATCGTCTGGTGTCGTTTAAAGCCCTTTAAAAGCTGCAATGAAATTGTCATTTGGACCTTGAACCATTTGGTTCCCAATGAAGTCCATTGTATGGAGAAAATCCTGAAATGTTTTCATCAAAAACCTTAATTTGTTTTCGACTAAAGACAGAAATCAAAGGACATCTTTTTTTAAAGTGAACTACTCCTTTAATTAAACATCCATCCATTAAAAAAAATATAATGAAATTCTATTTCCTAACTAATCATTATATTATTTTTAATAGTAGGCGTAATAATAATATCATAATGTGGTAGAAATGACTAAGTGCACCTTGCATTTTATCTAAAAATATTGTCTATTGTTATACATTGATAATCTTTTGTAACATTGCACTTCCCAGGGAAATAATTATACAAATGCTGCCTTTTATTCCCTTAGTAAGTTTATACTAGAACAAGTTTAACCTGGTTTATGTTTAACAAGTAGGAGTGAGGTCTTGAAATGGGTAGATTTCACCCAGTGTAAAGAGGACAAGTGTAAAGTAAGCACAAACTCTCAAATCTATTGAATATTAATACTATTAAGCTTGGTATATTTGATTCTGCCTGAACCAGGCAACTATTTAGATTAATTGAATACAAATGAGCATTTACAGGTTCTGATCAGTAAATAAACTATGTTTGGCAGTATTTGTAAATCATAAAAACTAGTACATGATTAACCACTAGGCTACAATAGCTGAAAGAACTAATGCATGCCATGAAACAAATGTTCACAAGATTTGTGGAAGCTGCACTTTATTTGTAAAAGAAAGAGTACACTAATTGTTCTTACATCTTTTAAATACATAAAACAAAACGAAACAAAAAAAAAGATCCGTGAGGACAACACGTAAATTATTCAGTAAAACTTAGGTCAATTGCGATTTGATTGAATTGCTTTCATATTTCAAACCATCCTTACTAGCCAACCCCTGGACAATCTGCCTATGTGATATATGTGTATATATACATAAAAGCACCGATCAACAGTGCTCAAACTGTCTCCCAGTCAGCGATTCTCATATTTTACACTACAAATTTACAGTGATGTCAATGACCCTGTAGCTAGAGGAGCGTCCAGCTCTCGTATCTCAAGTGTTCCTGGACTTTTAGAGAGCAGGGTGCTTAACTTGACAAGAAGTCTGAAACATGAGGGCAACTCTTAACATTCAGATCAGGGGCAGCCATTTCTAACGGTCCGTGTGGAATGATGGCATGCCATGCATAATGCAGAACACCTCCCTTCCCAAGTGCAACACTTCACAGTCACGGAGGAAGTGCTTTTCTACTCCAACAAATATCTCATTGCAAAACCCCTAAGCACAGTATCGACTAAACAGTATAACAAACCATTCACTAATGATTACCCTCCCAATAGCCTTGGGCTGCAAACATTTCATCCACGGGAAGTTGTTCTAGACATAAAACTTAGAGAATAGTTAGTGCTCTATCATTTAGCTTACAGGTGTATTTTTCACATAATATCTATTTTAAAAAGTCTAAACCTTCATTATACAACCCAACACCCATGAGTAAGGTTGAATTATTATTTATATTTTTTTCCCAATGTACTTCGTAAACTCCTTTTTTAATTTTTTTTAGGCATTAATCATAAATAAATACAAACGACACGCAAGAAAGGTCTACTGGTGAATACAGTTAAAAGCAAAACTAAAAGATAAAATGTAAAACAAAGTTACTGTTACTATTTCATAACACGTACTATATCAGATGCTGAGTTATACTCCGATTTAGGTCGACATTTGCCACAAGACCTCTCATCAGAAGCTCCCGGTCGAAGGGGAAAAAAAACAATCTAACAGGAAAATCAAACTATAGCTTCTCAGAACACAAAATATCAAAGTCTCTCAATGCCCTTACCTACCTTAACAGATTATAAAATGTATGAGGAATCCCTTTATGGGCTGAACAGCAGCATCACTTGACATCTTAAACAAATTACGAAATGATTGCAGTATGCTCCCAGTCTTTCAACACACTTTGTTTACATCTTTGACGTCGAGTATGTTGTGGGATTGGTCCTCTGAAGAGCATCCCGCCACAGAGGACAGAGCTTAATGGTTTGACATCAGGGAGCAACTTCATTTTGTGTTACATAAACTGCATCTTGAAGAAGAAACAATTAAACATACAGTTAGAAAGGTGCTTTAAACAATGGTATGTCAAGTCAACAAGAAACTGGATGAATGAAACTGGTTATTTGATGGGAAAAAAGTGAGTGGTCTCTCTATCGCAGGTGGTTGGAAGAGAAAATTAAAAGGCCTTGGTCATGTTAACCAAAGGTTTTAGTGGTGTTGCTGGCTTTTTTAGTACTGACTAGTACCGAACAGTGTTGGGGAAAGTTACTTTTACTGTAAAAGTAATGCTTCACAATATTGTGTTACTCCCTAAAAATGTAACTTATTGCGTTTTTTTATTAAAAAAGAAAAAGCTCTATTTTTTGCAAATGTAAAAGCCCTTTCACACCAAAATGTAAATAGATAAGTCTCAGGGTTAAGAAAATGCTAATTCATGCCTGTCAGCAGAAATTTGATGCTTATTTAAAGTAGGGCTGTCAAACGATTAATCGCGATTAATTGCATCCAAAATAAAAGTTTGTGTTTACATAATATATGTGGGTGCACCGTGTATAATTATTTTGTATATATATGTAAATACACACACATGCATGTATATTTAAGAAAAAAATATTATTTATATATTAAAATACTGATATTTATATAAAATATAAATTATATATACATTTATATACAGTATATACATGAAAATATTTCTTAAATATATACAAGCATGTATGTGTATTTATATACATAAAATAATTATACACAGTGCACCCACATATATTATGTAAAAACAAACTTTTATTTTGGATGCGATTAATCGCGATTAATCGTTTGACAGCGCTAATTTAAAGTAATTTTTGCTTCTTAGTATGGTTGAATTGGATCATCAAAGGTCAGCAGCAAAGACATTGGTTAATAAAATGTATTTGTATTTTTTTAGGTTTGTATAATATTCTGAGTTTACATTTGATTTTTTATTCATTTTGAGGAATATCTGTTTTTGTACAGGTGAGATGAGTAAATGCTCAAATTAGTCTAGAATCACGTTTACTCAGCGCGCACAACGCATCTGCATCTCACTCCTGATTTCTCTCAATATGTCAGTCAATAAATGGGAAAACCAAATAAATTGCATTACTTATTTAAAAAAAATAACTCTGATATTTTGTTGCAAATTTAAAAGTAACTTGAAAAAGTAATCTTGATTACATTACACATTACTTGTAATGAGTAACCCCCAACACTTGTACTGAACATGCAATCTACATGTCCGTTCTACATCTAGCAAGAGGCACTAGATGAAACTGAACATGACTGCATGCAAGACCATCGGTGAGCACAAACGCATGCGGTACCTAGACAAAAGACGAAGCTCTACAAGAAATCCTTGAGAGAGAGCTGTGCAAAGGGGTCTTGTCCTGGGGCTCTGAGAGGACTCTGACTGGAAGGGCTAGAGGCAGCGGAGGGCTAATGCAGAGAGAACAACACAGAGAGAGAAAGGAAAGAGCTTGGAGTGACGGGGAAAAGCACATGTGGAGGAGGAGAGGAATGATCTGCAGTTTGGGAAGGAGTTCCCAGTCTCATGGCCCATTAATACACACCATGATAACGTAGAGTGTTAATAGAAAACTACATGAACACCTGGAGAGATCGTAGGGATTGTACCTGTGCGCTGGACACTGATCCGAACGGATTGGATGGCCTCATGACGGGCTGTGTGTACATCATTGTCGGCTGGGTCATCATGGTCATGGAGGGCAACTGTGGAGGCTAACAAAGATAACAACCATGAAGAATACATTTCCGACAACCTCAATTCAGGCAGCTGGTTTCACAGAAGTACTAACCATGCCATATCCCATCATTCCTGTAGGTGTTGTCGCAGGGAAAGCCATGATAGATGGCGGCTGTAAAACAGAGTAGGACTAATGAGAACAAGTTGTGATTCATTTCATTATGTTTGTTCAGTTTCAGAAACCTCAAGATCCCTTGTTTTAGCCAATTCCTAGAATGCACTTCAGTGAACCAAAGTAATAAATGGATGGCAAGGTAAGATAAAATTTGGTTATGATTTAACATACCATAGAGACAGGGTTCCATGTAGTAGATGGAGCATTCTTGGGTTGCCAGTTCATTCCACCAGTTAATTTTTTCTCTCCTGGTTGGTTCCAGTGGATATCACTGTGAAAACAGTTGGCTAATGTTAACACCAAACTAGAATATGAAAATATATTATAACTGTCAGTAAGATTATGATGAGCACCAGAAAGGGCAACATTCTTACTTTTTAGTGGTACCATTTCCAATCCCCAGATCTGTAAGTGAGATATTTCACTAAGGTTTTAAAGAGGTACACTTAAAATTTCAACAGAACCAAGAACAAAAAATAAGGGGCCATTCACACTGAACACTTTTCCATTGTCTTTCTATGTAAACACACTAGACGGACATCTTTGACCCCTGTACTCGCATCTTTTGCAGCGTCTCACAAAAAACAAGGCGTCTAAAGAAAGAATCAGAAGGGTATTGTGCGTTGGTGTATACACTAATATAGCTTTACATAGCTATATATCTTTTTAGTTATTGTTCTTGATGTGAAAGGGCCTTTAGACCTTGTGTATTTTAAGGGCTGTGCGTTGCAACGATTAATCGCATCCAAAATAAAAGTTTGTGTTTGCATAATACATCTGTGTACTGTGTATAATTATGTTGTGTGTATATATAAATAAACACGCATGCATGAATAGATTTAAATGTGAAAATGCATTCTGTGTGAATGGACCCTAACAAAACAATGTACTATATCTTGATTGTATCATAATTTCCTAACAACACTAGATATGCAAACCTCTAAATAATTAACACTTACTTCCAACAAGGTTTGCCAAGGAAGAATCCAGGTCGTCTGACACCAGTTTATCTGGGAGCTGATTGGAGGACTGATTTAAACCGGCCACGGTGGGTTTCAAAATTCCTGCTGTGGACATTCAGAAGTGAGAGTACATTTTAAAGTATATTAAATGCACAATGGCAATTCAAAATGCTTCACATAGGCATAAGGAATTAAATAAGAAAAAAATGTTTTGTCCAACTAAATTTATCTACTTTTTCCAAGTTGTTTAATTTGATTTTGAGTAAAATGTCAAATGCCTTACCATCTGTATCCAGGCTATTGGACGATGCAGCTTTAGTACCAAAGACAGACTCGAAATCAACACGCAGCTCGCCTGAGCTCTGTGGTGGAGGGATTTGTGGAGCTCCATATCCTTCAAAAGGTACAAAAATCCATTTAAGCCCTCTTACAACACACACAATATAGATTAGGACACCATTTGAAGAATGGCCAGTATCAAAATGACTAAATTCAAGTGCTGCCAATAAGTAGACAAGTATCCATGGTCACATGTCAGAGTTAGTGGAGAGTAAACTACAGACATGCACAAGACATCCTGCAAAAGTACAAGAACCACTACTTGCTCACAAAAACAGTGTTAGGGTGCTTTCACACTAGCAATTTAGTCCGAAACGGGGCACGTTTTGCATGAAAAAGTGGTAATGTGAAAGAGTTTGAAAGCAACAGAAAGCCGCTCTCAGCTGTTCATAACAGCACAAAATTAATAAAAAACTATATTGACCCACATTCTGTTTTCTATCATGTGCCGTGATGACGCAAGATGAACGCATGTTTGAAACCAGACCAATGCAGCGGGGGGAACAAACACAGACCTCAACAAACATTCCCACTGTGAAAGCTCCCTTAAACGGATAGTTCCCCAAAAATACACAACTCTGTCATCATTTATTCAAAGGGTATGCCTTCTGTAGATCATAAAAGGGGACTTTTTTAAAGAATTTTCTGGCCGTTCTTTTTCATATAATGACAATGAAATATAATTGGGGTTGTCAAACTCCGAAAAGCACCATAAAAAGCATTGTGGGGGTGAGTAAATGATGAAAGAATTGTCATTTTAGGGTCTTTACTAGGCCTTTAAGGATCTAGTTTTGAATGGTGATAGATCACGTTAGATCGGACGGCATTATAGACGAAGGAAAACATATTTCACAAAGGGGGCACAGAAGGCAACCTCCAGCCACAGGCTCCCTACCTCTGAATAGGCCTGCTACAGTGGAGGGCTCAGACTGGAAGGGAGAGGGGTTTGGGAGATGCTGGACCATAGACGGTTGACCAAACGAGTCTGACAGGCAGGCGGGGAGAAACAACACAGCACGCATTACAGACATAAAGACATTATAGATTCAAATTGGATTAGTAAAGAGCGTTTTTAAATAGAAATATTAAGACAAAGCCATGTGCAAAAAAGCCAAGGCAAACATCATCCAGCAGGGATGATCACAGGATAGTCCCTGTACACTGCTTTAGTGCCTCTATGTTTCCTGACAGAGGGGAAACATAGGTGGGATGGTTTGCCATCATGGTACCTGAGATTAAGTGCTCTATCCGAACAGTGCGTTTGTAATTGGTTGATACAGATGAACTTGAATCAATAAAGGGATTGTACTGATCTATGGTAAAAAAGGAAAAACAATCATACACTTATAGCTAAAGCAAAAAGTGGACTGAGGTGAAAACTGAAATGAAATATGATTTTCTAACAAACTTCAAGTAACGTCTATTTTTATGAATAATATATATTATCATTTCGGCTGTCGGAATATTAAAATATTTAATTGCAATTATTGTCATTATGACAGGGTTCCACTCATCGGTGATATTTTACTAGTTGACCTTCGACAAATATTAAATTTCACCATACAAAGACTGAAAAAGTGCATTAAATATTTCATTTTTTATATTTTAGAAATTACATGCGTTAATGCATCACCTTTGATAGCCCTACTTTTATATATACTACCATTCAAAAGTCTGGGTTCAAGTTTTTATTCTTGGAAATTAGGGCTGTCAAACGATTAATCGCATCCTAAATAAAAGTTTGTGTTTACATAATATATGTGGGTGCACTGTGTATAATTAATTTGTATATATATATATAAATACACACATGCATGTATATTTAAGAAGAATATTATTTATATATAAAATATTGATATTTACATATAATATAAATTATATATAAATCTATATACGGTATATACATAAAAATATTTCCTTAATATATACAAGCATGTGTGTGTATTATTTATATATATAAATTAATTATACACAGTGCACCCACATATACTATGTCAACACAAATTTTGGATGCGTTTGACAGCCCTATTGGAAATATAACTTTTATACAGCAAGGATATGTTAAATTGATCGAAAGTTACAGTTAAGGCATTTTTTTTATTGTATTTCAGAATATGCTGTTATTTTGAACGTTCTATTCATCAAATAATCCTTCAAAAAACTCACTGCTTCCACAGACATTAAGCAGCTCAGCTGTTTTTGACATTGATAATAATAATAATAATGTGTTGCTAGTGCACCAAATCAGTAGCCTGATGTCGTCATACTCGGATTCTAGTCAAAATGTGAGTCTGTTACTGCTCCATTGGGCTGTGATTATGGGGCGTGTTTCAACCGAACCAGGAAAGAAAATGCCTCTGCACTCAATTGGATCGACAAATGCCTTAATCGTGGTTCTCAGCATTTAACATCCTTTTTTTAGCCTCTCACACAACCTACACCCACTTTAATTTCATCTATCGAGATAAAACCTGTTATTAATGAAACAGCCCTATTTGAACAAAGCCAAAACAAAGCTCTGTGTCTACAATTTTTTTAATGTAATCTATAGTACTGCCACCTAACCTCCTATTTAGTCTCCAATTACAGACTGCATTCCTACTCCGACGACGAGTTCAACTGGACAGAACTTAATCACAGGATTCCTGATTTGACACAACAGGATACTGTGCATGCGAAACGAGGGACTTTCAGCGACTTTCAAACTAATTAAACACTTTGGATGGGTGGGTTAGAAGAAAGAAACTAAGGCATGTTTACCACCAAAAATCTCATGACCTGACGTCCTAGAGGAGAAACTAACACCGTCTGATGACATAACGGGTAGATGAGCACCATCAACAACAACTTTGGTTAGGAAAGGGTTTAGGTTTGGAATGGAGTCATCTACAGCTTCAGAAGAAGAGAAAGGATCTGAGCAGGCAAAAGGAGAGAGAAAGAGTCGAATAGAAGGACATTAGGACGAGACTCAAGTTAACAGAGAAGACAACAGCATGCTGAATCTCTGACACACAGTCACATGCAAAGGATCTCACCTCCCCATGCCGTGGCCACAGAGGGTCCAGGCTGCATGCCCCTCTGAAAGTTAGTCTGCATATTAAAGAGGTCGCTCTCCATCTTCAGGGCACTGAGTAACAGAAAACAAAAACGCCAATTTAACCAAGAGAGGTAGATGTATAAAGGGTACGTTTACACAACGATGTACTAAAAATGGAAAAGTTTGCGTCCTTTGCGTTTTTGAAACGTCTCGTGTTCAGACGACAATGTTGTCTAAATGATACCCATTTACACAGATCTGTGAAAATGAAAAAAAAAAAAAAACTGTTTTATGCATGCCTGGCCAGTAGTTGGCCTTGATGTCACTTTGTAAAGAAACTATACGTCTGTGCACATACGCATTCTTCTACAGTGCCTATAGCCTGATCTTGTAATACACATATTATATCACCGTTTTCACAATTTTACAAGTTTGTAGTTTATACAGAGACAAAAACTTTATATTATTATTTTATAATATATTATATTATTTTCAAAAACTTGCACTTTGAAACACATTTTTAATGGGTTAGTTTACACTTAAAGCCCTATTTTAAGATCATTTCTGATGAAGTAGAATGGTTAAGATTGAACCCCCCCCCCACACACACCTACACAATGGTTGTCAATGTACACTGGAAAAAGCATTCATAAAACGCATTAAACTTGTATTTGTACCAAGTCAAGTCAATGGAGTCGGACAAAAAACACAATAAAACCTGTTGGAAAGCATCTTTTGTGTGAGCATATCAGTGAACACCCCAGACCACTCGGTGAGTTTCACGTCTTTGTAAACTAAAGTTTAATGCGTTTTATGAATGATTGTTCCAGTGCACATAGACAACCATTGTGTAGGTCCTAACATAGAAACCTAATTTCAATCCAAATTTCAATCTTAACCTTTCTATTTCATCAGAAACTATCTTAAAACAGGGCTTTAAGTGTAAAATACCGAGGTAACCCTTGCCCCCCAAATCGACCTTGTCAAGTAAATTATGTCATGTAAACACCATCTAAGATACAGGTGTTTGTGCTGAAATTCGGCACACAAATTTGCTGCAACCATTTAGTGAATTTGCCCCTGGTCAAGCACAAACCATGCTTGTTTTTATATCTTAAAGGGATACTTCACTTTCCTTCACTGAAGGAAAAACAGGCAGTTTCTGGTCTCATTGACTCCCATGTTTCTGGTCTCATTGACTCAAACAGAAACTGTCTGGTTACTGATATTCTTCTACATTTTAGAAAATCGGCTGAACGTATTTCGAAAATGGTAAAACCCAACTGTTTAACTCTGGGGGAGTTGTAAAATGAGCCTATTTCCAAAAAAAGTGGAGTATCCCTTTAAGCCATACAGAAAAATATCTAGAGAATCACACTGGCTAACCCATTGGAGCAGCTGGGAGTGGAGAACAGGTCTATGGCAGGAGCTGTGCTGATGCATGCTGCTGTGGTGGAGACTGGAGAAGTGTCTGTCGTTGCAAACGAAGGCCTCTTGGAGAGCTCCTTCAGCCTCTGTTCCTAATTACAAAGAGCACAAGCCAAGAAACCTTTTAGACAGAAAGGAGCCATCTCATTGGCATGTAGAATGACCAACCAACCACTTTTCATTCATTAGTGTGATGCTCAGGGGTGGATACATTTGAAATCTTTGATAACAAGCAATTGTTAAAACAATTATCTGATCCATTTTTTTTTTTTTTGGCATGAATGCAAAACATCCTCATGTCGTTCCTAACCCACAAGACTTTTTTAATGAAACCGCTACGCAACTATCACTCTGGCGCTTAAAAAATTTCATAAAGAAATCGTCTAAACTAATCCATATAAATAGAGTGGTTTAGTTAAAATTTTCTGAAGAGACAAGATCGCTTGTCGATATGATAAACAGATTGAATTTAGGCTTTTATTCATATATAAACATATACACACCAGTACATATATACACACCAGTTGTGGTAAACAGAAGCTCAAGCATTTTAATATTTGGGTGAACTATCCCTTTAAATAAAATTTTTTTTATACTTTGTCCCCTATAAGTGCAAAAATTTATGCTGAAACTGTCCAAATGCTGTATTAACATGCAAAGTAGACAGTCATTGCAAAGTACCGCATTTTTAGAAAATACATCAACTATTACCCAGAGATTTACTGCAAATTCACACACACACAAAATTACGTGAGTTGCACATATAACTAAAAAACAGCAATCTATAATTAACAGAACACACACGAAGACAAAAATACTGGCAATCCTTTACCCCCGTGGGGGGTGAAAGTATTTTTTAAATGGGTCCTGTGTACCTTTAGTGCTTTCAATCGCGCCTGCTCCTCCTCTAGAGCTGCCTGCTTTTCCCTTTCATCCACTTTGGTGAAAGACATGCCAGTGTTGGCCAGAGATGACACAGCATTGGAGAGTGTGCTTGCCCTACAAAAGTCGGGGAGAGATAAATTGAGTTTCTGCGAGTATGAGAGAAATCTATCTTATTTCACACCGCTCTTATAGATATAAATCTATCAAGAGATGCAAGATCCATCAATACAATGCATCTGTTAGCACTCATTCATTTGTATTCAGCTCTGAGCGTGACCCATAAATGGCCCACCTGCTGGCGGCGGTGGAGTCCTTCACCTTCTTCCCTTCTAATGAAGCCAAGTGTTGCTCCAGGGCATCCAAAAGACTGCTGGGGGCCTAAGGGAATGCACAAACATTTACTCAAGAATAACCACCAATGAAAAGACAAAATAGCTTGACATTTATAGGCAATAAGAATTAAAAGGTGCAGAAGAGTGCAGAAAAGAGTGAGAACAGTACTTACACACACTGTAAACTGAAGGTGGACAGAAGGTGGAAAGATAAAGGGAAATACAGAATATAAAGGTGGTCTTGGTCAGACATAATGCATGAGTTTCAAAGCAGCTACCTGCCCTTATATATGGCTATGATGGCATTTGTGCTAGATATGTAATCTGTCCGTTTCAAGTGTATGTTTAATTCATTCATGACTTATTCCTGAATGATACTGTATATAACAACCCGTTTCTCACTCCCAAGGCGTCAAATACTATGTCACATAGTAGATGCCAATGGTGAATAAGCATTACTATTATCATTTTGCTAGCTGAAAT
This sequence comes from Pimephales promelas, assembly GCF_016745375.1. Next base: position 7,364,791 of record NW_024121321.1, read on the forward strand.
ATGTCCATGCTGTAAATTATACAGTATATAATTGAGTGACAATATACTTATAATAGGATCATGATTCCCACAAATTATCTCTATAATTACTATTGTTAAAATCTCCACTGAGCCCATTACACCTTTATTTGCTGTAGACAGGGAAAAGTTAAGACAGAAAAGGTAAGAAATCTTAGTGACATGCGCATCCTAATGAGCTGCATGCTTCTTTAAGTGGGAAATGCATTTGTCCAAGGTAAAGTAAAAAAAGCAGAACAGCTTCAGAAAATATTTAGGATCGTTAATAATGCAGAAAGGGTGCAGGTGTTAAAGTCAGAATAAAAGTGCGGTCTTACCTGAGACAGGTCAGGTATGTCCCCACGGTCTATTCCCACCTGCTGTGAGGCGAGCAGAACAAATATGTTACATAACCCTCTTTTAATGAAGTTCCTTGCCTCCAGAACAACACATGCGAAATCTCACCTCTGCCACTTTGAGGAACTCTGAGATCCGGGTCATTCGGGTAAGGAATTTCTTGTAGATGTCCAAACCCTCTTTACACTGTACCTTTTTCATATCAAAGTACTTTTCTGTGAAAGGAAGTTAAACAAGCACCCATTACCAATCAGCACTATGACGGTATTTCCATGAGTAGAAATTAAAACAGATCACACAGGTTATGTCACTTTTTTTCATTACAATTTAATATCTGCAACTTGGATGAAAAAATTTGCAATTGAATTTGGCTTTTTTTTTTTTTTAGACAAGGGGATGTACAGGAAAGGAAAGATATGCAATCCGGGCATGATGCAGGATGAACCTGAACCTGCATAAATGTAAGTACAACTTCTTGTGACCATGTGCACTATTGCACCATGACTTTTTGTTAAATTTTAAGAGCTTACACATTCAAATCTTTAATGTTAATCTTGCATTCAAAAGTAAAATGAGTGTATTTATGCAATATGTGGTTTTATTTACTTAGTATTGAGAAGAAAGCATCATGAAGAACCTACCCAATAAGTTTATGATCCCTTCATTGTAAGCTGCAAAAAGTCGGATGGAGTCTTTGAAAAGAAGCATGAAGGCTGCATTAATAACCCCATTGGTAAGTTCATTGGCATTGACCTGGGCAAACAGAAAAATGTATTTTCATAAACATGCCACACAAATGCTTTGCTGCAACAAAGAAAATATTAATTGCATAAATTCATAAGCCCCTTTCAGACATACAGTTTTTACTGGTAAATTACCGTTAGTTCACTTTTAAAAAAAAAACTTTTGCTGATTATTTACTCACCATCATGTCATCCAAGATGTCCATGTCTTTCTTTCTTCAGTCGAAAATAAATTAAGGTTTTTGATGAAAACATTCCAGGATTTTTCTCCATATATTGCACTTCACTGGTAACCAAACGGTTCAAGGTCCAAAAGACAGTTTCAGTGCAAACTGCAAACTGTTCAAAGGGCTTTAAATGATTCCAGACGATCAATAAAGGTCTTATCAAGCGAAACGATCGTTTAAAAACAAAATAACAAAGTTTAAGTTTTATAAGCTTGTTTTTAAATGATCAATCGTTTCGCTTGATAAGACCCTTATTCATCGTCTGGAATCATTTAAAGCCCTTTGAACAGTTTGCAGTTTGCACTGAAACTGTCTTTTGGACCTTGAACCGTTTGGTTCCCATTAAAGTCCATTATATGGAGAAAAATCCTGGAATGTTTTCATCAAAAACCTTAATTTATTTTCGACTGAAGAAAGAATGACATGGACATCTTGGATGACATGGGGGTGAGTAAATTATCAACAAAAGTTTTTTTTAAAAGTGAACAACTCCTTTAAGAGTTCACGTGTGATCAGGAACTTTTCAAAAACACAAGTAAATTGGTTCTGCCAATTTACCCATAATATTACCAGTAAATTGCTGGTATGATGCTGTGTGTGAACAAAGAATGAAGATAACCGGTATGAGCATGTACAAGGTCAGAACGTGCTGTTGTAAGAAATTTGCTTTGGGCCAATTAAAGCTCTGTTGGAGCTGTTTACGTTAAGTTACGTGCCTTTTAACTGTTTTAGCATGGGTGCGTCCCAATCAGATTCCTAGTTCAGTAATCAGGGCATTGTTTAGGGAGTAAACCATTTTAAAGGCTGTTTCAATCAAAAACCTTTCAGTGCACGGAAACATTCATTCCCTAAAAAGTCCAACAAGCCACAATTAAAAACCAGGGAGAATCGATGCTCACTATGTTCCCTTAAAAGAGTTTCTGAAGCACGAAACAAATCACGTGCGCAACTCACTAGACATAATGACAGTCATTATAGACGGACGTCTATGATGTCTATACTCGTCTATAGTATAGTAACTATAGTAACTCGTCTATACTATAGTAACTACCATGTGCCTTGCGTTTTTAAAAGCAATAACTGTGTTCTGTGTGATCATCCCCTTAAATTGTTTTTTACTAAAATTAAACTAAAGTGCTGATCTCTTCATCCAGATCGATGAAGAAAACAGCTCAGCGTTTAAAGGTCATTTCCAATGATTGACATCACATAGTCTGATGTGTGACTGGTCTTACTGGTAAAAAGACAGTATTTTTTTCATTTAAGTCGTTCTGGTAATTTTACGGTAATTTACCGGGATTGCTGTGTGAAAGGGACTATAAGCAAAATGCAGATCAGCTGTCAGCTTTCTGCATTCTAACTTACATTGAAGTCAAGGAGGGCATCCATCTGGTTCTGTATAATAGGGATGGTTTTAAGGAGCTTCTCTGTGTTCATGGTTCTCATCACTCCATCCACCCTTAAGGAGAAGATTTTAAAATATAGGTCAAATGACATTGGGGGATCAGTGCATGGAGGTTTAGTGGATGATCCAGTGCAATGACTCCAGTCCTTCAAAATTAGTAGTGCTGCTGCACAAATCCCCTTAAATGATTTAGAACAAAAACTACAGCTAAGGCTAAAAAAACACCATTGTATTGAGTGAACAATTTACTGGCAAAATGAATCACTGCTGGAGTTACATAATGCACTTCAAGCAGGAACTAGAAACTACCTTTAAGGTTGTATTATAAAATGTATAAAAGAAATGCCCTACCCACGCTTTACTTTCGTGAAGTCAAATGCCACCTGTCGATACGATACGGCCTTCTCATTCAGATATCGACTATACCTCCGAATGAATGTTGACATATCGTAACCTAAGAAGACACCAATAAAGATGACGGTTAAGAAATAAATTATTAAAAAAATAATAAATGAATATAATGTTATAAATATTTGAAACTAGCTCAATTAATTAATTAAAACAAAAAATGTTGGGAATGTTTATTAATCAAACAGCGCATCAAAGAAGAATGAAGCCTCTGTAGAGTGTGAAATAAATGTGTATAGTTCAATACTGTACCTTGTAGGCCACTTTTGTCCAGGAAATTACTGAGGTTGAATAATGTGTTCCTTGAGGCCAAGTACTGAATAAATCGCTGGAACCAAAGTGATAAATTAAACGATGTTTCAATGCATGCAATTATTTGCGGATCTTAACTAGTAGCTTGATTAAAAAGCAGACAGATCTCCCACAGTCACTCACCTCGTTCCCATAAACCATGAGGTGGTGTGTTGTGATTAGGGACTTAAAGACCACCACCCAACTAGTGTTGGTGGTTCTCTCGAACAAAGAGTCTGCCAGCTGAGGAATGTTCACATTCATCTCATTGGTACAATGTATCAGGTCTACAACAGAAACAGAGGTTTCCATTAAAGATTGGCATTTTAATAACTGAGTGAACAGGCAAGAATCGAGTCAACTAAACAGACTGCAATGGTATAGAGCTTAAAATGTAATAAATAAAAGGATTAGCGTGCATTTATAACAAAAAAAAAAAACAGAAAAATAATAATAATCTGTTGAGAGTCCACATAAATAAGCATTACGCAGGCTGGAATTCCACAGCCCACTATTAACTGTGCTGGTGGAGTTTCTTGATGAAATGTTTAAGCACTTCTGCAAATATGCTTTAGGGGAATGACATTTTTGTGTAGGATTCACATAGATGGATGTAGTGCAGTTTCTGACGGACTTCTTCTTTCTGAATGAATGAAGTTGACTTCAATCATGTAGTTGGTTGGTTGGTTTGGTGCGAGACTGCTGCCTCCACAGCACTGCCAACTTTGATTTCCTGAGAAACAAAGCCCTCACCACAAAAGATGTCAACTAAAATGTTTCAAAAATGTTTAAAATGAATCAGAACATTTAATCTGTCTATCTGGCGAAAGAAGTTAATCTAGTGGTTGGTGGAAAGGACCATACGTAACCATAATTTATAATTGAAGGGATAGTTTACCTACCAAAATAATAAAAAAATGCATCATGACTTTCTACTACATAAAACAAATTTTGAGAAAATGTTATACAATGGAGGTTTTGTCCATACAATGGAAGTCAGTGGGCCATAAAACTCAACATTCTTCAAAACAGTGTTATTTTAGTATCGCTGCTGAGATACTATTATAGCTGTTATTCATATTTTTAATAGTTCCGTGGCGAGAAATTAAATTATGGTGAGAAATGTGAAACAGGAAGTGTGTTATAACTTCTTTAGACATTAACTGATCTTGATGGATCTTCAGCAGTGTATTCGTTGTAAGAGGCCAATCATGGATGTGACTATTATGAGTCAAATAGACCGTTGATTAAAATTACAGAGGCATTTGTATTTATTATAAAGTCTCAGATGAAGTAAAAAAAAGAAGAAGTTTCTACAAAAATGATTCTGTAAAACAAAAAGACATGAAATTCAGTTCCCTCACTTATCTAAAAGGTCAAAGCTAGTGGGGTGAAAGGTGCAAATGGGTCCAGCAGGCAGACAATTTTAATTTCCTATTTAAAAATCCTAACTACGGTTCTTCAAACATGTCATAGCTTGTCTTATAACGCTGTAAGAACATAATGAAAGAATAGTCAGGCCTGGCTGAGACAGACGTAAATAGAGATCTATTCTGAAGCACAGACTTACTAGACTGGCACTAGACCAGCAGTTCTTAAAGGGTAAGGCCTAGTTCACACAAAAATGCCTAATTAACCCTTAAGACTTTCGTTCATCTTCGGAACACAAATATTGATCATTTTGCTGAAATATAAGAGCTTTCTGTCCCTCTTTTGACAGCTACGCAACTGTCTGTGACGCTTCAAAACGTTCATAAAGAGATCTTAAAACTAATCCATATGAATTGAGCGATGAGGTTTGTTCTTGTGCGTCAAGCAGGTTTGGTAACGGGCTTCTGTTTATCTTCACTGATCAATGTTTATGTGAATAAAAGCCTAAATTATATGTGTTGGAATAAACCGTTCAAATCATATGGATTAGTTTTACGAATTATGAACTTTTTGAAGCGTCAAATTGGTAGTTGCGTAGCTGTCAACAAAGGGACAGATTTCATCAAAATGTTCTTTATATGCGTTTCGGAGATCTTGCGGGTTTGGACATGCGGGTGAGTAAATAAATAATGACAGGATTTTCATTTTTGGTGAACTATGCCTTTAAAGAAGATACACAGCATTTACTGACATCATCTGTGGGTTTGTAACCAACTGAACATGATAATCAAATCCAAATGAACTAACACATAATAACACCTTCCTTACAATAACATGTGCATAACATGATTCTCATGCAAGTAAATCAACAGCACTGATTTATTTCTTCATAATGACCATAATATAGAATTAACATTTAACCAGCATTAACCAGTATGGTAATGCAGAGGAGGTATAAACGAGGTCGTAAACTATATTAAGAGCATTTTAAAAGCATTTAAACATTTATTAATATTATTATGGAATCAAACTTAATGGAAACACACGTATCCTTGCTTACATACAAACAGCAATATTGCACGTATACACAGTCCAGCTGAAAGTGATTGAATGTAAGCTTGTCCTCCTAAATGGCCTGTATTTCCAATATTATTATCAGGAGTCTGTCTAAGCACATTAGCTTAGCACAGCCTGGGCCTGTCCATTGTACAATAGCCTAAAATCGTAGCCATAACTAAGCAACAGCTGTACACACGTTCACCCTCGCAATTTAATTTTAAACACAGCTGCTGATACTTACAATCCAAGTGTTTCTTTTTAGGGCCCATTATTTCGTGCGTTGTTGCCTTGCAGACAGTTTTGGAAACGGCTGATCCAGTAACGCTATGCTGAGCAGCTGTTATCCTGTCTGTAATGCTCTGCCCAGACATTTTCAAAGCTTCACAGCGGTCAAGAATCCAATAATATGTATGATGAATATTGAAATTCAAACTGCTACTAAATAGTGTTCACAGTTCCCGGTCGACCTCCTGCCGTACGATACTTGTATACGGGGGAGACAAAGATTGGTCGGACAAGAGGAGGCAGATGGGAAGCCTTGCACACAGTTATCCGCTGCGCGAGACGATGATGAATCCAGAAATGATGTTAGCGAATATCTCGCGCGGAATCCTTACATTGTTACGGGTTTCAATCGCGCGCTGTAAAGGCTCGTGACTCATCTCTCATGTCTCGGACACTAACTTAATCCCGCCGTTCAACCGCCGCCTGTTTTATTCGTGTAAGCCCGCAGGATTGAAGAGTAGCGAAGGCAAATGGCGGGCCTGTGCTGTTCCATGAGAGCTGGAGGAATATGGGACACTGACCGCTGATGCTGCTGATCCAGGATCAGGCTGAACACCTTCATTACAAATGCACTTGGAATAAAGGGACAATCAACAATATATTCGTATCTTTTTCCACTTGGCGAAAGTTTGAAGTTTGATATTAGTTCAATTTATATTTAATATCGTAACATAATATATATATATATATATATATATATATATATATATATATATATATATATATATATATATATATATATATTATAATAAATATAATATTATATAAAATATTCTTCATATATTTATTGTAAAATCGATAGGCATATTGATGTAACTCATAGGAGGAGAAATATGAAAAGAGGACCTATATTTGTGTATGGTAGTCTAGTGTGTGTATGTATATGCAAACAAGTCTATGTATGTCAAAAGTCAGGTCAAGAGGCATCTATTTGTCATTTTCACAATTAACACTAGGGAAAACTGGGGATCAAAATGCTTGTGACGAGGCTCAGACATAGGCTACAGTAATTTTAACTTGATCAAATTCACAAATTTAGTAAATATAGAAACCTAGTATATATACACGGTATATGTGTGTGTGTACAGTATGTGTGTGCCTATATACTCACTGGCCACTTTATTAGGTACACTACACCTGCTCAACTGCTTGTTAAAACAACAATCTGTCATGTAACAGCAACTCAATGCATTTAGGCATGTAGACATGCTCAACAGGATTTGCTGAAGTTCAAACCAAGCATCTAAATGGATAAGAAAGGTGATTTACGTGACTTTGAAAGTGGCATAGTTGTTGATGCCAATCGAGCTGGTCTGTTTATTTTTAGAAACTGCTGATCGACTGTGATTTTCACCCTCAACCTTAGGGTTTACAGAGAATGATCTGGTTCGAATGATCATTTATTCATATTCATTCATTTATTCATCTGAAAAAGAGTAAATATCTATTGAGCAGCAGTTCTGTGGGTGGAAATGCCTTGTTGATGCCAGAGGTCAGAGGAGAATGGCCACTGAGACTGGTTCAAGCTGCTTTTATATATATAGTTTTAGATTATTGTCCTCAGTCCTTACGTTATAGTGTGTGCTTTTAGTAGTGGTGAGGGATAATGTTATAAAATTTGACAAAATGAAGAGGAAAAAATCAAATGAAATGGCTAAGAATGTTGAAAACGTAGTGATCATTATTTCAGTTTCAAAGAGGATTTTGTTAATTTTCTGTAATAGGCAACTTCAATATGAACTTTGATTAATTAAATTGAGTTAAACACCTGAATTGTTGCAATATTTAATCTTCAAAATAATAATGTAGTTCAGTACTTAATTAAAAATATATATAATAATTAAAAAAAGATGGGCTTTGATGTTTAAATGCTTGCATGTTTACTTTTAAAAGATGGGCTATGTAACCAGTTTGCCTGTTAAAGTAATCAGTTAAAAGGATGGTTCATCAGACAGGAAATTCTGTCATCATTTACTCACCCTCAAATTGTTATAAACCTGCATGAATTTCTTTCTTCTGCTGAACACAAAAGAAGATATTTTGAAGAATGTTGGTAAACAAACAGTTGATGGATCCCATTGACTTCCATAGTATTTACTCGATTTCCCAGGTTTGGAACAACTTTAGGGTGAGTAAATGACGACAGAATTTTCCTTTTTAGGTGAATGCGCCACTTGATCTGAACACTAGAGGGCGCGGTCGACGCATGATGCCGATGGCACCGGAGATGCGCTGGTGATGCTATATTTGAAGATCATTTTCTCTCCCTTTTATGTGAGAGATCAAACATAGGCTTATTTATGCTTAATGTACAATTAGTTTAAAACATTGCGATCTATGAAACTGTTTTTAAATGACTAAACCAATGAGTTTTAATCATAGCCCACGGAACAACAAAACAGTTCTTAATTTCTTTCCTTCTGAGCAATGAGCAGCTGATGAAAATGCCTAATGACTTAAATTGAAATAATTGAATTAATGTTACATAATTTCCATTTAATTTAAATAGAATCACATTACGTTTTAACAGCATACACTCATGCTTTCCCCCTCTAGTTAAGAAATATTTTGTGATTTAATTAGCTATACAAGCATCTTAACAAATAAAACTCTTCTATATACCTTAACTAATAGCCTACTTTTGACATAACATAATAATATTGTAACATATAAAAGGGTCCAAGTACACTTGGATGATCTATAGACCATTTCACAAGATGTAAACAAGACTGGTCCAGAAACACTTCCTGTTTCAGTTTGTAACTGTTTTCTTTATTTCACATGTAAAGAACACATTTTAAAGATGTTTGTTTAACTTTTTGATTCAGTTTTTAATGTTCTGTTGGTTGTATTTTATCCCAGCTTTTATGTAGTGTTAAAAAAATGAGACAGGAAGTGCTTCTGGGCCAGTGTTGTTTACATCTTGTGAAATGGTCTATAGCCGCATCTTGTCTTCCTTTGAAACTTTAGTCACATTTCAATACAAACAAAACCTGAATTATTTAAGTCCCTTGCTATTAGTTGTTTTGGATTGTTTTCACTCTGGGTGAGTTGGCCAAGTAAGTGTAGTGTACATAACTTTAAAAAAAAAATAGATATAGCCTATACCTTTAAAATAAGGGTTATGAAATGGGGTTTTCACAGCAATGCCAAGAACTGTTTTTGGTTAAATGTTCATGCCATGAAACTCTAGATGGTTCAGGCTGATAGGTCCTCAACTCAAACAGAGACAATTTACTTTGACTTAAATCTGCTTCCAATCATATTATTCTCTATAGCGTTACTATAGAGTCAAAAGTGATGTCACAATATGGGCATGGCATGAACTGGTTGGCAGAAAGAACATACACAGCAGCAGTCTACCTGTGTTTTGTCAGCATATGATAATTCTTTGTACGAAGAAGCTAAAAGGAAATACAAGGTTAAGCTTTTATATAACCAGGGTTCATGTTCTCTGCCTGATCCATATTACCTGAGTGAGAATTGGAGCAAAAGCCCGGACACGTGGCCAGATTTGACCTTCAGCGACATCTACCTGTATCATAGACATATACCTGTATCTCATCGACACGCCATCTGTGTTTACCAGAGAGTCAATGAAGGCGTTCAAATCTTTAGATGCCTATAAGTCTTAATTATGATTATTACTTGTGTTAACTAAGGATAATTGGTAAATGTGTTACAACTAGTAAAATAGAGTTGTAATTTGTCCATGGGCGATATTTTGAATCATAATTATTTTATCTCTGATATATATATATATATATATATTATTCTTCAAATACTTGGTCACCATTTTCTGTAACAGTTGCAGTGCACATTCAGAAACCCTTCACCTTCCCCAACTCCACATTTAGTTCTACTGGCAATTCATGTACAAATGATTATATGAGAATATAGGCTACAGTGTCGTCCCAGTTTACCAGCTGCTCAGAACATAAATCACCAAAAACAATGTCATCTAATCCTTCACGATGAATCAGAGCACATGGCCTCCTCACTACTACACTACACTACACTACACTACATCTGGGTCATTTCATGGGCGGGTGTTGTAAAATACAGTAGATGGTTGTGGTTTCAGGATTTATTCTTCATTTCAGGTTAAAAGGGCCATTTGATCCCATTTTTCCTGAATAGTAGCCCTGTCAAATATATTTGATTTCAGCATGGTTCACTGCAAGATTCTTCATATGCAACTATAGTACATCCATCCCCTTTGAATTCATTGAAACCTTTTTGTGACAATTGGCATCTCAACAAGGGCCTAGGAAATTATATTGTGGTCATATTATATTATACAGTATAAATATTAAATATTAAAATAAATTATTTAAAAAATAAAATATTAAAATAAAAATAAATATTCTTAATTTTCAAAGAATATTTTATATAAAAAATATTTTAAAAATAAAAATAAATATTCTTAATTTTCAAAGCATTCTAGTAAATCAGTGGGGCCTTTTTTATTATAGATATATTATTATATTATTTAGGATTCCAGGCAAAAAAAGTAAGGCTTACACTGTAAGTGACATGAACAATTGCAATTATTTGTATTATATAGAGTATAAGAGTATATTTTAACAACCTGCATGCAATAAACACTACTGTTCTAAGGTTTGCGGTCAGTAAGATTTTAGTTTGTATCTTTTTTTTTAAAGACATTAATGCTTTTATTCAGCAAGTACTCTTGCCGCTTTAAAAAATACTGCATTTTAGTACATTTTAGCACATCTCACTGCTAATAAAATATGAACTGATTAAATGAAAGTATTAGACATGCAAGCTATTATATATCAGCTGCTATTTAATATCAAAAATGGGCAGTTTGTGATTGTATCTTCATTTAGTGCATCAGTGTGTCTGGTTGAGTGAAGTGCAAGGAACCGAGAGGCCAGAGTGACAATAACAGCACACTCGCTATCAACCCTGATGGACTGACAGAGAGAATAAGCCCTTTAGTCGCTTCAGCCGCCGATGAAAACATAATTCCTGCCTTCAGTCCCACACTGAGTTCAGACATTATTGAGCGATGACAGAGGCAGATCAAGCCATGAGGAGACGAGTGGGAAATCGTAAAAGCGGCTCATGTTTCTGCCTCCATAAAAAAGATTTGTTCAGCGCATTGAGATTGTGATGGATTTTCCCATGTTGTCCAGGACAGCTCTTTTTGTTTAATGCTTCTGATAATGGCTCATTGTTTTGGCTGCAGTAGAGGCCCGTGGTGCGGGCGGCCTTGTGGATATGCCAGGCTGCCCATTCACTCACCGGCAGCAGGCCGAAACGCATGGGGCGCAGCTCACCTGCATCAGGGGACTGAGGTAATGGGGGGATCTCAACACTTTATGCTATCATATTGTTAAGACTATAAACATTACTGTTATTTCAGTCGTTATTTTAGTTATGACTGAAGGTTTGATATGGCAGAAAAATGTCTGTTTTCCTTTTTTTGCAGGTGTTGAAATGGAGTGGATATGTGTTCCTCTTCTGCTTTTCAGTGGGATTCATTTAGCTTTTACACAATTCAATGGATTCAACTGTGATCCAAACCACCACAGCAGATTCCCTGGTAAGAAATCGAAAGCCAGAATTTATATGTTGCAAAATGTAAACAATAATACACTAGCAACTGTTAAAAATTTTGCGTTCAGTAAGATTTCAGAAGTTTAGGGTCAGTAAAGAAATTAATACTTTTATTCAGTAAGGACGCATTAAATAGTTTGAAAGTTGACAATAAAGACATTTATTATGTATTTATATGTTAAAATAACTAAAATAAATAACTCTTTGACATTTGACAAAAAAAAAAACATTTGTATATCATTTGATAATAATAATCATCATATTAGAATGTTTTCTGAAGGATCATGTGACACTGGAGACTGGAGTAATGATGCTGAAAATTCAGCTTTATCATCAAAGGAATAAATTACATTTTACATTATAATAATATTTCACAATATAACTGTATACTACTGTATTTTTTATTGAGCCATGATAAGCATTAGAGATTTCTTTAAAAAAAAAATCTTACTGACCCCAAACTTTTAAACAGTGGTTTAAATAAATAAATAAAAACAATAACAACTATTTATTGACCTATATAAATAATTTGTTGATTAATTCCTTATATTAGAGATTTTTTTTATATTATATATTGGGATCCAAAAGAGGGATTCTACACTGGAAATCCGGGATTTACAATTTCATTTAAACCTGGACATTTTAGGAATTTGTAAAATGTCTAACAAAGAAATATTATGATGTAAAATTATTAAGTATTTCCTGCTCCAAAAGGTCAGAGATGTTCTTGCTTGTGGAGATCATGGGGTTTGTCATTAAAACAAATACAAGATTTTATTTAATTCACAGTTATTCTTTGCACTTAAATTGTCATGCTGATAATATAATAATAAACCCCACTGTGGAGATGCTATATCATTTACTTGTTGTGTTGTCTTTCCCTCAAGGCGACAGAGATATCAGTGTATACTGTGGTGTTCAGACAATCACACTAAAGATTAACCTCTGTCCTGTGCTGTACTCTGGATACACTGATGCCGACCTGGCACTGAACGGACGTCATGGAGAAGTCCATTGCCGAGGCTTCATAAACAACAACACTTTCCCCACAGCTGTGCTCTTCAGTATCAGCCTGAGCACACTGGAGGCCTGTGGGAACACGTTGGTGGTAAGGGAAACATTTACTGTATCATGTCGTGTATTATTGGGGGGGTGGGATATGTACTATGTGAATACCATGGTGTATGAATAATTATGCAATACCATTGAACTGTGTATCTGAACTTCCACCAGCTTCACCAAGCTATTCTGTTTGTTTTAATACTTATATTACATATGTTGCGTCCTGTTGCTCAAAGGGGATGCAACAAATGGTTGTCATCTGGGATTTGAACATAACATATTTTAACCTGTGGTTTCACAGATTAGGCCTTCAATTAGGACATGCCTTACTGGTGTGAGACAAAACAATGGCACTGACCTATTTTAAGACATATATGAGTGCAAGATGCTTTCAGCTCAAACATTTAGTCTGGGACTAATCTTAGTTCACTTAAAAAAAAGGAGTAGTTCACTTTAAAAAAAACTTTTGCTGATAATTTACTCACCCCCATGTCATCCAAGATGTCCATGTCATTCTTTCTTCAGTAGAAAAGAAATTAAGGTTTTTGATGAAAACATTCCAGGATTTTTCTCCATATAATGGACTTCAATGGGAACCAAATGGTTCAAGGTCCAAAAGACCGTTTCAGTGCAAACTGCAAACTGTTCAAAGGGCTTTAAACAATTCCAGACGATGAATAAGGGTCTTATGAAGCGAATCGATCACTCATTTAAAAAAAAAAAAATTAAGTTTTATAAGTTCAAAATGCTCGCCTTGCTCTGTTCTGTGATGCCTTTGTGACTCTCCTGTTCGAACTCGTTCATCAAAATGAACTAATCTTTTTCCGAGTGAATTCGTTCGCTTCGTTCTTTGAATGAACCAAACGACTCGGAAAAAGATTCGTTCATTTTGATGAATGAGTTCGAACAGGAGAGTCACAAACGTGCGTCAATTTGATTTTCCTAGTGAAAATAAGATTTATAATTTAGGTAACATATTTAAATCAATCTGTGTTCAGGTTTCTACAACTCAAGGTTTCAATGCTTATGGGAACATCTCTATGGTGCAGATGGGGAATATATCGGGCTACATTGACACCCCAGACCCTCCAACTGTCATCAGTTACCTGCCAGGTCTGCTGTATAAATTCAGCTGTAGTTATCCTCTGGAGTACCTGCTCAACAACAGCCAACTGGCATCGTGAGTCAGTTATTTCTGACACGACAACCTACTTCCCTCTTCTAGGGTTCTACAACTATTTAAGTCCAAGAAATACACAGTGATAATGTCTTGTTCTGATCTCAACCTCCTTTACCAGCTCATCTGCTGCGATATCAGTGAAAGACAACAATGGCACTTTCCTGAGCACACTAAGTTTGGTGCTTTACAATGTGAGTGATCTCTGTAGATCATAAAATAAAATACATTTTAAAGTATGGGTGTGTAAAGCAATAAAATAAATATGTATCATACATTTGTTGTTCCAAAACTATAATTTCATGAGATCACAGTTAATTAGCTGTTACAACAATTTTCAATAAATTCTTCTTTTATTATATTATATTGTATTTATTTATTTTAGTTTATGATTGAAATTATGAAAATATTGCAAATTAAATTATGATATTTGCCTTAAGAATATAAACAATTTTCCCTTAGGTTCTATTGTTGTCACTTTCATATTGTAAATGTGTACAGAAATGTGTATGTAGTTCTCAAAGTTAAGTTAGAACGTAAAAATGGTATGTTTGTGTGATGAAGAATCGCTTAGACCGCCATTACAGTATAGCTAATTTTCTACCTAATTTTCTATTTTAAAGGATTCAACATTCAGTCAGTTGATCTCTATACCAATGTCTGGCCTGTCCTTGAAAACTCGTGTGTTTGCTGCAGTTAAAGCTACAAATCTGGACAGGAGGTAGGCTATATCATGCAGAGAAATATGTTTTTAAATCTCTATTTATATATTTTAAATTATTTTATATCATAATATTTTAGTTATCTTGTGTAAAGACAGGTTACTAGAATAAATTCTGACATATTACTAGTATAAGTAAGCGTGAGATTTTGTGAGGAAAAATGAATTGTGAGAAATATTTTCTTCTTGGGTAACTATACAGATCCTGAGCCCCTATTAACTAATTCTTTTTACTTCTTGAGATTAGAGATTCAATTCCCATTAATAGCAGAAATGACTGTGTTTTCCCCACAGGTGGAATGTTCTGATGGATCACTGTTACGCCACCCCCTCTGGGAACCCTAATGATGAGATACGCTATGACCTTTTCTTTGGGTAATTTAGTATTTTCTGAAATTATGTGCGCATTAACTCGGTGAGTCCTCATTACCTGCTCAACTGACTACTATTCAATGCACAAAGGCCTTTTAGAGGAAATGATTTGTGTGTGTGTATGAGTGTGTGTGCGTTTGCGATAGTGTTTGTTTGGGTATGACTGAAGATAATCAGTTTATCAGCAGATCTGATGTTTAAAGAGGCCTTATTTTTGGTGGTGGGGGTTGAAATAGGTGCTACAAGGATCCACAGACAACTGTTTTTGAGAATGGAAAAAGTCAAATGGGCCGCTTTGCATTTGAAGCCTTCCGTTTTGTGAAACATAAGAACCAGAAGATGTCCACTGTGTTTCTGCATTGTGTGACAAAGCTGTGTCGAGCAGATGACTGTGGAATACTATTGCCGGTAAGCAGTCTAAATGCTGAAATATTTTATGGTTAATAATGTATTTTAGGTGTCATAACTGAATGAGAGCACTGACTGTAATACCTCTCGTGACAGATATGTGGAAATCGCAGGAGGAGAGACACCGTGGATGAACATGCAGTATCAGGTTCATCCTCAGGGGATGCCGTCATAACCGCTGGTCCCATAATCACTAGGAGTGGTAAGAGTCCTCAATCTCAGCTTTATAGTTTCATGCACTGAAAAAAAAGACTTACTGTATAAGTTTTTGTTGGTGTTATAAGTAAATGTAACTATTAATGGTATAAAAGTAAGTAAAATCTTGTGCTGCTTAATAATTTTCTGGGACTGTGTTAAAAAAAATTTCAGGATCCTTTAATGGATGGAAAGTTCAGCATTAATTTAAAATATAAATCTTTTGTAAATTTATTTAATGTCTTGGCCGAAGTATAAATAAAGAAAAAAATATTTGCGTTTTGAATTGTTGTGCATATACAAACATTGAATATATTTCCAACATATTTCCAACAGTCATATAAAGTATATATTTTCATTTTTGTGAGATAACATCAGCTTATAATATATGTTTGAGACACAAGAGATGCAGACAATCTCACAGACCTCAACATTTTGTACACAAGGAATGATAAAAAAAAAAATTGTGGCAACAGATTACAAGCAATATTATTCATTAAATTTAACAAATTAGAATTGAGTAATAATTAATCAAACTAATTCCTTAAAAGTTAATCATTTAAAATGAGTATAACTTACAAAAACAACAAACAAACAAAACAAAAAAAAACGTACATTTAAGTCACCATTATGGTGATCGGTGTTTATTTTAGGATTGTTTTAAAATTATGTTTTTTTCCTTCAGAAATTCTGCTTGTTAACATCAGGTGTCTTCAATTTTGGCAATATAATATAAATAGGTCTTAATTAATCTTTGACGTCTGTCTGTTATTCAGATATTTTTGTTCAATTTTGAGGTGTAAACTTTACTCATTTGAAATGGTTAACTTTTAAGGAATTAATTTGATAATTATTACTCAATTCCTATTTGTTAAATTTCATTAATAACATTGCTTGTAATCTGTTGCCACAATTTTATTGATTATATAAAGTGTATTAATTTTTACAGTGTAGGCCATAACATGTGTAAACGTTATATCCTTTTGATCTTCCTGGCGAAACCGGTCCAAGTCCTTCACATAAAACATCAAGCTACAGTCAGGGTCAAGGTCTCGTTTTAGTTGTTAAATTCATACATATAGCACCTTTAAATCATGAAATATTTAATGCTTTATTTTTGTACATCTTGTGTGTTTTCTGCAGATGAAACTCCAACCAACAATTCCTATCCTGGTAAGATTCTTTTTTAGGAGGTCAAGAAAGTGTAACTAGCCTGCTAAATGTTTTTCATTAGTAGACGTCACCACCCCCAGTATCAAATTCTGCAAATGAGATCCATGACAACCGTGGTACCCATTTACAGAACCATCTTGTCTGCGTTTTTGACCCCCATTCACCCCCACAAACCTCTGCTTACCCCCATTCACCCCTCTCTGTGCTTCTGCAGTGAGCAGTTCCTCCCAGCACCTGAATGCTGTAACCAGTGCCCTGATATCGGGTTTGGTTGTGCTGGGTGTGACGTGCTTGGGTCTCTTCATGCTCTCCCTCAGGCTGCTCAGGAAGCCCAGCCCTTCTAGTATGACAGGGGTCTGGAACCCCAGCTTCAGATGACCTTCATTCTTGGATCATGAGAGCATTGAATTCTGTCAACAATATTTGGTCATATTCCTATCATTGCATTTTATTCAGATCCTCAGTGCTGCTTTCTTATGTCCCAAAATTGGAATTGAACTGCTTTGACAAACATGTTTCCCTATTTGATAATATATTAATCTAATAGTGCCCAAAAATGTGTTGAAAACAGTCCTTATGCTTAATATTTCTTTGATGAACAGAGAATTCAAAAGAACAGCATTTGAAAGAAATCTTTTGTAACATTTTAAATGTCACTTTTGATCAATTCCTTGCAGAAGAAATTAATATGTTTTTCTTCTTTAAAAAAAAATCTTACTGATTCCAAAATGTTAGTGTGTATATATAAATGTACATTTTAAAATACCTCAGTTTGTTACTTTCTGTTTCAGGGTCTGTGATCCTTTATGTCTTGAAGTGCAGAGCACAAAATAAATGTAGATTGTTCACGATTGCAGACATTTTGCTTTATGATTTTTTGTTGATCTTATTTGGATCATATTATGATTGATGTTTTAAAGAGGTCTTAAAGAAATACTCCTGGTTAGATTAAGTAACACAAAATACAATATTGTGCAATGTTGTGCATTTTCTATTTTTCAGAGGGAAGAGGGAAGAAAACACCATTTCTGTTATAATAAACAGTTTTAGATTTTTTATTTTATGTTTGTTTGTTTGTTTTGTTTTTTTTTTTGCACAAGGTGCCATTATAATCTTTTTTACAATTATTTTACCTTTTTTATTCAAATTGTATAATGTACAACCTGAGATTTTGTCAACTGCTTGTAATGGACATTCTTAATATGTGATAATATAAAAATGTATCCAAATTTAGCTCATTTTTGGATAATTTATCTGCATTTTTATCAGTTTTCAACATATTCTTTGTGTACCTAATATTGCACAGCCTTTTTTTATTCAGCCACAAGAAATGACATTTTACGAATACACAAACCACCCATTTAATTCCCACAGTGCCACCATATAGATCTCCACAATCTGCATGATTTTTCAACATAATCCCAGATTACAGCCAGTCAAAATCCAGAAAATATCTGATCTAGTGCTTCCCCCTCTCTCTTCTTATCTTAACAAAACAAGAGCAAAGACCTCAGCTAACATATTTAACTGACTACATCAAGGCCAGCATCATATTATGATGAGGTCTGTAACATTTCCCATGGTTTTGTGTCGTTGACAATAGAAGAAGGTCAACACCCAACACTCTGATTTGACTCGAATCATAAAATTGTTGTCCTTCCCAGGTAGCTCAGCTGACAGGTTCATATTACAAGTCCATTGGTATTTTCGGTGATTTTTGTATTCCATTTTTACATTAAACCCAACCCAATTTATACCACCAATTGGCCAGACACCTTTGTGTCTGGCCTTGAGATTTCACCTCATTCGCTGTTGACATGCTATAGAGTGCACAACAAGAATCCAGAAATGATTTTGCAGTTTTGAAACTAGTATTTTTATGGAAACTTTACTATTCGAAATTATTCAGAATCACTTAGTGATTGTTAATTTGTAGGCTCAACGCTATCAAAATGAAAGTTAACCCGAAATTAAACAATTTGTCATCATTTACTCACCCTCAGGTTGTTGATTATTTTTTCCCAACATCTCAAAGTCTATATATTTTGAAGTATGTTTCAACTGGTTTTCTCCAAATATAATGAAAGTCAGTATACAGTCCAATGTTTGGACCCCATTGCCTTTCATTGGACAAAGAAAACAGAAAAAATATGTAAATTATCTTTTACTTAACTTACTGAGTTAATACTTAAGGGACTTTGTCCCTTTAAGCGAATAACAATAACAATCATAACAATCACAGTTGTGTCCTTTGCACTATAGAGTTCAACAGCCATGTAGCCAGATTAACAAAATATTTTTTATACCGGTTTTATATCTCCTTGGGATACGAAAACGTCGACGTTGGAAAGGTTCAAATTCTGGATAAACCATTCAAACCACTTCCATCTTGTTGACGCTTTCATAATTAATAATTACGTAATTACATAATTCTTTGACAATCAATGTCACAACTATAAAATAGGTTATTATGAAACATAAGTGACTTCATGCAGTGTCCATCAAGACTTTCAGGTAGCCTAACAAACCTAAAAGGTCAGAGGTTACACTGACAGACTTGTACTTTTAGGTCCAAAGTGAAGATGAGACCTATTGTGTGCTTCTTCAATGGAATTTGTACTTAGTTCATTAAATTACATGTTGATATGTTTCAGGATGTACAAAATGACAAAGACAGTGGTCATTGTTTATGGTCTAACTTTAAAGGTGATGTGTAAGGTTTCAAGTTTTGCCTCAAGCTAATGGCACCTTATCCACAAAAGTGAATTGTTCTGAAGATCTCGAACAACCATAAAAAATGGGAAATGACCTTTTTTCGTTCCAATCCAGCGGAAACTAACTTTTTTCAGCACACACACACACACACACACCTATAAAGCACCTATAAAACTGAAGCCTGTCAGAGTTAATCCAACAGTGACTTTGAGACGATAACGCATCTTTAGCAGTAAGGATCACTTCAGGAGCTCAAGATTTTCTCTGGAGTGCTGAGAGTCCTTTGAAGGTTATTTTTGGACATTGATATAGAGTAGATCTGACATGGCTCTACTCGGTCTATTGATTTTGGGCACGCTGGTTCAAGGCCACCTGGCTCTTACTGTTAGTGAGTGTGGAACTTCCCTCAGGCGTCCAGGTAATAGACATACCCTCCATTTTTGTCATTAATGATTATTGTGGGCTAATTGTTTTAAAACAAACTAAAATAATTGATCAGTGATATAAGAAATATCCTACATCAGGGAGCTTGTCTTTGTTTTACAGAGTACACCGACATCGCAGTGTATTGTGGGACTGAATCTATAAATTTGGCAATCCAGATTTGTCCGGTTATTTACACTGGCTATAACGAGTCCTTGTTGATTTTGAATCAAATGGCAAATGACCCGTTGTGTCGGGGAACAATGGATGCGACTGCGAATCCTCCGGTCGTGCGCTTCAGCTTTCCGCTTAGACAATTGGACGCCTGTGGCAGCATCTTCCACGTGAGTATTACTGCATCTTAAACTGCATTGATGATTAAGTCTTCCCTAAAAAAAAAGTTTCAACCAAACTGATCTTGCAGTCTGCCTGCAAATCATTGTGGTTACCAACAGGGGGCAGTGTTACTCCTACTCTCGTTAAAGGGATAGCTCACCCAAAAATGAAAATTCTGTCATCATTTACTCACCCTCAAGTTGTTCCAACCCTGTATAAATTAATTTCTTATGTTGAACAAAAAAATAAATGAATAAATAAAAGAAAATTGATGGACCCCATTGACTTCCATATGGTGGGAAAAATACAATGGAAGTCAATGGGGACCATCAAATGAGATTCTTCAAAATATCTTCTTTTGTGTTCAGCAGAACAAAGAAATTAATTCAGGTTTGGAACAACTTGAGGGTGAGTAAATGATGACAGAATTTTCATTTTTGGGTGAGCTATCTCTTTAAAAGCATAATTTTGTTGAATAGTATTCAAAACACGTTCTGTATTTCATTCTCTCTCTCTCTCTGTGCAAATCTTTTCTATTTTATTGCCTCACTTTATAGACCACCAGCGCTCCAGGCACCGGGATCTTCTCGGACTTCTCTAACATCCAAACGGTCAACATCAGTGGGGTGGTCAAATCTTTCGACCCCACAATAGGAACAGTTACCTACAACGCTGAGCTGAAGTATTTTTACTCCTGTGCATATCCACTCGAGTACCTGGTCAACAATACACAAGTTGATGTGTAAGATCTTTGAACTCTCTTAATAGATTAATCCTGATGAAATAATATTAATAAAAAATCTTAAACCAGCCATTTGGTCTCCCAGTCCAGTCCTTTTAGTCCAAATTCTGAGAATTTTGGAGTCTCAATCATGATGGCTTAGGACAGTTTACACATTTACATAAACATAAGGTTCAAAGACTAACTTTTGGACTGAAACACATACGTTCTGACATACACTAGGCCTACTGTTAAAATACTTTCATTCAGATGCATTAAATTGATCAAAAGTGTATTTTTATACTGATTAATAATGTTACAAATCATTTAAATTTCAAATAAATGCTGTTATTTTAATAATTTATTAATCAGAGAATCCTAGTTTAACTTTAAACGTATTGTTTCCATAAATATCTTAAGCAGAACAGCTGTTCTCAAACCTGTTGAAAAGAAATGTTTCTTGAGCAGCCAATCAGCATATTAGAATGATTTCTGTAGGATCATGTGACACTGATGCTGAAAAACCAGCTTTGCGTCACAGGAATCAATTTAACTCGAATATAATATAGTAAAGGAGAAAAAGGTTGTTTTAAATTTGAATAATATTTCACAATACCCTTTTAATGTATTTTTTAACCAAATGCAGCTTTACTGAGCATGAGACAAAATCGTACAGACTCCAAACTTTTAAACAGTAGTGTATACAGTATTAAACATGAGAATATGCAGCTTGTTGACAGTCTTAACTGAATAATTATTATAACCAAATGTTAGATTCCAAGAAAACTAGAAGGATGTCGTCCTTGTAACATGGAAACTTTCCTCCCTCTACAGGTCTTCCTCCTCCATTGCAGTGAAGGACAACAACGGAAGCTTCATCAGCACTTTAAGCATGCAGCTCTTCAAAGTACAAACACAATGAGGGAAAACTTTTCCCGATTTCAAAAACCTGTAGCTTTTTCTATTCTCCGTCAGTTTTCTGTTCCTGAACCCGTATTTGAATTGTGCCCCTAGGATATAAACTACACTACTCCGCTCATTATCCCATCCGTGGGCATTGAGCTCAGAACCAATATCTACGTGCAAGTCATAGCAGCAAACTTGACTTCACAGTGAGTAACATTTGCTGACGTTTATTCTAAGAAATGCCTCTGTTTATGTAGAAATTGACTGATTCCGTCCTCCTTCTCCACAGGTATCATGTTCTGCTGGATCGATGCTATGCCTCTCTCTCAGCTCTACCCTCCAATTCAACCTTTTTCAATCTCTTTGTCCCGTAAGTCCAGAAATAGGGCAAAAAGTCATGTTAAAATGTAAATTATATTTGCCAAATTAAGCTTATCTAAAAAGGCTGGGTTGTTTTAACCCAATTTTGGGTCAAATATGGACAAACCCAGCCATTGGGTTACATTTTTAAATCACATTTTTAACCCAATGTTTGAGTTTGTCCATATTTGAACCAAAATTGGGTTAAAACAACCCAGCATTTTTTAGAGTCTAAGAATATTTCATTAATTAGAAGTGTAAAAAAAACCTGGTCAAAACCTGACGTCCTGCACTGTAAGAAAAAAATCCTTAGAAAAAATAAGAACATAAAAAAAAAAAAAACGGAAAAGCTACAGGAAATGTTCTTTATCATTCACTCTAAAAAAAATGCTAGGTTGTTTCAACCCAACTTTGGCTCAAATGTGGACAAACCCAGCCGTTGGGTTAATTTTTTTATAAAGAGTTTAACCCAACGTTCAGGTTTGTCCATATTTGACCTAAAATTGGGTTAAAACAACCCATCATTTTATTAGAGTGATTATTATACAGACATTTCCTTCAACCCTAAAACACAACGGAAAATTCTTTCTTATTAACAGTGCATTGGGCCCTATTTGTACAGGCTTTACATAGAGTGTGAAACATGAGATTTAGCTTTTTTCAAAAGGTGCTCGAAGGATCTGTTCACCACTATGTTGGAGAATGGAAACAGTCAGAGGGCTCGCTTCAGCTTCCCAGCTTTCCGCTTTATCGAGCAGCAGAACCAGACCATTTCCACCTACTTCCTCCACTGCATCACCAGGCTTTGTGAAACCAGCACCTGCGCCACGTTCAAGGTACTAGCTCTCAGTTAACTGAATAAATACATTGTTCAAATAGGGATAAGTGTAAGGCAAGCCATTTTGACCTTTATTCATTCCCAGGATATGAATTCTTGATATCAACGATTCACTTTTAGTAAGAATTGTATTTCTGAAATGTGAAGATGAAATTTCAAGAAATCAATTCAGCCTATGGTGCACTTTAAACAATGCTATTGTTTTAACTCAAATTTGGGTCAAACATAGACATACCCAGCATTTGGGTTGAATTTTTTTATTACATTTTTAACCACATTTGGGTTTGTCCATATTTGACCCAAAATTGGGTTAAACCAACCAAGCATTTTTTTAGAGTGTGACATTTAACTACACTCTAAAAAATGCTGGGTTGTTTTAACCCAATTTTGGGTCAAATATGGTCAAACTCAAACATTGGGTTAAAAATGTAATTTAAAAAAAGTAACCCATTGGCTGGGTTTGTTAAAACGAGTGTAGTGAAAATACAATTACAGATATCAAGAATTATAGTTTTTTACTTTTTTTTTTTTTTACAATAATTCATATCCTGCATAAATAAAAGTCAAAAAGGCTTGCAAAAAAATGTGTCCTGCTGTTTTGTTTAACCCTCATTCCCTCTTCATTGATCAGCAATGCAGGAGGAGGAGACGGGAGATACAGACAGCCACAATTAAAGATGGCCTCTCAGACACCACCCTCATCACCTCAGGACCTATTAAGACTCATTCTGACACCAGTATGGCTCTCTTCTACTTGATCCTTGTCATAGTTTATGATACTGATGGAACAAAATTTAAGAAGCATAAATGTAGTCAGATATGAACTCATAATTGCTTTTTCTTTCAGCTCTTACTACTAAGGAAGGAGGTAAGTCTCCGTAATCATTTACAGACGAGTGCCAGAAATTAAGTCATTTTGGTAATAACGTGCTGTCTTGTGTGTTCCTGTACAGCCCTGAGCAGTGCACAGAAGGCCAGTGGTGGGGCGTCTGTAGGACTGGGCATTGCTCTGGCTGTCCTCGTCGTTGCGGGCACCATCGCTGCCCTCATGGCCGTGTCTTTTTACCGCAAACTCAGGATGCTGCGTTAACTGGCTATAATCCCAGAGCTCTTTTCACGAAGGACAGATAAAACAGCGCTGGTGGAGGTGGATCCATAATATATTTGACTTTTTAAAAGAAAAACTGTCAGCATAGCAGACAACACAACTGCCATTAAAAATGCAAATACTGCAACCAAAAAAAAAAAGTATATTATTTAAAAATGAATTTATTCATTCATTTATTTACACTTATATACTTCAGATACAAATGTTTAATGGGGCTATATTTTAAAGCAAAATATGTACCGAATAGGCTGAAGCATTTGGTGTAATTACTGGGAGCAATTGCAAACAAGTGATTTTAAGGATAAAACTTAAATCATAATGGATCTGTGCCAAAGTTGTGGCACAATAAAGCAGGATTATTAAAGCACATGAAGGCTTTAGGATTGACATCTTTAAAAGAACAGGTGAAAGAAAACATGCTTTATATAAGGTTATCATAACTGCTGCATGAAGAGCCTCGCTTTGAGTTAGCACACTTGTATCTTATAAATGTGGAAGTGTGGTTTTGGAAAAGGGTTTACAGGCATGCTTATTTTATTTTGGATACTTCATCTTATTTAATATGGTAAAAATTCAGACAGTTGATCTTGTGGAACCTGTTTGTTTTCAAGAATCACATTGTTTCTGAATTGTATCTGTCTGAGTTTTTTTTAATTATTATTATTGCATGCAGTGTCATTAATAAAAGCTTGTAGCATTGTGAAAACAATTTTTGATGATTTCCTCTTGTGTTAACACGCAACACCACTAGAGGGAGCCTCACTATTTGGTGTAGAAAGAAGAAAACAACAACCTTCCATTGACAAAATAATGTTTTAGTCGTGTGTTGCAAAAGTGGTTTTCTTTCTGGTTATCTTAAAGACATTTTTACAAAGCAGTTTTATAGGTTCAAGCCTACCAGAACGGAGGCTTAAACGAAATAAAGTCCACGTGGTGTCTCAAAACAAGTAAGTTAGGCTATAGCCTAGGCTAGATACATGATTTTTACGTAACTTAGCCTACTAACGTACACATGCCTAGTTTACTTTATAAATATAATTTCGTTTCTGTATGGTTTCAGTAACTTTAAAAGTTATTCAAGGTTTTTATTTTCACAAGTCGTTCGTTAATAAACGCTACTAGCTAAACAGAATTAAGTCGCATTCGACTGTGAAGGGAATGGCCATCACGTAAGTTAACGGCCTAATTTGAAAATGCTGTTTGGCGATTTACTTTTCCGATTATTGTGTTAGTGAGGACAATTGTTTGATTATTGAAGTCTATGTAAGCAAAGCTCTTGTTTCAGATGAAAGCACTAGTCACATTCTGCTGTCGGCAGGCCTACTACAACCAAATCAATATTTACTGTCTGTCTGTGGTAGCCTATGAAAAAGTGTAAATTAGCTTCTGCTTGTTCATTTCATATCCCCTCAAATTAATTTTTGTGAAAATCATTTACAGAAGTGATATTAAGGATTCCTTGTTCTAATGTCAGAGCCTCTGCGTGTTAAAAATTTACATGGTGCTAAGTAAGTAGGTCATGATAAATGCACCGAAAAATGACTTCATTATATGATGATGAGGATAGTTAATACATGAGAATATAATATGAGGAGGGACAGTGGGGTGTGAGAAGTAAATACGCCAGTCCTCCATTGGGCAAAACTCTAATTAATGTGAGAGTGGGGTTTCATCAGAACAATACCTGAGAAATGGGAATCTCTGCTACAAGACAAGAGCTCTTCAGAGGATGCGGGTGTGACCCTATTAGTAAGAAAGATTAGATAATTTCAATTGCAACGCAATGTGCTAATTGCAATGCCTAAAAGTAATCTGTGAGTGGTGATTTATTGTGTCATAATGGAATTCTCTATGATGCAATTTAATGTAATGTTAAATTGCATGGCAGGGTTAAACTAATTAATGGAATAGATATATTTAAAATAGACAAGTAATGTCATTTTGGGAGATTTGCAAGAAATTACCAGACAGGAAAGGAAGCATCAAACATTTATGCACTGTACCATATCTAGACAGATGGGACGATCTGTCTCTGGAGACTGTGGGTAAAACATTAGCAGTGAATGAATCTCTCAGATACAGTGCACTGTGCAAGATTACTTTGATGTTGATATGCTTTTTTTATTTTATTTTTTCAAGATTTGATACTTAACCAAACGTAAAATTAAGGGCCAAAGCTTCAGATGGAGTCCTAAATAACAGTAAATGAAGAGTTAATATTTTCCAGCACTTTTTGCCTGAAGACATCCCACAGTTTACTTTAAGCATGTTTTTAAAAAGGATTAGTTCACTTCAAAATGAAAATTATAGTAATGGAAATCAATGAGGTAGCCTACATCAACTGTCTTCATTCTTCAAAATATCTTCCCTTGTGTTCAGCAGAAAAAAATAAATTCATACAGGTTTGAAACAACTTGGGGGTGAGTAAATTTTCATTTTGAAGTGAAATATTCCTTTAAGATGAAAAAATGGTTACCCTTTTTAAAGGTATTATAATTTTTGTGTAAATGCATTTACTGTATGTGCAGCAATCGGGACAGAAGTCTTATAAACCATTACAAATTCACCACAGTCTCGGAAATAATTTTATATTATAAGACTCTAAGATTATAAAGTTATGATGATGGCTAGATTACTAATAAAACTACTTTTTTAAATATTGCAATCACATTCTGCAGTGGAGAGAAACACTAACACTAGTGTGTAACACTAACATAATGAAAATGTTCTATCACCAATTGGTATTTACAGTGAACAACACAGAAAATTCCACAGATTTTTTTTTTTACAGATCTGACCCTTTTCGTTGGGACACCAGCAGCATGTTTTACCAGTGGAATGCTGGGCCATTTTTACACCCTCTGACCCAGATGCAAAGGAGAGTTCAGGGCTGAAGCGCCAGACTGTGGCAGCAGTAGGGGATGGGACGGTTGAGTGAGTCCTATAGCAGACCCCCTGCTGAGCACACACCAGCCCCAGTCACACGTCTCTCGACCCGCTCCAGCTGTAGAGGTACTGCTCTTCTTTCATAATTCATTACAGGGGCCGAGACACAAAGCAGGCTGCCTGGAGGCTGTGCTATGATGTAAAATGTGCTGCATTATGCATAGGATATGTTATGTTTTCTGCTTCAGACTGAGCAAAGGTCTGCCCTTTGAATCATTGAGTGATTGGGAAAGGGGCAAATGTCAATGTGTATTGTGGTGACCCGAATGATTTGTGAAAATGCTCCTCACAAATTACACACCAGGTCAGCATGATACTGTCACTACACTGAACTTCACGCAAGGAAGGACATTCTAACAAAATATGTTTGAAGACCTATTAGCTGTTGTTCCCATTAAGTTTTGAAAACAAAACTGAACATTACAAACGTACAGTTTTTTTTTTTTTAAAGAAATTTTTTTTTTCTTGCTTATGCGAACTTTAGGGGAATATTACTTTTTAACGTTTTGCAAACATTATGGGAATGTCACTGTTCTCTGAACCTGAAAAACATTAGCTAAACGTCAAACTAACACGTTTTAGTAAAAAAACTCTGAACAATCATTCTATTAATGTTACTGTAGAATGTTTGTTTCAAAACTTTGACTTTTCATTGTACAACATTTTCTTCACCGATATAGCCAATTATTCAGAATAATATCTGACTGCCAATGTTGCAATATCGGTAGTTTGAATTTTCTTAAGGAAAAAAAACCTCTCCCAAATAATGCTGTAAACTACAGGAAACCCTTGTTACATTATAATATTAGAGGTTATGAATTATATTCACCCGCTGTTTATAATCATATTACACTCAAATAATTAAAATATAATAATATTACTAGTAGGCCTAATTAGTAACCTAACCCGTTACACTAATTTGTATCAGTTGCGCTAGTTTTAATTACTTATCTTTTTATTCAAACATGCAAATTTATTCAAACATGCATAGGCCTACAGGCCCTAATTAACAGCAAATAAGCTCCTCTCCGTTGTTTTTTTTTATAGCTATAGTGACATTAACTTAAAAGCAACGTTAAGTGAAATATTGTTCACAGACAATGTTTCATTTGCAGTTGAAACACAGATTGAGTGATTACGTGATTTCGGTAAGCTGTATTGTATCTTTCAGCATAGGCTACCTTCTGTTATTCATGCAAATTTTTCAAGATATAGGTCTTGCGATCCAAACTGCTGCTTAACTGAGGCGTTACAGATCTAGAGAGTCAAAACGGCATTAATTGTTTGAATTTGGTAATAAAATATACAGATTTTTAAGGATGAGACTGTTTCTTAGCATAAGTACAAAGCTCTTTGCGATTATTAATGTTTGATGTAGGGAAAAAATGACAAACCTGGCTATCCTGGCTTCAGGGTGATAGGGTCAAATGGAGCCTGCTTTGTTAACTTGCCCTAAATTCTTCACACACAGTATGAATTGCAGGTCGACCAGTTTACACATAACTTTTTGACTTACAAGAATCAGGATATCCGGCCCTGGTCATCGGCTGTCTTTAAACAATTGACCAATGGTTAATAGTGAAAATATCGCCTATGGAGATTACTGGCATCTCTAATATGGACAAAAACAGTTGAAACATACTTTGAAATATATTCTTTTGTGATCACAGGTTTGGAACGAGGGTGAGTAAATGACGACAGATTGTCTTCAGACAAAAGTGGCCTATGTGCAGTTGGCTTCTTTTTCCTGTAAGTATACATTCTTTACATTAAATTAGTCAACCATACTTGGGGGCGTTTCTGAATTATGATGTAACTCCCTCCTTAAATACGATGCATCATAGAAGAAATCTAGCTAGTCTAGCTGTTTCCCGAAACAATATTGTTGCAAATTTGTTATTTGCACGCTGGTTAATGATGTCATGTGGGTGGTGGGGTAATAACTTCTTATAATGAATACGTTCTAAATCTAATTAGGCCTAATGCTAGATTTTTAGCTATAAATTATGGATATGGCGTCTAAGGATTTATTAATTTTTCTGTCATTTTGCTTTATTTCCAGACTGAATCCTAAACTCGTTTATACACACTGGAGCTAGAGAACTAAAAGACATAAGTTGCATTTTTATATATTTGAAATAAAAGAAATTGTCCTCGTCAGCTTGCTTATTTTGCTCAAGATAAGGGTTTATTAAGCCTACTAGTCATGCAAACAAGAAACTATGCTTCTAACTGCTCGAGAGCTGTCGTCGTTCCAACCACACTACTTTGCAATGCCATTTGTTGGAACTATAAGAGTTTGGCAAAACACAGTCTTTGAATGCTGATAACGACGGAAGTTGCAACCATAGCTAACAATGTTTACTGGGAACGCAACCCTGCATAGTTCTGAGCAGTAGCATGCAGTCATTATGAGTCACTCAACACAAGTCTTACCAGTTCACAAAGTGGCTGACACTCCTCTTTTATTTTGAGGATTGAAAGGATCTGAGCCCTTTGAGTCGGCAACATTTTCATTAAAGATTTATAGCCTCAAGAGATGCAAAGACATTTCAGTTTAGAGTACAAACACCAGTATTGTCCAGCGTTCTCCAAAAGAATATGTGCTCCATATTATAGAGTTTCTTGCAGATGTACTCCTGTTTGTTTTCACAAAGTTTTAGATACTGTACATTTTGGAAGATGAAATTGTCTGTATACGTGGACATATAAATCTATCTATAATGATCATGTTTTTAATGGACACTGTGAAAAACTACAGAGAGGGAGCATGAAAGACAGGGAGGGCTGATTGCAGTAGCCCTACACCATTTTCAACTAAAAACAAAAAGCTTTTTATGCGATTTTTTATGCGACGTTTTGGGGGTCTGGTAACTCAAACTTTTCTGTGCAAACTACAAAAATGTTGTGCATATTGTGTGTTCAGCCTACAGACAAATAGCATTTTTTTTTACAAAGTAACATCGCCAACTACTGGCGTGACAATATAGTGTTTTTTAGTAATTTTCGACTAAAATGTACAATTGTGGTGATGTCTGGGCAGGTCTTTGGCTGCAGATGTGTTTGAGGAAATTTTGATCGGTTTGAATGCTTGGAATGTGACCTTGTCTAAAAAGCTCAATGCACAGTTTTTTGTCTGAAAATTTGCCAGAGGGCTTATGAGATTCAGTCAGTGGCATAACAGTATGTCAAACAGACCTCCATAGTTCCACAACAGAGACCTGCAAAGAACTACAAATCCAACAGGACGAGACACGCCTCAGCTGAAACATCTTTCTCTAATCTTTGAAACATTTTCATGCTATTTTGTCAAAGTTATTTTGGTATTATTTATATAGTATTATATTATTTATTCATATTTTGTGGAGCTTTTTATTTTAAGATTTTCAGTTTTTCTTTTATATATATATATATATATATATATATATATATATAATGTGATTTTGTTATTTTTATATCTATATATATATATATATATATATATATATATATATATATGAAAACTGAAAATATTAAAATAAAAAGCTCCACAAAATATGAATAAATAATATAATGCTATACAAATAATATATATAAAGTATATATATATATATATATATATATATATATATATAGTATAAAGTAATTTTACCAAACAAAATAAATTATTTTATTTTATTAATATTTTATTTTATTTCAGCTTTATTTCAATTACCAAAAATGTTTTTTTTAAATAGTTTTAGTTGTTAACAATAACAGCAATGTATAATGTATTTCATCATCAGACAGTCTGCAGTCTCTCCTCTGCTATCTCAGTTTTTGTGTCACTTTATTTGAAAGCAGATTCTAGTGTAATCAAACCAGAAAAATGTACCCATTAATCTCTTATCATTTGAGTTTGTTCTGCATCTCACTAATTGAATGGGAGGAAACTTTTTGCATTCATATTTTCAAAGAAATTCTTCAACCTCCCACCATGAATAAATGCATGGCATTAAACAGGAACAACAAGCTGTTTGACAAGCTGCCTCATTGCTTGCATTTCAGACGCTCATTTCATAATGTGTTATGACTGAAGCTGGTTAATAATTCATTTCAGGCCTCTTTATCTTGGTTTTCAGTGCTTTCCATGTTCTATAATATATTTATTTTGGTAAAAAGCCCAGCCTGTCAATTACGTTTTTTGCTAGTTATATTAGCTTAGCTACACTCAGTTATCTCATCTAAATGAGATTCTCTAAATGGTTAAGCACTATTACAAAGAAATATTTGTTACAACTGATCACTCGAGGTTCTCCTGTCTAGACCTGTGATCAGTGGGCTTGTCGTCTTGTTGTGTTGGTCTTGGTTTCTGTCACTGAAAAGGCATGCTAATCAAATAAAAACAACAACAACACCCTCTGACTGATACTGCTTTACTTTATTGTTTATTTGGGCCTTGGTCTGTTTTTTGTCAGATCTTGGTTTCAGATATTGGGTCTTTGTCTGGATGTCGTCTGCCTGGTCTTGGTTTGACAGACTCCAGGATTCCAGTTATCAGAAAACCAGAGCATCTGAAAATCTCTCATATGCTTTGATGCATAATGAAAGTGATAAACGTTATCCGGGGTAAGTGTGTGGGATAAAGGAGACTGATATCTGAGTGTTTCATTAGAATGACTCAAAAATGGGTTTAGTGGCTCTGGAGAATATTATGCGATGAAAATGGGCTAAATCCTAGAATGAAAGAACAAACTCAGATATACAAAACTCCCCTCACACAATCCTTTTGAGGTTTTCTCACAAAACAAGGCTTTAAAAAAAACTTGTTTGAATGTGGAGAAGAAGCAGCAGTTCGCCATAAGCATTTTTTCAGGTGTTGGCTAAACATTGTTGTTTTGTTAAGGGATTGTGAGTTCTAACTTACTGAAAGAATAATGTTTTACTGTTTGATGGTTTTATGGTTGTTTTGTCATCACGGTTGGGTCGGTTATTTTTTGTGTGTTGATGTTCATTGCTCATATTTTTTGTTTTATTATATATACAACATCTTCATGTTGTAAAAAGCATTTTCTCACGGGCAAACAAATGTTTTATATTGGTAATGTTAAAGGGATAATTAATTTTTGGTATGTTTCAACTTACCTCAAGGTATCTTTGTTTCTTCAGTTGTTTCAATTTTGATATTTTTAGGTCAAACCGTTCGTGTCTGTCATATAATAGAGGTCTATGGTCACCACCTCAAAGAGCATGCACAGAGAAATCCAAATTAAACATGATTTAATTACTCGTAAATGTAAGTACAAATTGATGGTCCAAGACACGAAACGAGCAGTTTGTGTGAGAAAACTAACAGTATTTATATCGTTTTTACCGCTTATTATTACCTATTAGCTATTTTTGTTTCAATGTATATAGCTAAACATTTGACTTCTGTGTAGCACTTTAACTGTATATATTTTGAGTTTAATTTATTTAAGGTATTTAATACAGTGTGTGTAAAAGGTTAGTATAGTGTGAAATATGATATATTTTGCAGTTTAAGGTTAATGTTATGACTAGGCAAGATTATACTGTAGAATGATGTCTTTAAAGTATCAGAACATCAAAGGTTCATTCGGTCTGCCTTAGGTCCTTTTAGAAGTCATTAAATATTTACATGCCCATACCATCATAATCCTCTCATAAACGTTCTCATATATTACCTCACCACAAAAAAACAATTAAAACTAAAATTCTTTGCCCTTTAGAATTTTACAAAAGAATTGCAAGCTGTTTTATGTCACATTAAATCGTTAAACCTTTTTTAAAATGCTAAATAAATGAGAAGACTGAAAAGGAAAACACCTCATAATTGTAGTGCAAGTGAAGGTACAATAAAAAGCCTTTCTCCATTGGAAATGTTATAATGGCACAGTTTGATATGCCACAATCTATATAACAAAGAAAGGAGGAAAAAGAACCCTGGGGGGAAGTGAGGCTATAAACTCATATAGAGCATGAGAGGGCGGGGACTCTTAACCGACACTCTGTGTTAATGGACGCTTTGCATTTGTCGGGTCATGCAGGAGCTCTCACAAATTATGAGATGGTCTCCAACCATTACGGACCACGAATTGATTGATTCCTGTAAGGCTTGCATTAGGAAGCTTAAATTACTTAAGTTACTGAAAAGGGCACACATGCAACAATTACTCCATTGCTTTCCTTATGCGTATCAATACTGTAAAATTCACATACTGCGTATGATTTTTTTAACACATTCATGTATTTGTTTTATACTATAGAGCCATGAACACTCTGACCCGACAGGTTTCCTCATTCCATGCTTAAATGTTATACGCAATCTGTTGAATGTGTATGCAGGAGACAAAGCAAAGCATGAGGCTGTGAGTCGTTCTCGCTGCGACTGGAATATCTTCTAAAGATGACCCAAGGCTGCGGGCTCTAATCTCTGAGATGCGTGCATCACCTGGACCAGGTCTTGTGCTAGATCCGTCCCTCAGAGCACAAAGGCAAGAAATAAAAACAGTATGTTTAACAGCTTACAGCACCAGCGGCGGCAGGTAATGTCATGAAACTGTCATGATAATGAACCTGAGCATTTTTCATCTCTTTGAAATAATGTGACTATTTTAAGCCCTTCAAATCTTCAAACCACATCACAAAAAGGAGAAAAAAGAGAAAACCAAAACTCCCTGCCCCAAAGTAAGTATCAAAATGATGGGTAAGTAACCTGTTATTTTCCTATTTATGCCTTTATACTCTTTTTGTGTTTGTTTTAACAGGTCTCTGCCTCAAAGGTCTGAAAGATTATCTGATTATAAAGGTTCAGTTGAAAATGATCTGTTTCACTTTTTTTCAGGGCTGGTGAGGTCATTTTCTTTTTACGCATGGATGATGTAATGAATGATCATTCTGGTTACACACAAAAAACGTCAAGTTAAATGTCCATTTCATTATGAACAAGCTCATAAACAGGGTTGTGAAAGTTCGAAATAAATAAAGAAATTATAGGCTATAATGAAATATAAATAATAAAAGATAAAGATGAAATATAAAAACAAAAATAATATGTGTTAGCATAGAACCACTACGTCATAATGATATGTGGGACAAGATAAAAAATGTAATAAATAAATTCTATTCATAATAAAATTACTAATTACCAGTGAGAGTTACTATTGAAGCAAATGCAAAGTAAAGACCAAGCCAATCTGGTATGTTCTCACTGCCGAGCCCAGTCAGATGAACTAATGAAGCATTCATGCATTTGAGTTTGGCTATTGACTGACACTGAGCAGGTCATTAAGGGCACCAACACCTCCCACAGACCTGTAGATTACATCAGGGTCAAAATGTCATCCTCCACTCTCAGCCCCCACCCTCCATTACATTCAATGATACATACATATAATGAGGCTCTGCTGCTTAGAGACTCTCATTCACACTCTCTGTCCCTTTGAGCATATTGGAGGACACCTTCTCTCTCTCACACTTATAATTGCAGACAATCCTATGTGAAGCGCACACATGTTTTGGGGCCCCTGATTGTTCTTGGTTTGTACTAATTTGAGGCTACAGCAACATCTGCTGAATGCATGCAATAAACAAAAAAACATTATAAACAAGAAATTACATCTCTTAGCAAGGGGTTCACCACTATAATAACACTATAAAAACCCACTAAAACAAATTTAAGAGAGCCTAAATACTGTGCCATGTATATGAACTCTCTCTGAACTGTCATAGGGTCTCGTCTGAGAGTGAGAATCGTCATGGTTTGGCTTTGTTCCTCGTGCATTCAGTCTCGTATCTATCAGGCAGACCATTAGGAGGTGTGAGGTAGTACAATACAAACTGAATGAAATGAGAGAAACCCCACCCTGCATGCCCACCTGCCACTGAGATATGTGTGTGTGTGTGTGTGTGTGTGTGTGTGTGTGTGTGTGTGTGAGAGAGAGAGAGAGAGAGAGAGAGACGGGGGATTTCAGCTAATATTGGGGCAATAAAATGCAAAGGAGGAGAAAAAAAGTGGTTTAGGGGCTAACAGGGAGGGGTAGATAATGAGAGAGAGAGACAAAAAAGAAAAATGCAAATGATTCTTGGTTTACCAGGTTCAGTCAGGCTTTGAAGGGGATTCTTTAAAGGCTCTTTCACTCCCGGTTTAACCTGTTTGACTGATTTTATGTATTGCACATAATTTCATTAACGAAATAACTTTAGCATACATAGCTAATATTATTATACTACTGCAACCTTGTGGTCACACAGCTGGGATGTCTAAAATGTATGTCAACGCACGACAAATTAAAAGTAGCTGCGTGTGGGAAGAAAATTGCAGAAGTGGCCAGTGGGATGGCAAATCATGCGCTTCAGGCCATTTAGGTCTGATTTATTGTGATTTTTAGTATTTTAAATAGGTTTGTAATCATTCCTTAACTTTAAGTCCTAAGCATTCCCATAAGAAAGGATATAAAAAGAAATAGTGCATCATATTGTCTTCCATCCATCACAGCCTGTTTTGATGTCGCCAAATCAAACATTACGAAAATAATACTATAGTAATAAGAGGCTAGCCTAAAGAAGAACTGCATAAGATAACAGGACAAGATAAGAGATGTGTCATAAAGTGCTTTTTAGTAGGTTAAATTAGTTTATGTACACAGTTCAGGGGAGGAGCTTGAGAACAGACCTATAACCGCCCATCTCACAGTCTCAACAGATGAGACACGTGGGGAGCAACCTCAAAGTTTGAATTTTACTGACGTAGTCTACGCTGTCTATACTGTACTGTAGTTTCCACATCTTTATCCAGCAGGTACGCTGTAACGCAAGGATATTATTTCTCAAGATTAAGTGCAACACAGTTCCAGACTACCGAAAGATGCACTCTACCGGCTTGTTAACGTGTCTGCTCACCGTATGCTTGATAAATCAAGGTAATTTATTTTTTTTAATATATTTATTTAATTACATTTTTGAACGTACGCAAACGTCATTTTAGACGAGATGGACAAGTGAAAGGACTAATCAGTTTTACTTTTAAGAGTATTTGTAAGAGCTTAGAGAATGATCTCACCACGTTATTAAATTAGCCAAGAGAAAAACGTGCGCGTCGGTTTCACTTGGAATTCTTTCCAAAGCTTTGATGAAACTATTATTTACTACCTTTATCAGAAACATATTAAATAATTTCTATGGTGTTCTCGTATAAAAGTAACATTATTTTGTTACACGCTGTTTGCCCCCGCCCCCACCTTTTGCTACCCTTTTGCTCGCACCTGTTTCGCTTGTGGAAAAAACGGATATTACGCGGTGCAAGTCAAATCTTTATGCGTCGGTAGTTAAAATCCGTTAATAATTAATTTAAGCCTATAAGTGTGCCTGTGTATGTGTGTCTCATACATCCATTTTTGTGTGTCTCTCTGTGTTTAAATGCTGAGGCGCTGGTTTTCATTGCTTATGTTGTCGTATAGTGCAGCAGTAGCATATGCAGGTAATGAAATAAAGAACACAAAACAAAGGCTCGTCAACATCTGTTGTTGTTAAGCACCAGTACGTCTGTCAGTGCAACTTTAGAGGCTCCTTCGCCTTTTGGGGTTGAAACCAAAATCATAATGATAGTGTCATGTGCTGAAAGATTGTTGGGTTGGAAGACAAACCTAATAACGTTGAGTAAGTTGTGGCGGTTTTGTCCTTAGTTGAGAGGGGGGGGGGGGGGGGGGGGGTACTCGATAAGTTGGACTTTACTAATTAATAAGAGTGGTAAATTCTACTTCTAATGCAATTAGTTGTTAAACAGATTCTTACTAATTTTTTACCTAAAGGAACATTTTTCAAGATTTGGTCATGTGCCTGTTTGAGTCATTCTTAGTAGTCAGTGTTATTTTATTCCCCCTGACTGCTGAGTTTACAACCAGTAGTTTTAGTGCAGAATCTGTTTTTTGTTCTCTCTCTCTCTCTCTCTCTCTCTCTCTCTCTCTCTCTCTCTCTCTCTCTCTCTCTCTCTCTCTCTCTCTCTCTCTCTCTCTCTCTCTCTCTCTCTCTCTCTCTCTCTCACCCCTCCCCCACAACCCCCCTCAAAACACACCATCTGCAATGTCACACCCTGTTTCTAGTTTAGCTGGTGGGTTTGATGCAAAATGTTACCTTTTTCTAAGAAATCTTCCCTTCAGTGATAAACTTTAAAGACGAATATTGTTGTAAATGCAGTACTGAAGTCTTTTTTTTGTGGTGAGAAATTGCCTTCAAGCAACTTTGCTCTTTTGTATTGCTGAACTAATTTGCATATTCTCATTATCTTTATGGGCATATGTTAAATGGAAGTTTAATTCCAATTATGATTTCAGTAAATCTAGACTATAAATAATTTTATTTCTATAATAATATGAGACTTTTAGAATCTTTTATTCAAAGGTGAATCATCCACAGAGTTACCCGTCTGCAATATTGTGCCATTTTATTGTCCAATTATAAAAGAAAGCAAATAAAGTGCAACAAAGGGCTGTTTACTTTGTTTAGAGGTCCTCTGTGCAATTTATTGGGCTCGTCCATTCATACATTTATTAATATGCTTCCCTCAGTGAAAGTACTACTGTGGAAATACTATTGTCATCTTCTAGCTTGTGTTCCTCTCTTCTTTACTGCAGAAGTACCTCTTTTTCATTGTGGCCTTCATAGAAACCAGTTTATCTGTCATCAGGCAAGACAAGGGAGCAATTGTCTAGTCAAAAGAGAGGAGACCCATTGTTTTATAACAGGATAGGCGTGTGTGTGCTTAACAGTGGCACTCTTGACTTGCAGAAATGCGTCCATTGAGATGCATGAAGTCCCCCATGGTTCTCTGTAACCTCCAGTGCACTTTCTTGGATCTACCCTGCATTTCGGGACAAAAAGTCAGGTTGTTTCACTCTTGTTATTCGGCTTCGCCAAGACCTCCTTCGAACCCATGCTGACTATATTGTTTGGCAGGTTTTTTGCCAAACTAATACGTGTACGATTGTGACATCTCCCATAGACTCTTCTCCATTTGTAATTAAATTCAACTGTATACTCCCCACCGAGAAGCCGTTATCTCACCCAGCTCCTTTACATGCACTTCTTTTGAAAAAGACATTGGGTTACCATATGAATTACTGCAGTGCATACTTCTGTTCTCTTCATGCGTTTCAAAAGGACAACTGAGACTGAAGTATTAAATTGTATGTATTAGATGTGTGTTAAAGGGGTAGTTCACCCAAAAAGGAAAATCGTTATCATTTACTCACCCTCAAGTTTTTCCCAAACCTTTATGAGTTTCTTTCTTCCGCTGGACACAAAAGTAGATGTTTTAAGTAATGTTGGTAACCACACAGTTGATGGCACTCATTGACTTTTTTTTCCTACTATGGAAGTCAATGGACACCAATCAACTCTTTGACAACCAACATTCTTTAAAATATCTTCATTTGTGTTCAACAGAAGAAAGAAACTCATACATGTTTGGTTTGGAACAACATGAGGGTGAGTAAACGATGACAATTTTCATTTTTGGGAGAACTATCCCTTTAACCCTATTGAGGTCGAGGCTCGAGGCAAATGTATTTGGTTTGCAAATACTCGTGTCTGTCTTTAACCTGAATGCTTCTAATATTTTTGACTTCAGGTAATTTTGTAAGATAACTTTTTTGTGCAGTGTTTTCACAGTAGAATCTGAGAGGAAGAATCTGTACTTTATATGTTCAATTGAGAGCTCTTAATCCTGCACTGTTTGCACTGGGATTCAGGAAATGAAACCACCATTACAATAAAGCCGCCTTCCCCGCCTTCTCCCCCCTCTGTCTCTCTCTTTATCTCGGGTAAGGTGAAGCCAGAAGCAGAATTCAAAATAAATTTTACTCCTGTCCTGCCCCTTCACTTCTGTTTCCTCATGCATCAGTTTCCTTCTTAAGAACCCCCTTTAGGCATAACCTGACAGAATATTTCAGTCGTTTTAAAATTTTTACTTTTATTTGCATACTGCAGAAGAGCTGTCATAATCTCATTGGTATCCACCACATGATCTGTCTTTTTGTGGTTGCATTTCTCACCAGTGCTGTCAGGGTTAAATAAATGCAATGATTGATATAGTTTGATTGATACTACTGTAGATAGCTTAAATGGAAAAATATGGCCAATAATCAGTTAATCCTTCAGTAGTTTTTAAAAACAATACTATGATTAAAAACTTTGCCCTTAATGAACCTAACATTGACTTAACAATGAGAATGCTTTGTATTTATTAAATATATGCTACTGACACGTGGATTATTTTAGTGTTGTATGAAATGTATAAATAATTTGCAGTGAAAAGAGAGGGAAAAACGAGACAATCACAAATATTGCTAATATTCTGAAGCTCAGGTAGCATTTTTTTTGGGGGGGTCTATGTTTGGTTAACTGATCTGAAACACAGCTAGCTGTGCTGGTTAATCTTTAAAGGTGTGGTCACATTTACCATTGTTTGGTCCATTTTCGAAGGCAAAATCCAATAATTTCCATGCAATCAGGAATTTTGCGTGCAGGGGAAAGGTTTTCCCTCATAGATTTTGCAACTCGTTCAAGTTTGTCTCACCAATTAACCTTGTTGACCAATAGAAAGCTGCTTGCCTGTGTGATTCCTGTGTTAGCTGTGCTTAATATTGCTATGCTTTTGATATTTGACCTGTTTTCTTATTAAAATTCACTGACATTTTGCTAATGTGACCACGCCTTAACTTATATCAGTCGACTTATTGTGACTTATTGTGGTCAGATCAAGTTTGCTACTATATTAAAATCACAGAAATCTTAGCAGGAGCCCTGAGAAGATCCTACCTCAATAAAATAGGGGGTAAACACAGGTTTTTAGAGCTGCTTTAAACGACATTGGTCTTTGTTTTGCAGCAGTAGAATGTTGGCTTAGTATATTAAACCATGATCAGCTAGCCTAGTGATGTCATAGATGCATGTTTTAGTGGTTAGCCAAAGTGCGGGTCTTGTTTTAGCTTCCTTAGCTGAATGTTTTGATGGTTGGTGGTCTTCAATAATGAACCTTACCCCAGCTCATTTACCTCGCGTATAAAAATACTATGATTTTTTAATATACTTTGGGTTAGCTGTCTCCTGAAGTCTAACACCAGAATTTGACATCCTGTATAAAAACCGACATATGTCAAGTATTTACAAGGTTTATGTTTACATTCACAAATGTGATGTTGAGTTCTTCTAGAAAACAGAGTACAACTTTATTTAGCATGTTGTTGCATAGAAAGTTTCTGTTTGTCAAATTCAGTGATCGCCTGCCCTTAACATTTATGGCCCTTCTCATCTGTGCGATTGACCTGTTTCTTATCAAGCTGGCAATTTGAATACTGATACAGTCAGAGAGTCATTACAGGGTGGGATGATGATGATTTTTAAAACATTGTTTTACATTCCCGCCTAAGCTGCTTTAATGATTCATGATTCCAGTAAATGATTCACTGGTCCATGTTATTCAAAATAATAAGACTGTTTGTCTTAACTTTAAATAAAATGTAACTAACTTGCTCTTCCACTGAAACGACTTTGCATTTCCGCTGATGTCACAGATTTTGTGGCCTGTTGAAAATATTCATCCAATTAAGATTCTGGTTCCTGAATCTCAGCACTTTCTGATTCCTGAATCTGAGCAGAATCCGATTTATTATCATGGATCTAAACCGATTTGATCAATCATATTACGGAAGTAAAGCTGGTTGCAGAAAGCAATCACATTGAATTTAAAAACAAACATCTTTCAGTTCAGAAGTCGCCATTTAATGATGACCCACTATAATGTGGTGAGGATTAGTGCATACTGAGGCAGACGCTTCAATTGTTTCTTTGGAAATGTTTCCTTCAGCACTTTTGGCCTCTTTCCAATAATCCTTTGAAATTATAACTTTGAAGTTTTTTTTTTCAGAAAAGAATAAACATTTCTTTAGTTTTCTTTCTTTAGTACTAGGAACTTTGATGTTGTCTGCTTTAGAGCGGGCATGTCTGCACAGGTAGTGAACAACAGCCGCACCTGTCCCAGATGTCTGTGCTCTCTGTCATGAGAGCTATAGCTGGTGGCCTTCCGAAATGGCACAGATTTCTAGTGTCCTCAACACAATTCATATGTAAGATTTTAGTGGCTTCAAAGAGTTTACATTCGCTCTAAAAAATTGTTGTATCCAATAGCAAGTTGTTGTAATGAGGTTGTGACCGCTCCCTTAAAGGGTTAGTTCACCCAAAAATGAAAATTATGTCATTAATGACTCACCCTCATTAAGATATTTTAGATTTAGTCCGAGAGCTTTCTGTCCCTCCATTGAAAATGTATGTACGGTATATACTGTCCCTATCCAGAAAGGAAATAAAGACATCATCAAAGTAGTTCATGTGACCCTTGTGGGTTAGTTAGAATATTTTGAAGCATCGAAAATGCATTTTGGTCCAAAAATAACACAATTTCGATTTGGAAAAAAAAAAAAAAAAACGATTTCACGTAGTGAAACTATGCAAAGGTTCTATGTTGCACGTAGGCTCACTATTGGCCGACGCTGGTCATGTGTTTGATGCGTGTGACGTACAACTTAGAACCTTTGTGCAGTTTCACTATGTGAAACCTCGTGGCCCATAGAGAAGGAAATGAATAGTTGAAAAAAAAGTTATTTTTGTTTGGGTTTTTTGCACACAAAATGTATTCTCGTTGCTTGATAAACTTAAGATTGAGCCACTCTGACTATTTTAACGATGTCTTTCATAACTTTTGGGCCAGCCAGTTTTAAACCCTTAAGAAGCCCATGGAGAAGTGGTCCAGCTCTCAGATTTAATCAAAAATATCTTAATTTGTGTTCTGAAGATGAACAAAAGTCTTACAGGATTTGGAACAACATGAACATCATTACTAACAGAATTTACATTTTTGGGTGAACTATCCCTTTAAAGTGATTGGAACAGGAGGTACTTAAAGAGGTGGGAATAGATTGAAACGTCTTTTGCAACGTGAGACTTTTAAGATTTTTTTATTCCCTTTTTGCATATTGTGACTGGAAATTGTGTGGGAGTTTGTTGGTTATATCCACTTCCACTTGTGGTGTACACTTCCTGGACATGTGACTCAGTCTACTTGTGGGTCAGAAGCTATACATTTACGTTGATAATGATTTGCATTCTAAAAAAGCTATTTTCTTTTTTAGCTGCTATAGGGATCATGTCTTCTATAATATATGTAGAGAGAAAAGGTCTCTTCTCTGGTAGTTTATCAATAAATACCAATTTTCAATCCAAGTTGGGGTTTAAAAATATTTTTTTTATAAAGTTCCTTCAAAGTCTTCAGTGTATACTGCATTTAAGCTGTTTTCTAGGTAGCTTTCTGCAGATGTAGACCCTTAAGCTATAGAAATGAAGTTGGAGACAGTTAAGGACCTTCGTGACCTTCTTTACAAACCTGGCCAGTCCCTGAACTACACAGGAATGTGAAAAAGATTTGATTTGTTGTATCACAGCATCATAGTGGAGAAAAAAAGAGAGAATAGTCTCATTAGTTGTGACATACTATCACGTCAGAAACTTTTAAACCTAACATAATTCCTGAGAGTAATCTCTCAGGCAGAAAAGGCCTTGAGCTAGTACTCCCTAAGTTCCGCTGTCTATTTTTTGTTGTTTCACTCCCTGCTGAGGGGGGTTCACAGTTGCACAGCACACACCCACCAGCCATGCTTTCTGAAATCAATGTTTGCTCTGCTTTTGTTTAAACGGGTATAAAGGTGGTCTATATATAGAGCCAGTGCTTGAAGTGGGGAACAAAAGTGCCGGTACTCCCGAGGGGGTTGGGTTGTTGGTGAGGTCGTTCTCCCTCTGTCCCCACCCCTAGTTGCAAGGGCATAGTTTTGGTTTGAACATTGGGGGGAATGAAGTGTGAACAGTTTAACAGTGTCCCATGTGTGGGCATGCTCCTTCGTTTTTGCAAAATGGTCTTTTGTGATATCATCCACACACATTCAAAGTTGGTTGATAACATTGCTGCAAAAAAGTAACAATCAGTTGCTTACAAAGTGCCATGTAACGTCAAACTTTTATAATCTTTACTTAAAATTTTCTTATACTGAAAATGTTCATTTCCTGTCATCTTTTGGTACATTTGAAAGCCAGGGTTTTCCTAATATCTGTCATTGTTAGCAGAATACTTTTTACATAACTGTTTAGTCAATAATTCAAGAAGGTCCAGACTTTAAAGCTCATGATTCTAACTTGTATTTGGCCTTGTAAAAAAGTAACATAGTTCTTGTAATTGTTTAACTATAGCATTTGTTCCAATAATGATATAATTAC
This sequence comes from Pimephales promelas, assembly GCF_016745375.1. The sequence goes on from NW_024121321.1 coordinate 7,408,280, forward strand.
AGGTAAGGCCATTGATGGCTCCTCATCAAGCAAGCTTCCCATGCTTAGGCCAATGTTAACTTTGTTATTTTTTTTAATCTGTATTGTTTATGAAAAATAGCAAGCAACCCATTTAGAAACTATAGCTACAACGAGCCACAGTTGTAATATACATCTTTAGTGAAAAATCTATTTCCCTTAAAGGAGTAGTTCACTTTAAAAAAAACTTTTGCTGATAATTTACTCACCCCCATGTCATCCAAGATGTCCATGTCTTTCTTTCTTCAGTTGAAAAGAAATTAAGGTTTTTGATAAACATTACAGGATTTTTCTCCATATAATGGACTTCAATTGACTCTAAAAGTTTCAAGGTCCAAATGAGAGTTTCAGTGCAGCTTCAAAGGACTTTAAACGACACCAGATGATGAATAAGGGTCTTATCATGCGAAACGATCAGTCGTTTAAAAAATAAATAAAAAAAGTTTAAGTTTTATAAGCACAAATGCTCGCCTTGCTCTGTTCTGTGATGCGCGTTCGTGACTCTCCTGCTCTAATTCATTCATCAAAATGAACAAATCTTTTTTCGAGTCATTTTGTTTGTTGAATGATCGAAATGACAGCATTGCCAGTAAGCAATAAAAAGTGAGGGTATAGGTCTGAATTTTGTAAGCCCTCTCACAATTTGAGAGCCAACCCTTTTAGAGCCCAGAGAAAGCTTATTTAACTCCCAATGCAAGTTCGCTGACCTCTGTGTTTTGGCACCAAATTTGATTGGTATCTCAGTGGCTGCAAGCAAATGCTGATGTTGTGAACACAAGGGGACCTCCAGGATCTTGTGGAATGCAAATACCTGTACTAGCCTTGAGGCATCGGGAGCAGGGAGACTGGTTTAGGGAGAGATAAAGGTGCTCTCTCTGTCTATGCAAAAATAAGAGACAACCTCGCTGTCTTGTGAAATGCTTTTGAGATATGTTTAACAGAACACCTTTGATGTTAGGGGATGTTGTTAATCAAAGACCACACAAAAACGTCTGAGTCTAATTGCTCGAACATAAATTTGTGAAGATTTGAAGAAGTCAAGACTGGCTACCTCAATGTGCTCATTAGTTTTGCGTTTGAAAGTGTCTGTTAATTTTATTCTGCGTGCCATCATGTCTAAGTATCTTCATTCCTTGGTTAACAGATAACCTAGATGATCGTAGCAACTTTGTTTTGACCTTTAAGGATTAGTTCACCTCAAAATGAAAATGTCCTAATAATTTAGTACTCACCCCAATGGCATCCAAGATATCCATGTCTTTCTTTCCTCAGTGGAAGAGAAAATACGTTTTTTGAGGAAACATTTCTGTATTTTTCTTCGAATAATGGACTTCAATGTACACCAATGTTTTGAATTCCAAATCAATGTGGTTTCAAAGTGTACGATCGCAGCTGAGGAATAGGGATGGGGTCTTATCTAACAAAACTTAATATATAATATAATATACACTAGCTCTAAAACATGCTGGGTTCTTTCAACCCATGTTTGGGTCAAATATAGACAAAAACACCCATTGGGTTTAAAAATGTAATTAAAACATTTAAACCAATGGTCGGGTTTGTGCATATTTGACCCAAACGGGTTGAAACAACCCAGCAATTTTTCAAGAGTTTTGAGTTTAAGATAAGATAAGATTCTGCAGCGGCAGCAGAATGAACAGTCTGTCATAATAACCTTGAACTAGTAAATTGCTTTTGGGGTTAATGGACCTCTACGGAAGCTGCATGACTGTATTTTGTTAATAGTTCGCTATTTAGTTTAATAGCCGCTCACAAATGGGGGGCAGTCGGTGAATCCTCTGGGTCACTATTGAATCTGCCATGATCTGCTGTCAGACACAGACATTCTTTAAGTTCCCCGGGGGCCCCTGCTATCAAATACATAATTTAGGACTTAATGGATGTGATTTCTGAGTGCACTTATCACTTATGAGTCCAACCTGCATGATGAGTTTTGTTTTGAGAGCCATTTCAGGTCTGTCGTAGACTTAATTTATGGCATTTTCAAGGAAGCCTAATGGCTCTTGCATGTTGGAGTGAGTAAAGAAGAACATTCGGTGTAATAAGACAGACTCTGAAATCAATTCCTGGGTTGTCTATGTCTCCTGGATATTCATCACCATGGTGGCGGGGTTGTTCTTGGCAACAATGGACACATGATCACTTAACTGACTCATCCTCAGGTTAATGGTTTACGGACATCCTCTCGACCTGTGAGAGCCATTCACTCATAATATTCCCTTTTAGCCTTATATGCCATTCAATTTGACTGCTAAAATTATTTAATTGATTAATTGTTGACTTTATTGAAATATGTCAACAATTGTCATTGTCATAATTAAATGTGTTTATTTATTTATTTATTTATTAAAACACCTAGATTTTGATGAATTCCAGATATTTGAATTTGAAATCTTTATTTCGAACATAAAAAGAAAGTACAAGATAAAACAATGTTTAAAAAACTTAGGAAAAATCAAAACAAATAAGCCGCAAAAATGTATATATAATTCTTTGCTGTTGACATACTATTATATGTGCGAAAAGGAGTAGGAAGAAGTAAAACTTATATACTCCTTCCCCTTAAATTCTATTCATTGTGGTCTCGGACTTTTAGGAAGCCAGACAGTACGTCAGGACTTTGTTTTTTTTCTAAGAACATCAAGAAAAGCAGCTGACAGTCCTATAGCCTCTCTGTATGCTTTCAACGAATGATCTGGTAGCACTCTACAGGCTCTAGGTCATGTTTTCCATCAAGAGTTTTTCAGCTGCTTTTTACAACAGGTGCAAGAAGAAGCTCCTGCAGTAGCACCTGTTCATGAAACAAAGAGCAGAGGGATGAGGGGGTTGGGAGGCCTGTGACATTTTGTTTACTTCACCTGGTGCTGGTTTTGTAGCTCTGAGGGCAATTACTTAATGCTCCAGTTTCACCCCCAAGTCATCATATGTCATGCTAAAAAACAGCCAGTTGTTTGATTGAAATGTAATTTAGGTGTAGATCCAGATTGTCCATTCCAGGTTTTACAAATTTATTGTTACAGTTAACCTTGAACCCGAAAGGTTCGTCATCAGGGAGGGGTTTATTTTTTAGCACTGGCCAGCTTTACTGTACATAGTAATTTTGTGAGGGGAATAGAGACTTCTGGGCGTTGCTTAGGACAGTGGTGAAATTTTAGGGGCCATTAAAAAAAATATTGTTAAGTTGAACTGGAAAGTCACCCTATCTATATTCTAAAATCTAAATTCATGTTATTGATCTTATTGTGATCAATTCATCAGTGCATGACTAATTTTCAAAGCTTTTTTGATTTTAAAGCATAGACTGTAAAAAATATGGACAAAGCATCTGTGACCTCACCCATAGACTTTCTTAAGAACTTGAGGCTGTTCATGGGGGGTATGGGTGGCGCCATATATTGGAAAATCTTGAGAAATACAAAATACAAATGTTCAGAAAGGATATAGAGGTGGTATGATGTGTTGTGTCAGATCATGGCTGAGACGTCAAATTCCACTCGGCGAGCCCGTTATCAGCTGTCAATCAAAGTTAACCGCCCTTATTTGTCATACATTTTATCTCTAAATACGATCTAAAAAAAATATTCACCCACCTCACAGTTGTCAGGCACTCGGAATCGAAAAATACAATAAAAGTCCATGGGACCAACCTGTAAAAGCATAAATTTATGCTGTGAAAGCGGACATTTTAACATGGGATCTATGGATATTTGCTCCCTTTTGGGACCACCCTCTAGCGGATTTTAGATGTATTGCAGTTTTTCGCACTTCCGGGTAGGCTTCATTTTTCAGATTAGAATGTTGCCGCTTGCTTTAAAGGCATTGATCTGCCTTCACTTTTGAGTGCAACGCCCAATTCTCAAAATCCAGTCAACAGCCATTGCATAGGACCAAGTCCCTGTTTTTTTGTTGCTAACTTGCTATCATGCATATTAGCTTCCAGCCTGTATGGTACAAAGTGGATTAGTAGCATTAGAATTTACATCCTTGCTCTTGCAGGTCTTGTAAAAAAAAACATGGCCCAGAACTGAATCTAGTTTTATGACATCTCCATATATGTGGACCACACTCCACTAAGCAGTAAGACAGAAATGTATCTTAGCATAACAATGACGCTAAACTGTGTGTCCACAGGCTGCAATCTACAATCTTTTCTCTACCAATGGGTTCATCTGATATTGTCAAGCTTTACATTTCATGATGCATTTCAGTGGAATTTTGTTTTGTGCCTTAATCTTACTTTTTATCAGGCCTGTTGTTGACAGTTATCCATCCCAGCTAGTGAGGTCCCATTCTCAGAAGTGCACTTGTGACACAACAAACCGGTTTTACTGGCTTTGGTGTTTGTGTAGAAATTGGATTCGGAGCCTTTTTTCAATTTGAATATTTAGTTTCAAGTGAATCTCATGTCAAATTGATGTGTACTGAAAACCCAGAGAGTCTGATTGAAATAGCCAACAGAAATGTTAATTTTTTCATGAAAGAAATGTGTAGCATATTTTTCGCCTAAAAGCAAGTGTCTATTAAAAAATCTAGGGATAGATCTAGAGAATAAATCAAGAGAAAATGTTTGAAACAAAGTTTTGTTTTTTGTTTTTTTTTACCTGCCATTAAATTGTTAAACAAAACGGAAGTTATTTTATTTAGACTATGTGTCAGAGAACAAGACATCTCTCTTTCTGCAAAAAAACATTCTCTTTGCACAAAAATTCTTTGAATATTCAAAGCACACAGGCAAACTATAATATTTAAATAATATTAAAATATTGAGGGTTGGAATAAAATGGCAATGCAAAAACACTTTTGACCTAGAATCAAGCATATTACTTTTAAAACACAAACCTATAACAATTAGAATATCATTGTACTTTGTCTATTTGAATAGGTTTACTTTAGATTTTGAGTGTTTTCACAACACATTGTATTCACTGTCAAACTTTTTTTTTAATTGTGCATTTTAGTGAGTGGCTCGGAAACTGTCACTGGAAAACATGGAGACACTGTTGAAATCCCATGCAACAAAGGCCGTGTCATGGAAGGGCTTGTTAAATGGAAATATGTAAGTTTGAGATTTACTTCCCTTATTTTTTGGTCATAAATTTAAAGTGTAATTTCTCTGGAATTTAAAAAATAACTTTCCAAACTGGTATCCCAAATATTTCTATTGCCACTTCCCTCTCTATTATTGTTAAGAAAAACTACTCTCAATTCCTTGCAAAATGGCTTATTCACAAGAAATCCCACCCTCAAACTAATGAGGGTGGCTAATTGGTTTTAAAAGCACTACAGAGCCACAGTATTTACACTTGAACATAAATGTCAATGTATGAATGATGTTATTGTAGTTTAACATGCTTTTTACATGCACTAGGACAATGGCAATATTCTGGTGAAGCGATCGGGTCAGAATGCCTCCATTTCGGAAGATGCGAACTACAAGAACAGAGTCGATATCAAAGAAGATTTTGGCCTCATCATCAGAGAAGTGACCATGGCAGATCAGAAAACCTTCACCTGCATGGTGTCGGGGGAATATGACATTTTTGAGTACCCTGTTCAACTGGCCATTTACAGTAAGAATCGGACACAATATAACATTTTCATATTGATAATGATAGAAGTTCTGATAACTAAGTGCTAAAATTATTGAATGCATTTATGAACCACACTGTCTAACAGTTTCCTCTCTTTTCAGAGCTTCCATCACAACCTCAGATTACAAACCAAACCACTGCAATGGCGGTTGGCAAACTAACTAAGGTATGTATATATATTAGAGCCAACATAGGAGCACTGCGCACTGAATGAAATATTATTTGTAGGGCTGTCAAATGATTAATCACGATTAATCGCATCCAAAATAAAAGTTGTGTTTACATAATATATGTGGGTGCACTGTGTATAATTATTTTGTATATATATAAATACACACAAATGCATGTATATTATTTATATATAAAATTTTTATATTTATATATAATATAAATTATATATAAATCTATATACAGTATATACATGAAAATATTTCTTAAATATATACAACCATGTGTGTGTGTTTTTATATATAAAATAATTCTACACAGTGCACCCACATATATTATGTAAACTTTTATTTTGGATGTGATTAATCGTTTGACAGCCCTAATTATTTGCAGTGAATACAGCATGAATGGGATTTAAAGACTTGACAAATTCTTATATGTACTGGAAGTTTCACATAAACCCACATATAAGTCCTCTTAATATGCGCATTAAAATTGTTTGGGGTGTTTATTTTCGTCTCATCAGTTAGCGCAGTGTCGTACTGAAAATGCCAATCCAGCTGCCAACATCACATGGTTCAAGAACAAAACTCCGCTTTTGTCTGATGGATCAGGTAGAGTGAAATATGGTGAAAGTTGCAGTTCACCCAAACATTTGCCATCATTTATTCACCCTCATTTTATTCCAAATCTGTGTGAGACAAATTAAATCAATGCTGTTTCAATAATGGGTAATGATGCTTTCCAACTTTGATAAAACAATCATAATAGTGGTTCTCCATTTGTTTGAAAGTCAAAAAGTTTGTAAAAGCATAAGGGTTAGTTTCAAATCATTAATGAGTAAATGGTTACAGATTTTTTCATTCTAAGATGCTATTTCTTTACATTTATGTCCCTTTATTAATTTTTTTCTCTTTTTTTTCAGCCATTAAAATCAGTACAACTGTAGATGTTGATAAATCGACGGGACTGTCTTCAACAAAATCTGACCTTGAGTATACAGCAATGAAGGAAGACATTGGTGCAAATTTCACCTGTCAGATTCAACACATCCGGTCTGCTAACATGGATTCCTCCCCTCTTACCTTCACTGTGAACTGTTAGTATCTTTCTTATACTGCTCTCTCATTCTTTCTTATAGTATTTGGATAATATTATTCCTAGTTGTGCTTTTTTGGTAAGTTTATAACCATAATGCTTCTACTTTCCTCTGTGAATCATTTTTAAACAATCCAGTGAAAGCAAATGTATTCAAAACTGAAGTGGTTAATTGTCTAATGTTGATCATAATTGATCATAATTCTTTCCATTTGAAGTAGCCATGAAAAAGAGGCCTTATCAGAATCAAATGGCTTGTTGAATTTCGTCCAATAAGATATGTAATTTGGCCTTTCAGGAGCAGGGCGTTTAGATGTTGAATGGGGTTTTGTCTTGCCTCTGGCTATTATTGTGAAGGTACTAGTCCACTGCCAACTCTCAAATGCATTTCACACCATGAGAGCACACCCAAAGCCTCAACTCTTGAGCTGAAGGGCCTCTTCTGGATCATAAGGAGCTTCTCTGAAGTGCCCTTATCTGCATGGGCTCTGGCAGGGCTTTTCTGTGCTGTGCTGTCCTCCCTGCTTTACACAAACCCTCTCTCCACAGACCCTACCGAGAAGGTCACTCTTCAAGTGGTGCCCCAGGGTCCTTTTAAGGAAGGGGATAACGTGACCCTCAAATGCACTGCAGATGGAAACCCTCCACCTTCTAGCTACATCTTCTACATGAAGGTAAATCTTCTCAGATTAACTCAAGGTGTTTACTTTGTAGTCGTCAGTCAGGAAATGAAGGCTGCGTTTTGCTAAATCTGTCTTTGTTTATCTGTAGGGAGAGAAAAAGGCAGTGGAGAACTCCAACACATACACCTTGACCAATGTCACCCGGGAAAGCACTGGAGAATACAAATGTTCTCTGGTGGACAGTGAGGATATGGCGGCTTCATTACCCATCACAGTTGAATGTAAGGAAATATTTCAGGATTCTTTTTTCATAATTGAGATATTTTGGATTGTTTTTCAAAGTCAGAAATGTGACCATCTCTGTCCTGTTCCCTAAAGATCTTGATGTGGATCTTGTCCCCACTGGTCTAATTTTCAAGGGACTTGGCGAGCGTTTTGAGTTGACCATAGACGTTATGGCTTCAGGAACACCAAAAACATCTTGGAGAAAGGTAGAAAATTAATATCTCTACTAGGGCACGAATGATTACTCACCCCTATCTAGTCATTTATAAATGCTGAAACTTTTTTTTAGGGCAATATCAAGCTGGATAGCCTGCCCAAGTTTGACAAGTTGAAGTACTCCGACTCTGGGGTGTATGAGTGTGTTGTTTCCATGTCTGGCCTCAAGAAGACACGAACATTTGAATTAATAGTTCAAGGTAAGATAAATATTTAATATATAAAGTAGAGATGCACCGATTGGACAATTTTCCACATGATAGGAACTGACCGGTCTTGGCAGTCTCGCGTCTTTCCGATTCCGAGCCGGTCCGTTTTGTTGCTAGCGGCACAGGCAATAACGTCAGCTGCGCTTTCTCACTCTCTTCTCTCTGACAGCGAAGTGACACACACCCGCCTCCTCTCACTCACTCGTCTCATTTGCTCCAGTTAAATAGTGTTTGTATTGTTCATAATTTTACTAATTCCCGCAGGTTTCGCGCTCACACAAAAAGCATGAACCACTGATCTATGTAAGTGCAGCGCACAAGAAGCTTGTGAGTCACTTAAACGGTCGAATGCACATAAAATGATGTCCAAATGCCCGTCTTTGCGAGTATTAAACAGTCAGTTTTGGAACCTAATTAGTTGAGAAAGATAACACAAGTTGTGTAACAGTATATTGGATCCCATAAACTCTTAAAGTGACAGTGGTCTAATAAACCTGTTGCTGTTTGTGCCGTTGTTTGAAATGTGTTTGTTTTTTATTTTATTACTTTTTAGTCTTTTACTTGTTTATTTTTAAATTAAAATAAAATTTTGCACTGAAGAAAGACTGTTTGTATATGCTTTCAATTATAGTTCATTAAAAGAAAATCGGTATTGGCAGGTCACACTTTAAAAAAAAAATCTGGATCGGAGAAGAAACTTGCAATCGGTGCATCTTTATTATGAAGTATGCATTCGCTTCAGCGCTTGACCACATTCCAAATGTGTTGCAACCATTTTTAAATCATAGAAATACTTTTTTTTTTGATGACCATTTTTGATTGCTGATGACATAAGTGTTTTTGCAGGTTCTCCAGTGATCAAGAACCTAATCAAGAATCGTGGTGTTGGAAGCGTGAACAAGGTCCTGACTTGTGAGGCTGAAGCCTTTCCAAAACCCACAGTACAGTGGAGTGTCAATGGCACAGATGTAAGTTTGAACTATCTGACACACTTCATTCTTGTTAGTAATATGAAGAGATATTCTCTGGTCAAGCTAGTTAAAGGTTTTCCAACCAATGCACAAAACATCACTGAATTCATTGAATACTTGCCATTGCTAATGACTTTCTGGAGTAGGATGATGATTATGATGATGCCATTAGAGAGCTAACTTGTGTTGTTATTAAACAAAAGTTAAATTGAGGATGCAGGAAAAATCTTGGTAATTCTCACCAATAAAAACAATATTCCACAGAAAGCATGTTTTGTAAAAACAAATTCTAAATAAATTAGCTGTTTTCATGGAAAAACAAAAGGCCATTTGCCAGATGTTCATGCTTTCAATGCAGATCACTGGGGGACAAGGCAACATGGCATCATTCTTTAAAAGCAAGGAGCGCAATTATATTTTTGTTCACTGTGAATCGTGATGGAAGACAACTGCTATGGTTTCCATCTGTAATATTTTTTAATGCGTATATCAAATTCGCTGCATAACAGTTTTCCTAGTCTCAACCTATAACTAAAGTTACCAAAGGACTTGGCTTTTTAAGTATCTTTTTTATTATTATTATTAAAACCTGAAACTAAGCCTTCCTTAAAGCTTTTGATATGACATTTCTAAACTCTTTTAGAATTCATCTTCCAGGGTTTATTGCTGCTTTCAACAGTGAAAGAATCTTAAAAGAGTAAAACTGGACATCTCTTATTTTGAACAAGCTAACAGCACATTTTTGAACTGATAAAGATGTTCTCACTGTGACAGCAGTAACAATGGGACAGAATGTATTTTGTTAAACAAAGCAGTTATAGTATCCATATCAGTAAGCACTAGGAGAAGGTCACTTATTCAAACAGACCAGATTAGTGTACAGAGGAAGCGATTAAAGGTGATGAGGCTTTTAAATACTTCCTGTATTTTGTGGTTCTGTATTGGTACAAATTGAGCTGTCAGTGCAACTCATCAGATGTCAGATGTGCATTACCTCATTGCCTGTGTACCTTCTGCTTTGTCTTTGTCTAAGTACATGCCTCCTCAAAAGTGAAACTGTTAGTGCACAGGGCAATAGTGCTCTCTAGTGGTGACTGTAATCCTTTACAAAAGAGCTTGTACTTCCCATATCATTGTTTTAAAATGTCAAATTATAATTGCTGTGAATGTGTAATGTTGATGTTATGTGCTGTGTTTGCAGGTTGCTGAGAGTGCTTATGTGGATGGCAAAGTCACATACAGCATTACTATCATTCCAAAGGTCAATCTCACTGTGTCCTGCACGGTCTCTAATGTCTTTGGCTCTGTAAATAAGAGCATTAATGTGTCACCACGTAAGTGTAACCTCTTTTTCCACTCTTATCTGACTTCCGAACCCTCATGAATCAAATGATTTTTCCTGTAAAGTTTATTGAAGTTGTTTAATGGTTCATTTTTAACAAAATCATTAAGACAAAACTTTTAAAAGAAGAATATTTGTAAATCTGAAATGACACTTATGTATTTAATTCAAGTCACATCCCACCAAAATCAAGTTTGTGTTTTAAACATTATTCTGCATCTAATATAGTAATGGTAACACTTTACAATAAGGTCCCTTTAGTTAATAACAAACAATGAGTCAGTCATTTATAATCTTTAACGCTGGTTAATCAAAATACAACTGTTCATGTCAGCTTAGGTCCATTAAATAATGTTATTAAGATTTAATAAATTAGCTTTAATATTAATAAATGCTTTAGAATTTTAAAGTGTCAATGTTAACAAATTGAATATTGTAAAGTATTACCATAATAATATTAGCTTTTATTTGTTGACTTTAGAATATCATTTACAGTAAAAAAACACACTTTTTTCAACTTGTTTTTAGTAAATGTTTTGTCTAAATGGTTTTGCTGGCATTAATATTCAAGTGTAGATAACAACATTACATAAAAACTCTTGCATCTTTTATTAGAGCTCAGTTTTCCTCGTCCTCATCTTCTGCTCTGTTTGTCGGGATGCTGGTCTGTGCTCTGCCTCTGACTAACACGGTTTCACTCAACTGAAACGTCTTTCGTCTAACTTGGACAAATGTGTTTAATTCTAAAACTAATCACAGCTGGATATCTGTATTTACATGCATTGCTGTTTCATTTAGGGTTGTTTAGGCAAAACCCCTATATAAATATACGTATATCATTTTCTTATTATTTTGGGGTATGTAATTTTTTCAGTTCTATATGCAGTGGGCTTTTCATTCCATAAGAATTGAATACGAATGCAATTTAATATGATTTTTATATCTGATTACAGTTATTGATGATGACCTGTCAGTTGAAAAACAAGGTAAGACATTGAACTGCAGACCAGGTCTGGCACTGTGTAATGGCTTTGCACTACAGAGGAAGAAAGCATATGCCAAAACTCAGTGCCTGTACTCAATTTAATAAACGCTTTCTGTTTTGTACAGTGTAGAAGAATACATGTCTATTTTTTTTTTAAGAAAACTAAAACAAAGGTGCTGAGATGCCCACCATCCTGACAAATATTGCATCAGTGTCTTTTTTTTAGTTTTGTTTAGTTAATGAGTGGTTTATATAAATACTCATCCAGTTGTCTGTCTTCCCCTTATCCTTTGTTGTCCATGTGTTATTCTGACTGTTATATCTGTTTAAGCAGATCAGAAAGATGACCGAGGTGACCAGACATCACTTGCTGTTGGCATTGTTTTTGGGCTGATTCTGGCTGTTTTTGCGATCGCACTAGCCTACTGGCTCTATACGAAGAAATACAGGTACTGCATTCACGTCTCAAATAGACAGTAAAGATATATTTGCACTATGCTTATGTCATCATAAAGTGGTAGATTATGTAATTTTTTTTTTTATCTGAATTTAGGCAAGGATCCTGGAAAACTGGAGAAAAGGAAAATGGATCAGCGGAGGAGAGCAAAAAGCTGGAGGAAAATCAAAGCCAAAAAGCTGATGTGTAATGTCAAAGGAGCCATTCAGGGTGAGATGGGAACAGATTTCGGAAACAGCTGAATATATGAGAACAATATTATTTATTTAAGTGTGTGTGTATGTGTTGATATATATTGTTCTTTTGAACTTTCTATTCATCAAAGAATCCTGAAATAAAAATGTAAAAAACTGTTTTCAACATGGATAATAATCATAAATGTTTCTTGAGCATCATATTATAATAATTTCTGAAAGATCATGTGACACTGAAGACTGGAGTAATAATGCTGTAAATTCAGCTTTGATCACAGGAATAAATTACACTTCACTATATATTCACATTGAAAACCGCTGTTTTAACCAGTTAACTGTCACCGTCCCACAGGTGGGACACTTGCCATTATATTTTTAAAACAATAATATCTTAGAAAAGACCTTGTGTAATATTGACAAACTACTGTATATATCATTTGAAAGCTTACAATCTCTAGTTTCCATATTTGGTGACTGATTTTCAAAATAATTTACACACGAGCCGTAATTTATCAATTTGCAACAAGAATATTTTCATACTCATAAAGCGTGTTTAGACCTTTATTTTGAAATAGCAATGAACATGAAAAATCATGAAAAAAAGTTAGAAACCTCAGTTTGATTTCATGCCAAGAGTTCAAAAGATAGCATCCATTCAATTATTTTAGAAAAAAAGGTCTGAAAATGTTTTAAATATTACGAAAAAAATAAGCTATAACGCGCATGCGTGTGCTTTGTATGTGATTCCTAGAGGTTGAATTCATATCAAAATCTGCCAAACTACCCATACTACTTCTGAATAGGATTTCTACTTCATAAATTGTGTGAAATTTGTGAAAATAATGGTTCAGATCACTCAAAACACATGGAAATGGAGACGCCCTTATATGGGCAGTAATGGAGTCTGGTTGTGCCCTAGTGAAAAAGTTTGGTACTGCGCCCAAACAAAATCTCACTGAAAGCTCATTTTTTGAGATATCAACCTAAAATTTGAAACACAACTTGTTCAGATTTTTGGCTTTGATTTTTCTGCAGTTTTAGAGTAGCCCAGGTTTTGAAAATATATATTTAATATAAAATATGAATAATTATTTTTTTTACATTGTACATTTCTATAAACTCAAACTTCTATAACTTTTTTTCTGTTTCACTTTCCTAATTTATTTCACTTCGAGAAAAATCTGCCAAATGTCTTCTTTAAAACGAGACCAATCTTAAGTCTATATTCCAAAGCATTCTTGAATTACAACCATTTAAGATTGAAATGAGCATTTCCATGTCTATTCAAAAAAAAAAAGGGGGGGGGGGGTGACAGTTAAGAGGTTAAATTGTAATTATATTTTTACAATATTACTGGGGGGGTTTTTTGTTGTATTTTTTATCAAATAATCACTTGGTGAGCCGAAGAGACTTCTTTTAAAAACATAAAAAATCTTACCGATCTAAAACTTTTGACCGGTTGTGTGTGTGTGTGTGTGTGTGTTTATATATATATATATATATATATATATACACACACATACACACAAAATATACATATATATATATATACATATATACATATATAATTTTTTTTTAAAGAAGTCTTTTATGCCAAGGCTCAAAAAATGTGATAAAAAAATACAGTAAAAACACTTATATTGTAAAGATGTATTATAATTTAAAATAACCATTTTCTATTTTAATTTATTTTAAGTTTACAATTTTCAGAAGCCATTGCTCTAGTCTTTAGTCACATGACCCTTAAGAAATCAACTCAAAATGCTGATTTGCTGCTCAAGAAATATCAGTGTTAATATTTTTGGGGAAACTGATCATTTTTTCTATAGTATTTGATAAAAGAACAGCATTTTTTAAAATGCAAATCTTTTAGAGCATTAAAAATGTCTTCAATGTTACTTTGCGATTTAAAAAAAGTTTTTTAAAAAAGATTGTATATGTGGATCCTTAACGACCAACTAAACTCCTCTATATTATGTATCCTGTCTTTCCTCAGGATTAATGACAGATCCATGAGAGGAGTAGAAAAACTGGTGGAATCTGTGGAGAAAAAGAAGCTGTAACCGGTCCTGAGTAGCTTTGTCAGTTACAATTCCACCATCATCTGTAAGGTGTCTGTGCCTCCCCTGTGCCGGGGGATTTAATTAATAATGTGTGTTGTAAAATATGTGAATCTTTTGAGGTGAAGATCAAGCCTGTTCAGAAACCTGTGTCTGTAAAGTGTTTATTCATAATGTTGGGTTTAATATTTGACCCCCCCCCCCCCTCCCTCCCTCTGGAGAAAAAAGTTTTTTTTTGTATGTGCATCAGGTATTTAGTTGATGCAAATTTTCATTTGCAATTTCACATGGTAGAAACACTGTGGCCTTTAGTATCTGCAATGGACTTTTCCTGTAGAATTACACACAGTACTAATCTGTGGCATGATGTGAAGCATGATTTTCAGATTTATACTGAGCACTTGGCTCGTTTTCAGGTCTTAACAAGTCAATGAGCAAAATTATATCCCTATATTATACTTCTTTGCATCTAGAAGACCATTATTTACCAATATTTAGATCTTATTAGCATTTCAATAAAGACTGACTTTCAATTGAGTTAAAATGTCTACATCGGACAAATTACATTGTGATTTCAGAAGTAAGACGATGCAGGGACCAAAGCTTGTTAATGAAAACCATGCCTTTTGCTTATATTGTTTAGCATACCGTTTTCAATAAGTGAAGACCATGTTAATTAGAGATCTTATTCAGATCTCAATAATGTATATTTACACTCCCTTTAATCTCTGATTATCACCAGTTTTGTGTGTTCTTTGTTTCATTGTTTTGATGCAGAATTGGATATGATCTGGTTTAAGCATTACTTGTAAATATGGTAAACTTTTTTTCTATGTTCTATTTATATTGTTATGGTTTAGCTAAATGCCAGTGTTTTGACATTACAGTAGCTAGTTTTAGTAAATTTGTTGAATGGTACGGTACAATTGATGGTATTTCCTTGCAGGCTTCAAAAATGTGAAAATCTTTCCGTTTGCATAGTGGTGTTGCTGTATTCCCACACTTCAGTGCTTATTCTGTGCATTTAATCCATCAAACCAAAGAGGTTGAATGTGGTCATGCAAGTATTGTACATACTGAACATTGTTTTGTACTCCTAGTTCAAATAAAGTGTACATTTTTAGGAAAGTGTTAGTTCATTCTTTGCTGTTTTGTTGATCATCCTTCCACACTGTATGCTCACTGTTCAAAAGTTTGAAAAGTCACCATTTATTTGATCAAAAATACAGTTAAACTGTAATATTGTGAAATATTACATACATCTTGCATCACCGTCCTTTGTTCAAGTCGTTATTCAATTTCTGTTTGTCAAATATCTTTAAAACGTATCAATTTTATGACTCAGTTGTTGAATCTTTATGTTCATACAAATATTTACACTCTGCGTTAAAGTGCAATTTATTCCTGTGATGGCAATCATTTTAGACTTTAATTATTTACTTAATTTAATTATTTTAGTCTTTAGTGTCACATGATCCTTCAGAAACCATTCTAATAGAAACGTTTCTTATTATTATCAACGTTGAAACCAATTGTATATATTTAATATTTGTGCAGAAACTGGTATATTTTTCTCAGGATTCTTTAATAAGTTAAAACAGCATTTATTTAGGATTAATTTTTTTTTGTTTCAAGATCATAGTAATAATAACATTCCAGCCCCAAATTGTGTTTATAATTGTTATCTCTAAAGGTTAATTTAATATATTTCATGTAAAATATATTGGTCATTTAACTTAAGAGACACTAATAGCACATTAATTTGACAAACGTTTGACCATGTTTGACCAGTAATATCAGAATCACAATATTGGTAGTATTGGGTGATGACTGCTCAGTTGTAGCACATTAACAACATTCCAATATACACTGCCTAATATAACTGGGTCGTCATATGCTGCAAACTGTGTCCAAAAAACATTATTCTTTAGTAAAATGACAGACCAAAATTATCATTGATGGAGATGTTTTTGATTACTTTTAAAATTAGGCAGTATAAAACAGAATAAAACAATAAGAGACATTACAAAAAGAAAAATGAAATGGAAAACTATTTTGTGGTTGAAGAGGTAATTGTTGGGAACCGTAAAAGAACCGCTCCATGGACTTTATCTTATAAGGTAAATTGGAGAATGGTAAGTGGTTAGCACCTGTTTAGTCTCCCCCAACAGTTTTTATTTCTCAGTGCAGCTGTTGCTGTCCATGGTGCTGTAATAGGCAAAATATATTACAACTGCGATCAGATGTGCAGGTTTGATAAGAACAAACTCACCATTAACATTAAATCACAATCCATGCATCATTTTTGTTTTTTATCAGGACAAAAAAAATGATAAGTCTGACAATTGATAAGCACAAAATGAATCACACAGAACAGAGAGGTACTGCTAAGTAAGATTGTGCATAGAGTTTTAATAATAAACTTTCAATATAATACAGTTTGACAAAACACAATGAGAATCAGGATAAATTTGCAATGTCCTCTGATGTTTTGGAATGTTACTGATCCTAAGCTTTGTATCAATTGTTATATATAGTTTGTTTGAATTAATATATATAATGGTATTTTTATTTAATTTTTTATTACATATAGTATGTTTTACCTAAAATAAACAGGTGTTTAAAGCTGCATCATTATTGTGTAAAAATAACATTTTGCATAATATAAGTCCGAACAAACTCTATGTAAGCTGCTTGTCAATAAAGCGCAAAATAAAAAAGCAGCCCCATGTGGCATAAAATTGTTCGGCGTTTTGAAAAAATATTTTCTGTATGACAGTTTTACTTGATTGACACCTTTACTGTCTGCTTCCCCTTACGAATCGTCGTCATCTGAACATCCGGGCACTCAGTTGCTTGATTGACAGTTGCCATAGCAACATCCCAGGCTGTCGCCATTTTGTCAGTTGCTTTTTTAATCTTTCAAATGTTTTCGCTTCCCGCCGGAATAATGCAGTCACGCGCTCGTAACAGTGGCGATTTTGGAAAGGCTTCGCCAGCCGCGTCTGACTGAAAGCGACACCGGGACAAAGAATCGGAATGTCAGGAATATATTTAGTGGGCTAGTCGTCCGTGTCTCGGGTCCGCCGGGCCGGTCCGCTGCGCAGGTTTGGAACGCGCGCCATTTTGTGAAAACTGACAGAAAAGCTTACCGTTTTTTTTGTTCACATTTTTATGCCGCTGTTTGTATAATATCTGCACGTCGTTGTTTTTAGTGATTAAGTTTGCTTTTGAAAAACAATAACTTTGCGCCTCCACCTCTCTAGAAGCGAATTATCTTGAATGTGCGTTTCCAACGCTAGCTGGTTAACATTAGCTGCGTTCGTTAAAGTCACTGAGAAAGAGCGCTAACTAGCCGCTAGCCTTCACTTCACCACTTATAAACCATGATTAACACACACACGAAGACTGACACAGGCAAAACTGAACTGGAAAGACGCTGTTTTATCTGCCAATTAAAATAAAGAAAGCATTTAGCCCCGTCTGGCTCAGTACATTAGGGGTGTCTCATCGGAAGCAGCGTTGAGAAACTGGATCAGTCGCTTCACTTTACTGGATCTGGGACTTTAAATGAAGATCACACCATCAAAGGTGAGTCCTTGACATTTGTAACGTTAGAGGTCTAACGTTAAATGAAACATGGGGGGGGTGTGTAGGTTTGTTTACAAACCGCTTGTTTGGTAGAAGCTACAGGCTAACGGTAGTTTGATTTTGGCCTAACTTAGATGGCTAACTTAGCCGATTATTAACTTCCTTTACGTTAGCTAGCTATCTTTTTTAATACGCCAAATAGCTTATCCGGTCATCTCCTCCGATTTTACACTGTCCCTGGCCTCACTCGTGAGTATTTGTTGTGTTTTTATGACGGTCTGCTAGTCGTTTAACGGGTAAAGTTAACCCCCGTGTTGCTCCGCTAGGTCAGACTGCAGGAACAAATGTGGTTTGCTCAGCCTAACGATTTTGTATACAACTAAAAGTCGACCAGCTGGTAATATACAAAAGTGTATCATCACATCAGTCTGATAGGAGTGTTTGACTGGTAACGCTGGTGGTGGTGGTGATGATGATGATGATGATGAAGCCCCATGACTAGCGTGTTGTCAGTTAGCCATCAGGCTGGTTTCCTGTCGGGGGAGGGGGGGGCTGACATTAGCCAGCGATGTGATGCCTAACCATAGTTATCCAGCAAACATTGCTCAGTCATGTAGTACGGGTTTAGACTTTTGCGTGACGATGGAGGCGTTAAACGAGTCCGATCGACCCCAATGAATGGCTAAGCCATCTAGACAGGTAAGGTCCGCTTTACCTGTCACTATCATTCAGTTAGTTTGCTAGGCAAGCTGAGTGTTCAAGGATTTACATCAAGTTATGTATGGTTAATGTGGAGGAATTGATGGCACGCCACTCGGATTTGCATTTGTCAATCTAGGTAAAGCTTTTAGAAGGGTGCTTTCTCCATTGCAAGATGAATAATGATCTCTAACCAAACCAGGTAAATACAAGGCAAGCTGTAAGATTTCCTTTTTCTGTCACCTGAAGGTTCAGCTTTGGCACGGTTATATCTGTAGCCCCAATAAAAGTACAGTTGGATCAGATATGAATGTAATATATAAATACAGAGATGTCCCTTAAATAAGGTCATGGTTTGTTGCATCTGTTTCCCTGAGGTAAACTTTTCTGAAAGTTCATAGGTGGATCCATGTCAGATGCCATCTTTTTTTGTCCATCACTTCCTCCCACAAATGTGATTGACAGTGGCCTCAGTTATAACACAGGCTTTTGTGCTTATTTTTAGGGATGCACTGATTTATTTTTTTTATAGCCAATATCAATTTTAACAAACTATTAGCCAATTTTAAATAACGATATTTGTTACTTGCTGTCTCATCTAGGGTTGGGTATCGTTTGAATTTGAACGATTCTGATTCCAATTCGATTCCTTGTTTCAATTTTGGTTCCTAAAGATTCTCGATTCCGATTCTTTTAAGAGGCAGGGTCAAAAAAGTTTAGCTAACCAATGGTCTTTCTGAAGGAAATACTCCTTTCTGAAGGAAATACTCCTTTTGTCACAAATACTCCTTTTGTCACAAATTTTGCATTTTGCCGAGATTTCGTTTTTAGAAAAGTGAAGACGCACTTTGGACCGCCGACAAAGCTACTCATGTTCGACTCGTGCGGTCATGCCAACACTTCCGGTAGACGCTTCTTCGTTGATGTTGTTCAGCGGTTTCTTCTTCCGGTCGGCGGACTGTGAATATCGAAACTAGGAATCGAAATTTTAACTTTTGAACGATTCCGGGAAAAACTAAAAGTTAGTCCCGATTCCAATCGATACTCGATTCTCGAGACAAAACCCTAGTCTTATCTGAACTTTTGTCATTAAAATAGATTAGTGTTCTCAGCATGTTTTTAATTGGCAAAGTTCAAAAACATAATGTATTAAGGTATACAAGATAGTTGTATTGCTGCATCATCAAATAATTTCTAATAATAATTTGATTAGACCTATTTAACATTCAACAGGCCAACATAAATACTACACAATAAAGATACACGTGAAATAAACGGTGCTTTTCAGTAGTTTTCAGGCACAGAAATAATCAATGTAATGTAAGATTGTATATTTTTCACTGTATGATGAATTAAAATATACTGTGATACACAAGCGTATTATTTCTCAAGTGTTAATGGTCATGTTAAACATAACATCTTATGTCTACAAGGATACTCGCCAAGACGTGCACTTTGACATAATTTTGTGTGAAAAAGAAAAACTCAAATTATTATTTGCATGCGGTCTTAGACACGACTTTGTGGCTTTAAAATAAAAAACTTCTCTCGTAGTGAGTAGAATTTAATTCTCTTTCTCTTCTTGCTCTTGAATATTTAAATTCACAAGACGTGTACAGGATAAACTTTACTGAAGATGCAACTGGTGCCAGCGTTGTTCACGCTGACACCAGTCAATTGTCAAACTCTGAGCATTTTGTACAGATTTTATTTTGTTTTGGGAAGTAGGCTATTTAATTTTACCCAGATGAAAATATTGGATTATGCAAATGACATGATTCAACTAAGTGCCTTTACACAGTTAATAAATAAACAATTGGTTTGTTATATCAGCTGTTTTCATGCTATAGTTGATATGCCAATGGTTTTAAATTGATAAAAAAATTGGCTGATAAATTTCAGCAGCCAATAAATCGGTGCATCTCTGCTTATTTCAATCACACTATTAAGATTGTGTTGCGTGGATTTTGCTACATATGCAGACATAGGCCTACATGCATCAAAGGACCAGGATCCATACTGTCGCTCATTTGTTTTCTAATACTCAACATACATTCCCATATCCCCTTCACCCCATTTTATTTTAATTGTTTTTGAGTTGTATTGGTGCTAAAATCCTGCTAATCTGCTGGACTGTCATTTAAGAGCTGTTTGATTAGCTGTTTAGAAATTTATTTAGAGCATTTATGCCTATATTAATTACATCTTACTTTTTAACTTTAAATGGGAGAAGAAAGTTTTTACTTTTTGAACACCTTCAGGTATTCTTGCTTAAGTTAGGCAAAGTTTAGTAAGAAGTTTTGAAAATTTAGGCTTACTGGTAGAAGTAGGAATTTAATGTTGCCCAAGTTTAAAAAATAAAGTATACTACACACATATGCCCAGTATTGATTTGAGTAGTATTTTCTTTAATAGCCTATATTTTGCCCCTTTATTGCAATGTTTTTTTTGTATCCAAGTTTATTTAAATGTGTTGGATAAGTTAGTTAACATTTATTGCAAGGAAAGAAAACGTTATTAAATATTAAATTAAATAATGTGTGATATATTGCATTCAGGTTTGCAGTTTGATTTTTGTTTTGAAGCAGAAACTATTGTGCAATTATGCACCTCTTACTCTATGCATCCCTGTGGTATAAGTTGTACATTTCAGTATTCATATGTCTAATGGTTAAAGTTTGGTTAAACTATTGCATGGCTTGATTAAGTGACTAACATTATTAATTTGAAGTGGAATATTAAGCATAAACCAACTGCTTTTTCTCTTTGTTGCTTAGGCATAACTTGGGTCAAGTTTGTCTTTGTTTGCTACACTTTTTTTATCCATGCTCCATGCCAAATATTAAGAGGAATCTTTTTTTTTTTTTTTTTTTTTTTTAAATTTAGCACGTTTGCAATTTGAGAAGGAAGGTGTCAGTGGCTATCATGAAAGCCATTAGGCGTGCTATTAAACTAAGTATGGGCCAGTTATGTTGATGCAGAGCTGTATTATTGATCAGAAAATGTTTAATATATAGCCATAACTTTTTAGGTTATTTTTGCATGTGCATTGAGCATGCTTGGGATTGTTGAGAGATGGTAATTTAGTGATCACATTGCCCCACTGTACAATTAGTCTAATGAATTTGCTGTATGATGTTTACTTGGGCATGTCATAGGATACAGTTACTTAAAAAGAATGAATTAAATGATTTTTGGATTAGATGTCAAAAGCGAATGCAAATGATTTTGTTTATTATTAATTTATTTAATACAAATCATATCACAAGTTTGTTGTTAAAAAGCAAATTAAACTTAATTATACCATGGTCTGGGTGAATACTCGATTCTGATTGGCTGCAGGGTGTCCGTTAAAAAGTGATAGAGGACACCTAGTAAAGTAGTTCTGGTGAAACTGCCTGTTTACCATTCGAAATGAATAAATAAATGCGCTGCCTACAACGGCTGTGAGTAACCATAGCAACAGGCAGTCACATGCTCTATCATCTAACGTTAGATATTATAGCCTAATACAACAATGAGCGACTTCGTGCTATTTCTTTTAACATTTATGGAGACTATGGCAACTTTGACGACTGGTATGCTGCTGAAGAAAGAAAAAATGTAAATAAAACGGAGAAAATTACACCGCTGCTGCTCTGTTCCATTGAACTCTATTGGTAACGACGTAACTTGCGACCATAGTTGGATAACGATGCTTTCGGGAAACGCACCCCTGAATGAGACCCTGCGGGAGTTTTACGCAGCTGTCCAGACAACCAAGGCAGGAGAAGGCTGAACGTTACAGCGTTTCAAGCCTAAGGAGCCTGAGGCAAATCCTCTCTTTGATCTGATTAATTTATTGCCCTCTATAACGTTAAGCGCAAATCGCTGGAGATCAGAGCTAATTATTTTTTTTATTGTTGTTTGATTAATTGTTTTATGTGTAATAAAAAAAAAACTATGCCTACCTTTGTGTTTCATGAAAAAAAAAAATGCATTTGTGAAACTGAAGGGATACGAGCTATAAGCGGACTATATATCCGGTTGCTAAATAAACAGTCAGGCAGGCAAGGCAAGTTATTATTTGTAAAAACTAGATTTAGCCTAATTAAAATATAAACTAATGTTTTATTTGGCAAGTGACCATGGTATAAGCGGGTTAATGCCCTCCGAGGTGTCCATTGTCAGGTTTTAATGGACTTCGGCGGAGGCAACCGTCCTCCGCTGCGCGTCGGCCGGTTTACGCCTCGCCGTCGTCCATTAAAACCTGACAATGGACACCTCGTCGGGCATTAACCCTTACTTAGTTCTATTGTATTTATTTGTTTTACTTGATTCCATACAGATCAGTAAACAGAATACACTTAGCCTAAGTAAACATAAATCATATTTCTTTTTTAGAGTTTAATTAGATACCGAAATATTAATGTCAATCTGAGTAGTGCACATGTAAAATTTCAGTGACATGCAGAATAGTGAAATGCACTGCTGAGGGTCATGTTGAATGTTTATATTTGCAAAGGCTTGTTGACATTTTGATGCTACCAACTTTACAATTTTTATACAGGCCTATACATTCTTACAAAAATTGTTGCATTTATTCTTTGAATTATAAAAGCAGCTTATAAATCACACAGAAACACCATTAGATATACATTTTTAGCGGGACTTGTATAGTCCAAAAGGTAATGGTTGTTTCTGTTTGTATTATGACATCCATCAGTTTTCTTTTGTTGAATTGCATGCAGTCCTTGATGCCATAGCAAAACAGCTATAAAAATAGAAGTATCTGCATTATTTTACTTTATTTTTTAATTATACAATCAATTTTAAATATTTATATTAGCAAATGTAAAATGTAAAATATGCTGTGAAATATGTATTATTATTTCATATGCTTTTGGCTTGAAAATCTGTTAAAATGGTTGTGTTTTAGGCTGTAGAAGTGTTTCCATCCTCTGATATTTTGTGGATCACATGAATTCTTTGCCCTGCCTTAGTTAGGTCAGCTGAATCATTCTCTGCTCCTACACCATGAGTGGGGTCTGAGCTGCTATTTTGCTGTCAGGCTCCAATGTGGTGGATGCTTCATCTAAGTGTGCCAAAGTTCAATTTTATTTCTTGTTTATTTCTTGTTTTCTTATTGGAAAATGGGAGCAGCTCTGCCCTGGCAACAAAAGTAGGCTATTTGCATACTCTTCTGTGATTGGCTTGAACATTGATGGGCTTGCCAAATCACACTGTATCTTCTTGGTGATAGGCTATGCTAATTAGGTGCTGTTGCTGGGATTCTGAATAGTGGTGGGATTCTGTGTGGCTGTGGTGCATTGTGTTGCTTGGCAAGAGATGCTGATATAGGAGCAAGCTCCTTATAATTATCACAATTTACAGCTTAAAAGAGGACAGATTTCTGAACATTTTTTTTGCTCTTGACATGAAATTTGCACTTTAGCTTTTTCTATTTTTATTTTGAAATTAAATTATTTTCTTTACAGCTATATATTAATCAATTTTATGTCTTTTTGCTATTTTTTTATTGCTTTAATTGCTTGTGCCTTCATTTTTCTGGCATTTACACTTAATAGGATGTATGTAGCTATATTCTGATAAATTATATCACATAAATGCACTATGCACACATTAATGTACTTAAATATATATTCGCTTTCTATCCTGGCTGTTTTATGTTACTAGTGCTATAAGCCTATGGTTATATAAAAATTTCAGGGATGGGTTTGCTCTCCTAAAACAAAAAAAGGATACTCTTATTAACCTGAAAAAGGTTTGCAATTCAAAGGATCAGAGAGAGAGGAGAATTTTGTTCTAACCCACACTAATTTAGCTTAAATTTCCTCCAGGGGGAGAGACCTCAGCATGCAAACCCTCGTCTGTCCGGCTTGCACCCTCTCTTTCTTTCCATGCTGCTGGTCTTCAGATGGCTGCTCCCATGCCTCATTCGCACCAGCAGTACAGTGACTGTCACCAGCAGAGTACAGACCAGTCTGTCACTGTACTGCCATACAGTGATCAGACACAAGCACTCACTGCCAGCCAGGTACTGAATGCTCCACTCTTGTTATTAAGTTAAAGTTTTTCTTGCTTAAACAGGCAAATTTTAATAAACATGGATGGAATGTGCTCAATTATTGCACTTTGTAAAATTAATTATTACTGTTACATTTCACCTTGCTTATGGATTATTTGTCCATGTAGACAAATGTAGTTGAATTTGTTGAAAATAATAAATATCACCTATTAAAACTTTGTTGCCGCTTTTTTTTTTTTTTTTTGCAGAGGCACATGCCCCAGTGCTTTCGTGACCCCACTTTAGCTCCTTTGAGGAAGCTCTCCATAGACCTGATCAAAACCTACAAACACATCAATGAGGTGAAATTTCTTCATTTTTATGTCATTTTGGTGTTTTACCAGATTACTCTCCTTGAATTAGTATAGTACCAAATAAACAGGGATGTGATTCTTCTGGGTAAATCATGCCTAAAATCATGACCCACGTAAATCATGCAGATCAGTAATAAAAAGGAAGAAAAGTAGTAGTCGAATAAAGTAGTTATTTTTGTTTTTGATTGGTATTGGAAACACTGTTGTTATCTTTACAGAACTACAGAACAGTTATCGCCCTTACATTTTCCCCAAAGATAAGTTAAGGCGTCCTGTTTTGTATTACTAGAAATAAATTATAGCTGTTATTATAGCTGTTAAATATATTTCCATGTTTGTCATTCATCACAGTTCCTGGAAGTTCATGCAGTAAATGGCTGATTCAGGTGTTTAAAAAGTAAAAAGTGCTTTATGCTGGGTCTTAAAAAAAGTCCTGCTTTTTCACTTACACAATCACATCCCTGAATAAAGATGAAAAGTAGTAAGAAAGAAAAACACAATTAGAATACCATATTTTAGGGCTGCACAAATAATCTAATTTCTAATCACGATTACCTGATCGTTCAAAGCCATGATTACAAAAAATCCGTCCACTTACATTATTCTGCGTGCTTAAGAGGTGTTTAGAATATGTTACTTTGTGATAGGCAAATCATGACTACTTCAGATTCAGAGAACCTAGCACAATAGTAACTACCAGTGACATGCAAAACGCCAGCACCTGCCTAAGTATTTTTTCCACAAACTAACTCTATGAACATGGAAAACAGTGATAGATGGACCTCGTAACCTTGACGCTAAGGAGAAAATCCAATGCAACTTTGAGGGGATTAAGTGAAACATAATTATGTATTTCTGCTTAGCTAGCGACATTGGACATCAACCATACGGCAAAGGCTAATACGTCTTCATGTACTGTCGACTGTCTTTGTATAACAGTTCTATCTAATAAAGTATTAGACAGGACTGTTAAACGGATCGTAAACTAATGAAGACGACAACAATAACGTAAGTCACTTCAGAGTTCCTACTGTCGGTGCGAATGCGACCAGGAAAACGGCCCTAGGGGTCTACACTGTGCGAAAGCCCTTATTATTAAACCATGCATATTATTTTTACTTTAAAAATTAATTAAAGAAGAAACCACATCAGTATATAGTTGATCTTTGAGGCTTAATGATATAGAAAAGCAATACGTTTTTCAAGAAGAGTGTTTTCAGCTTGTTTTTTATTTTTATAAATCGTGCAGCCCTTATATGTGAAGATATCTATGAAAAGTCTTTTAGGAAGTTCTCAAACTAAAAAATATGCTTACATATTTGAGACTGATGCTGTGAGACTTGCTTTCACTCCTTTGTATAGGTGTATTATGCAAAAAAGAAACGACGGCATCAACAGGGTCAAGGTGAGGACTCCAGCCACAAGAAAGAAAGAAAAGTCTTTAATGATGGTTATGATGATGAGAACTATGACTACGTCGTCAAGAATGGGGAAAAATGGATGGACCGCTATGAAATTGACTCTTTAATTGGAAAAGGGTCATTTGGACAGGTATGGTGTCTCTGAGTCTCTTCAGATTTATTTTGTAAAAAAATATGCTAAATTATTGTTTTGGCATGCAAAATCAGTATGTAATCAAATTTTAGTAGTTTAGTTTGGATATTTTAAAAGGGAACGAAACTTAAAATGATAGGCTAATGAAAGTGATTGACACATTATTTTAGGTTGTAAAAGCTTATGACCGAGCTGAGCAAGAGTGGGTAGCAATTAAGATCATCAAGAACAAGAAGGCCTTTCTGAATCAAGCTCAAATTGAAGTGCGGCTTCTCGAGCTAATGAACAAACATGACACGGAGATGAAATACTATATAGGTAAGTTGTAACTGTTCAATTCTTTTATTTATTTGATTAAGTCTTTACACTATGCATTACTCCAATTCAAATTTTAATGTTGTTTTTTCCTCTCTCTCTCTCTCTCTCTCTCTCTCTCTCTCTCTCTCTCAGTACACTTGAAACGACACTTCATGTTCCGGAATCATCTTTGCCTAGTATTTGAAATGTTGTCATACAACCTGTATGACTTGTTACGAAATACGAACTTCAGAGGTGTCTCTTTGAATCTGACACGAAAGTTTGCCCAGCAATTGTGTACAGCACTTCTGTTTCTTGCTACACCTGAGCTCAGCATCATCCACTGTGACCTAAAGCCAGAGAACATCCTTCTATGTAACCCCAAGAGAAGTGCCATCAAAATAGTGGACTTTGGGAGCTCCTGCCAACTGGGACAAAGGGTATTGCGAACCACCTTATTTATTGCTTGTGTGGAGAATGTTAAAAATGACTGTGTGGTGATTGCCACAGTATGCATAATTTAATTTTGTATTCCTCCTCCCACATCAGATATATCAGTACATCCAGAGTCGATTCTACCGCTCCCCTGAAGTGTTATTAGGAATGCCATATGACCTGGCCATTGATATGTGGTCTCTGGGATGTATTCTGGTGGAAATGCATACCGGAGAACCTCTCTTTAGCGGGGCAAATGAGGTAATGAGCTATATGAAATTGTATTGATTATTAATGATGATGATTATTATTACTAATGTACTTCCGTAACATTCCATTCCCCGTATCCTTAAACACCATGAATCTAAAGATTTTGGAGTGACAACTACATTTAAATGTGGGACTGAATCCCCTAAATCTGTAATTATTAATCTTTTAGACTCAAAAGTCATTTTAAAATATATATATATATTTTTTACTCCACTTACTTCCACTTACTACTTGTTTTACGTGTTACAGAATATGGGAGTCACGCCATAATTGATGGTGGCTGATTCTACCTAATTAATATTGACTGTTACAGTAAAAAATATTCGGACAACTTATTTTTAAAATGAAACCCCAATAGGTGGACCAAATGAACAAAATTGTTGAAGTCCTTGGGATTCCACCCAATCATATTATGGACCTAGCACCAAAAGCCAGGAAGTTCTTTGAGAAGTTGTCAGATGGCACATGGAGTATTAAGAAGACCAAAGATGGAAAAAGGGTATGTGTTACTGATATTTTGAAGTAGAATCACTATTATGTGAAGTTTTATAAAGATTTTGTGCGAATACTTGTTTTTAATGTTGTTCTATATGTTCTGGAATGTGTCTCTGCTTTTCTGTGAGCAGTACAAACCTCCGGCATCTCGAAAGCTCCATGCCATCTTGGGAGTGGAATGTGGTGGACCAGGCGGTCGTCGGGCGGGAGAATCCGGCCACGCAGTAGCTGACTACTTGAAGTTCAAGGACCTCATTCTCAGAATGCTAGACTATGACCCCAAGACGCGAATTCAGCCCTACTATGCCCTTCAGCACAGTTTCTTCAAGAAGACAACAGATGAAGGAACAAATACAAGCAGTAGTGTGTCAACAAGTCCTGCACTTGAGCAGTCACAGTCATCAGGGACCACTTCTAGTACATCCTCAAGCTCAGGTTCTACTATGTTTTATTCTGTTTCGGATTCTGTCTTAACTCTTTATTGTATTGATTTGATAGTGGTGTTTCTGGGTAAAACTTAACACAGTTCCTTCTTTGCTTTTCCTCAGGAGGATCGTCTGGAACAAGCACCAGTGGCAGAGCAAGATCCGATCCAACTCACCACCATCGGCACAGCGGTGGGCATTTTGGCACAGCCATGCCAGCCATAGACTGTGACAACATTTGCCCTCAGGTGAGCCCCCTTGGCTTATCTTATCAAGTTGTTCAAGCAATTCAAAGTTTGGCCTTCGAGATTGATTTTTTTTTCTTTCTTTTTTTTTTCTTCTTTTTTTTCTGATTTACCTTGTTTGTGCAGGCGAGACAGCCTTATCATCCACCAGTAGTATGGCCTGGAATCGTTGGACCAGAACCTGTCACTGTAGAGACTCATCCAGTCCAGGAAACCACTTTTCATGTGCCTCCCCAGCATCCCAAGGCATTGCACCCCCATCACCATCATCATCATCACCACCACCACGGACAAGTCATAGCAACGCGACCACGGCCGCGACTCTACAACTCGCCCACTAACAGCGCCTCCACCCAGGATTCCATGGAGGTGGTGCACGGTCATCTGTCCATGACATCCTTGTCTTCCTCTGCATCCTCTTCCTCCACATCTTCCTCTTCCACAGGAAACCACGGCAACCAGGCTTACCAGCTTCGCCACCTTCCTGCCAACACCCTGGACTTTAGCCAAAACGGAAGTTTGAGTATGAGTATGGGTTTGGGTGCCTTCTCAAATCCTCGCCAAGAGACTGGTATGGCTGGACATCCCACGTACCCTGTTGCCACAAACACAGGAACTGGTCACTTTATAGCAGAGGGACACCTGGGCATGAGACAAGGCATTGATAGGGAAGATTCTCCAATGACTGGAGTCTGTGTTCAGCAGAGCTCGATGGCCAGCTCGTGACTTTAGCTGAAATGGGTTTGTTTTTCTGTGTGAATTTTGTTTTTTATTTTTTTGTTTTTATTTCTTCCTTTTTTATGGTGGTGTTTTCTTTTTCTCCTGTTTTTCAAAAGGTGCATAGAGAATAAAAGCTGCTCACTTCTGAGGGGAGATATCACTGAACCGCTACAAATTGAAGAGTATTTAAAAAAAGTATATATGTATTTCCATCCTCTTACGTTGTCGATTTCTAGACAAGTTAGTAAAACTGCAAATAACCGTAGTGAAACTGAGACATCCATCTGCCGATTCACTCACCTGCATACAGTACTTATTTACCATCTGTTACATGGGAAACTAGGAGATTTCATTTAACTTGTTCAATACAGTGAGCATTTCAGATCTGTGAGCTGTCGTACAGCTTTTTATATGTAAAGCAATGCAAACCATTTGTTTAGTTCAAACAAGTGAAACATTGGACATTTATAATTTGGCTGGTCGTTCTTTTATTTACCCTTTAAGTGAAACTTCTCTAAAGAGCTGTGTGTTTAAACCTGTAGCGTGTCAAGGAAGCAGTACTTGCAGTGATATTTCGTGTTGTCGGTATCGTGTAACTCTTCGAGAGGGGGCACAAAGCTGCAGAGCTCCGGTGGCGAGCGCTGGCCTAGCGGCGGGGAGGAGCTGTTGTTAGGGCCCGAGACAGGCAGGTGCAGTACTCTTCAGGCCTGGAGTCCGCCTCGACTACGTGCAGCAACTGAGGAGGAGGAGGTGTGCTGAGGAGTGACGGGGGGTGGGGTGGGGGGACAGATCCGGATCCAGGTGGATCTGGGGCTGCTGTTGAGAACCCTTTGGCCTTATGACTTTTGGACCTTGACTGAAAAGGAGCTGGACTTTATCATTAAATGGAGATGATGGCTGTCCTCTATTTTTAACATTTAAAGAGTCCTTAATTGGTTAGGGAAGGTGAACGAGAATGGTTATTCAGAGGCCTTTATTTAGCAAAGATTTCTCATTTAAGGGACTCCAAATTGCAGGGTCTTGTTCAAATGTCCCTTACATGACTTCCTAAAATTGCTGAAGTGGGATTTCACATAGAAGGTATTCATTCCCATTAATTGTCTTTTTGTTACTTTTTCATTTTTTAATTCCCGTCAAGCATGTGGTTCCCATTGAAAAACACCTGCATAAATTTGCCTCTTTGTGTTGAACACAGAAGACGTAATGAGATTTATGTGACTGCCTTTTTTCTCCTCTTGAATTATGCTGTGAATTTTACACAAATTAGTTTTTCTTCTTTATTAGTGTCTTTCTTTCTTTCTTTCTTTTGATATACCAAAGCAGTTGTTTTTTTTATAGCACTAGGTGTCTGTAAGAAATAATGTAGCAGTTCACCACTTCAGCCCAAGGTTCATCAACGTCCATTTTAGTCTGTATACTCTCTCAAACTGGAACTTTTGCTGAACTACTTTGTTTTAATGTTAACAAAATGCTGAAATTATATGGATAAACCTCCCCGATTTTCATTCGTTTTTCCCGTCAAGGGGAGGGAAAGGACTCTGACGGTTACTCTGCAGGCTACAGAGTAGCTGAAAGATCACAAATTATTCTGAGGAGAGAAAAGTGTTTTGTTTTGTATTTACCTGGTCTATCAGTCAGTGATGCTGCCTTTTATACCTAATTTGATGAACATGCTAATTTCTACCTTTTTAAATCTAAGTGGCTACTTCAATTTATTTATTCAGGCAGTCTACTGTAGCTACTGTGACCTCTGAGTCTGAGTTGAATTTGTTATCAAGTGATTGGTTTGATGCTTGCCTCAGATGTACAATTCAAAGGGAAACTGTCTCACAGACACTGGGCACATGCATGTTGTTCTGAAGAAGATAAATGTTTATAGTCACTTGAGTCATGTTAAGGATAGCTATGCTCACTCTGATTCTTAAATTAGAGGTTGTGAGCTCCCCAAGACCCCCACCTAGCTTCTCACTTGCTCTCATTTCTTCAAAGAAACCTTGTTTGCTACTTCTCTCAATCTAGCAGTTATTTACAGACAGTTGGACAAAATCCTGCCAGAATATGTGCAGATTTTCCTTTCACGAAGACATCACTTTCAGCCAGTCATGTTTGGTATATTTACAAATCTCACAACGGCTAATGGTAATCGGAAAGAAGGTTTACCTGAATGTTAGCTGGATTTAAAAGTGTTTTTTATATATAAAAACATTTGAATGCAGTTTGATGACGTTGACAAAAACATTCCAAAAATCAAATCCTAAAAATTACAGAAACTTTTAAAGAGTGCACCTGTTTCAGCTGTTACTAAATGAGATCTGATTTAGCGCAGTTTTCATGAAATGCAGCCCCTTTTTAATAGTTGAAATAGAATTTATGTATATATTTCTATTTTTTTAAATAAAGGAAGTATAGAACTCACTACATTGCTCCTGCTGGTATGTCAATTACATTGCCATGTTTTTGCTTACCTATTTAGTGTTTGTTTTTTTTAACCCTTCTTGTCTTACTCGGTCATTGCGGACCAAAATCGCTTTTAGTCAGACGCATTTGACAGGACAACATTAAAGGTAGGGCTTATAACTTGTACCGAAAGAATCTTTTCACAGGGTATGACGCATGTATGTCCACACTTTTATAATGCTCATGGTTTTGCTAGGTCTGTTTCTTCCCTTTCTCTTAAATGCATTACATGTCACTGTTTCACAAGATCATGGATTTTAATTAAACATTCTTCTGCCTTTTTGATTTTTTTTCTTTTCAGATTTTCTTGACCCTTTTCATGCAACATGCACTATATAATTGAACAGCATGGGGAAAAGGATAAGTGTCCACAGATTGTAAGATCTAGTCAAGACTTTGCTGTGTATATGAAAATGCCCTTTGTATTATATTCAAACAGTCTTATGTATGATATATAAAAAATAACTTAATTGACGCGCTCCTGGCTTTTTTTCTTTATCTTGCTTGTTGCTTCAACAACACTAACTTTCAAATACGTCTAATATAGAGGACTGCTAAACGAGAAAAGTTAATGCGTGTTAAAATGGTTGCCGTAGATAGAATAACAAATCAATAAACAGTGCATATAAATAGGTTTGCGACAAGTTCGACAGACATATTCAAATCAGCTTTAAAAAGTGGTAACAAAAAGGTGAACTTCATATCCCATTGTTTATAGTGCGGTATTTCTTCTAGTGGATGCGCGGCTCGTTGGTCTAGGGGTATGATTCTCGCTTCGGGTGCGAGAGGTCCCGGGTTCAAATCCCGGACGAGCCCAACATTTTCTAACATAAACTTGCTTCGAAGTCACAGTGTTCACAATGTCCCGTGTTGAATTCTGGATACATTACGCAGGGATTAATTGTGAAATAAATATCATTTTTAAAATGCAAGCAAAGAGCAGTCCTTTTATTCTGTAGTTCAACTCCATTGTGTAGAGATCCTGTTTTGTAATCTGTACAACGCGGTAAATTGTGATTTTATGATAACATGTTTTAGTGTCTCTACGCGTGACATGTAGGTGTTTAAATAGCCTATTTGTCGTTCATATTACTAGTGAAGATAATCTCGAATCGGTTCTTTTGGACAACTCGTTTCAAAGAATCGGTTCAGATTGAGCGATTCTTTACGCCATGACGTAGTTACGAAATCTCATGATCCATTTTTAAAGAGCCATTCAGCCATCCATTCAGAGTATTCAGAAATTAGATATTCTAACGATATAGTTTTATAGACCACTCATTTATTTTAGTAGCCCATCTACCTCCAATTCAATATGAATTAATAGTAAATGATGTGTAATCACGGTAGTTATATTAACATTGTTCTCGATTGTCACATATTCGTAACTAATATCTATGTTTGGTGGGTGCTTGACGTTCAGCTCTCTCTGGACTGAGTTGGGGTTTGTAATCTCAATATATGGCTCTGGTAATCCCTAAACCTATTAGGTCCACACAGAGGTGAAGCTGAACGTCATTTCGCTCTGCAGCCAACACCATGGAATTTTATTGGGAATAAAAATGCCGGGTCTTTGCTGCCATCTACAGGATTCACAGCGCGAAGGGAGAGGATCCTGAGCTTCATAATATTGAATGATTTCGACTCTCTCTGGTGAACTTTGTGCATTTACATCAAAACTAAGGTTGATTTTCAAAAGGGAAAATTACTTACAGACTCTCAACAAGTGAGACTGGAGACTGAAAAACGATTATTTAAAATCCAATTATGTATATATTACGCGAGAATCGTTTGGAACGATTCAGACCGGTTTTATGAACCGGTTCAAAAGATTCATTGAAACGATATCTGAATCAAAACTGATTTGTTCATTTCAGTATGGCTGATGCATTGTGGGTGGGATTGAAACGAATTGCATTATGGGCTGGCACGCCAACAATACTGGTGGTCCTTACTTGCGCGCGTTTTTCATTTCTGGAATGTTGCAAAGATTATATTAATGACGGCATAACTAATAGTCTCTAGAAGGCCGCATGAAGTTTTAAATAGACATACAATGCCAAATTTTTGTGCCGCTCCCAACTGTACCAGGAAAAGCACCCAGTCCGATTTAGCTTTCTTTAGGTTTCCAAGGGATCCGGAGAGGTATGACTTTTTTTTAAAGCTTCATAACACTATCACTACCGTGTTTTGTTTAAATGTAATTAATTTTTTTTTATGACGACTGATATGAAACTAATTCTTCCTGGGAAATGAAGTTTTCTCTGTGCAGTTAGTATATGTTGATGACACTGATCAGTGCGACTAACTTCTGCTATTTATTACCTATGCTATTATGTCTGTAATGTAATTTGCTGAAATATTTGAATAACTAGTCAAGAGAAGTTAACTTAAGTCCCCAATGAAGACAATTCATGTGCTTCTGAATTGAATTTCTGCTCATTACTCTTTTGCTAAACTTTTTCATATTGTATGTGCTATAGAAGATAGATGAGATCCTCCTATACATGTTTAGTGGAACAAATATTTACGTAAGAATATATTAAATATGCTTATATTAGTAATACTGTAGTGTTTTCTTGCAGATTTTTGCCTCTCCTAAGTAGCAAACTTAATCTGTCACAATTTCAAATGCAAAAACACATTGTTAATTGTTAAAAAATCCAGTGTTTGAATTGGAGAGGGAAAAAAAACTCATGCCGTAGTTTTCATCAACAGCATCAACAAAACACTTCCGTATAAATGTCAAACTAAAATGCTTTGCAAGAAATGAATAATTGTTGATTTCATAAATCTGAACATGCTTTGTTGTGTGTTTGCGCAGATGTAGGTTGTGGGTGGAGAACTGTCGGCGTGCAGATCTGGAGGAGAAAACGCCTGATCAGCTGAACAAGCACTACCGACTGTGTGCAAAACACTTTGAACCGGCCATGATATGCAAAACTGTAATGCAAAATAGCAATGAGTTATCTGAATATTTATCATATTATCTAAATGGTATTAATAGTATTCTCTTTTGAATGTGTTTTTCAGAGCCCTTATAGGACAGTACTAAGAGACACCGCCATTCCCACGATTTTTGATTTAACCAGCCACCTCGGCAATCCTCACAGCAGACATCGCAAACGCATCAAAGTTCTGGTAGAATACTTTTTTTTTTTTTCAGGTGTTCTCATAAATATATTATACTTAATATTTCACATTATTAGTGATATATCAGTAAATGTAAGATTATAAATCAGCTTAATAGTTATTCTATGTTTCTTAAGCTGTATGTAATTGAATTGTTAACTTGGAATATAAAATGACACTTTTCATTCCTGTTTTCCTCAGACAGATGAAGAGGTTCGGAAAATCAAAGAAAGACGATGTAAGTAAGACATAAATGATTATTAATTGACTTTTTTAATTGTTATTTATATACAGCGGTCAGATATTTTTCATATTTACTGTCATCAATGGCAACGATGCTGTCACTCTGCTAATTTGGGTTACTGAAACCTTCGCTACTTTCATGTGTCTAGTATCACTCTTGTTCATATAAACGCAACCGCATCTTGATCTCAGTTGAAGTGAAAGTGTTTGTGTGTAGTGAACCATTTTTAAAGTGTTTTTCTTCTTGCTAGGCCAATTACGTTGTAGGTTGTAAGATAATACACAAGACAAATTTCTACTTGTTTTGTTTGGATCAACGATGGGGTTCTGATTACCCAATTTATTTTGTAATATTGACCGTCTGACTTTTAACCCTTAATTAAAGGAGTTGTTCACTTTAAAAAAAAACTTTTGCTGATAATTTACTCACCCCCGTGTCATCCAAGATGTCCACGTATTTCTTTCTTCAGTCGAAAAGAAATTAAGGTTTTTGATGAAAACATTCCAGGATTTTCTCCATATAATGGACTTCATTGGGAACCAAATGGTTCAAGGTCCAAATGAGAGTTTCAGTGCAGCTTTAAACGACACCAGACGATGAATAGGGTCTTATCTAAGACGCTTCGAGTCATGACTCGAAAAAAGATTTGTTCATTTTGATGAACGAGTTCGAACAGGAGAGTCACAAACTGAGCATCATAGAACAGAGCAAGGTGAGCATTTGTGCTTATAAAACTTAAAATTTTTTATCTATTTTTGAAATGACTGATCGTTTCGCTTGATAAGACCCTTATTCATTGTCTGGTGTCGTTTAAAGCCCTTTGAAGCGGCACTGAAACTCTCATTTGGACCTTGAACCGTTTGGTTCCCATTGAAGTCCATTATATGGAGAAAATCCTGGAATGTTCATCAAAAACCTTAATTTCTTTTCGACTGAAGAAAGAAAGACATGGGCATCTTGGACGACATGGGGGCGAGTAAATCATCAGCAAAAGATTTTATAAAAGTGAACTACTCCTTTAACTGATTAATGTTTGTGTTATCTCTTTAGTGGAGTCTTCAATTGAACAACTGCTCTCGAAAAAAGACTCTGATGCTCAAGATGACAGCGAGACCACTGACGACGTTCCTCAACTGACGCCCGAGCAAAAAGACCTGAGAGAGTTCTTAAGATCGTCGTTTGAAATCATGGTTTTGATGGGAAGGCAAAACTTTTCTTTCAGTTGCAATGCAAGAGATGATGAGATTCGCTCTGAGGAGGAGGAGGAGGAACGGCTCTTTACGACAGGTACCTTTCAATCACTAATCGAGAGCCGTATCAATGCGGGCGATGAGTTTCTTCGAAGGAGGTTCGAGGCGGCGGCTGTTAATGAGGACTATTGCCCGGCTGTTCAGCAGAAGCAGCTGCTGGAGGTCTGCGAGAGATGCGTCCGTGAAGAGATCCTTCAACAAGTCCGAGAATGTCGCTTCTTCTCGATCGTCACAGGGGAGTTAGTGGACTTCCCAGAGGGAGAACACCTGCCTCTATTCCTGCGCTTTGTAGACCAAGCCAACACTCTTCGAGAAGAATTCATAGAGTTCCTCTCATTTGAAGGAGAGGAGGTTGCTGTCGCCGAGAGATTGGAGACTCAGTTGACGAAGGGATGGGGCCTGAGTATGGAACACTGCAGAGGACAAGCGCATGCGGGATCTGGCATACTTGGGACCAAGATGAAGGTCATCGGTGCCCAGCTCAAGGAGAAATATCCCATGGCGGTGATCACGCCCACGTCCACCTGTGCACTCAATGTTCATCTTGCTAACGGCATGCCGCTGACCGGAGTGCAAGTCGTGATGTCAGTTCTGAAAAAGACTAATGCGTTTTTTAAAACGTCTCCGTTGCTGCAATCCGAACTCGATAACGCTATCTCTATTCTGTGTCGGGGAGACACGGACAAAGAAAACCTTCTCAAAGAGGGCTCGCGTTCATCCTGGACCGATCTTCACAACGTGTTCGAGATGGCCGTCGATTTGATGGAGCCGCTTCTGCTGTGCATGGACAGCATACACGACAATGAGGATCTGAAGTGGAACGACCAAATCACCAATGATGCTTATGCTATTTCCGAGGCCTTGGCGGACTTTGAGTTCATCGTGACTTTGGTTATTTTGAAGAACGCCCTGTCTTTCACTAGGGCTTTTGGTAAGAACTTACACGGAGAGACCATTGATGTGTTTTTCGCCGCCAACAGCCTAACAGCGGTACTGCATTCGTTGCACGAGGTATCGGACAATCTGGAAGTATACCACGAATTCTGGTTTGAAGAGGCTGTCAGTTTGGCGACTGCAATGGAGATCCCCGTCAAAGTCCCGAGGTTGTTTCTTCGGAAGCAACAGGCAGTGAAGACCACGGAAATCCAGGCGGAGTCATTTTTTAAAGAGTATCTTACGCTGCCGGTTATGGAGTACATCACGCAGGAGGTCAAGGACATCTTCTCTGAGAATCATCTCAAGGCGCTCAAGTGCTTGTCTCTTGTCCCCGCGGTCATGGGCCAAATGAGGTTCAATACTTCCGAGGAGACCCACGCGGACATGTACAGGGGCGATCTGCCCCATCCAGACACATTGCCGGCCGAACTGCATTGTTGGAGGATAAAATGGAAACACAGAGGCAAGGAAGTGAGCTTGCCATGCACCATTCACGAAACCCTTCAGCACTCCGATGTGAAGTTCTTCCCAAATGTTAATGCATTTTTGAAAATATTAGCCGCGTTGCCGGTGCTGAAGCTTGATGGGAGTCACGGTGAAACTGCCCAGAGACGCTTACAGGCTTACCTCACAGACACTGCGGTTAACCAAAGGTGTAAGAATCTAGCTGGGCTAAACATCAATTACCATATAAAGACAGACCTGGAAGAAATGGTTCAGTGTTATATTAAAAGTTACCCAGAAGAAGGTGAGAGTGATTAACCGGTAAAACATATAGACTCTCTAAGTATCAAGCTGGAAATGTGATTTTTGCATAACATTTTGTAAGTTCCCTTTGCTTTTCGTCATGATGCCAATTGTTTATCCCCCCCCCCCCCTGGAGAAATATAAGAGATCCCCCCCCCCCCCGGAGAAATAATAACTATTTTTACATTTGTGAGGGCCGTCAATAAGATTCACCATGTGAGTATCGACATCAATATGTGGTCTTGCTTTGTTGTGTTTGCTTGACTGACTAGTGTGAAGCTGGACTGAGATACAAGACTGACATACATTGGAAATCAACTATTAAAGACAAGTTTGTGTTTGTATAATCTGTTCTTAAGGATAAATAAAATAAAAACACTTTCGATGCTGTATTCTACAATTATGTAAATTTGTTGTACTGCCACTTTATTATATATATCAAGTATATATTTACTTGGCAACACTTTACAGTAAGGTACCATTAGTTAACGTTAGCAAAACATTTGTTTCATATCTATCCATCTTTGTTAGCGTTACTTAATAAAAATATGTTTGTTTATTTTTAGTTCGTCTTAGATCAAGTTTATTAAATAACGTATAAGTACATTTTTAAATTAAAATTAACTTATATTAATAAATGCATTGTTTTTCATTGTTAGTTTATGTTAACTAATGCCGTTAATCACAACAAAAATACGTGACTACATCTTTGCCATCTGTCATCATTAATAGCATAGCCTGTTGACATCATGCCTATACTTAAATCATGTTTGTCTTTCATTATAAATATTACGTAAACTTTATAAAACCAATTTTATTTTCAATGCAAATTCTAAATGCATAACATAAATTGTAAACTAATGTTTAAGCATAATATTGCATGAATAACATCTGTTGCTCTTTGTATTTGATTCAACTTTAGTCCTCAAGAGAGCAGCATTTGTATAAAATCATGCCAGTTGTAACTACTTATTAGATTCATTGTTGAATAAAATTAGAATAAATAAGACTTATGTATGAGAGGTTGCAAAAAAAAATGTCATACAGTCACCAAGAAGCTGCTGCCGATTTAATACAAATCTCAAATAGAGGGCACTTTAGCCTACAGGAAGATTCAAGTGGATTTGTATTCATGCGCATGTAAATTTAAAACAAAGAACAGCAACAAGTACAATGTTGTATTGTCATACTGTCTTATCATTCAGCTGCGGATTAGAAAGAAAAGGCAAAAGGGCAGAAATTTGAGGAGACTGAACAGCAGGCCAACCAGTGTGCATACTATATCACTTTGAAAGGTTTCTGAAATCATTTTTTTCCTCACTTGTCACTTTAAGTCTACTTCTGGAATATCTGATATATTTTAATTGAGGTAAGGTGTTATACTTTCCAATTTGGCCATTCAATCACTTTAGCTGGATGCAAAAGCTGCATTGAGCTCACCATGCGAGAGCGCCCCACCCCATGGGCTACACAATACACACATGGACAACACATACTGCTATCATTGCATGTACCACTAGATGGTATGTTATACACATGCACGAATGAAACAAAAGAAACTGGATGGATGTAGCTTCATTAATGCTGGGTGGGTCCAATATTACCCCCAAATTACAAAAACACATGCACTCAGTTGTAAGTGCTGGTATTTTCACAGAATATTGCATTTAAATCAAATTGGAAAAAGCATGCCAACCATCACTAACTTCTAAATTTCCACAAACTAAGAGAGCATATCGTATTTGAATTGACCAATAAAACTGGAGCTTTTAAAAAGTTAAAGTGAAAGCATGTGTTTTATTCATAGTCATAATTGTAACTGCTGACAAACTAAGAGTCAAAATTTGCTTAATTGATCAGTTGTACTTGTACCCAATAGAAAGCTTCAAACATTTGGCTACAATAATACATTTGTATTTATATAACCATTAATTCATCATAAAAATAATTCGATTTAACTACCATACTGTGCTCATGACATAAGACAATCTTAAAAATGCATCAATAATGGACTATTTTAATATTGCATGAATCAAATCTGTTTTATGGTGTGTTTTTACTCAAATAGGCCCTACTTAATAAATTTGATGTTTTTAGACTCCTAGTAACCAATGCAATACATACGGGTCTTCAGATCAACAAGTTCCAGAATCATGTAGCCTTTGCAATGGTGAAGCAGTGGGTGGAGGATGCGCGATGTGTGTCAGTCTTGAAATGGTTAAATGAGCGGCGTCTCCACCCGATGCTGTCCAGACGCTGATGTCTGCAGGTGATAGTTCACTCCGCACATCACGACCGGGGCGGTGTCTTTGTCTTACAGCTGTCAATGAAGTCGCCTGGACACTGTCTTCGCTTCACTCTAAAGAAACATTTCATTTGTAACTGAAAGAAAACAATCGCGTCGAAATTACTTAGCCGCAAGTGCGCAAGCGCGTGCGCCCGGCTACAGGATTTCAAGAGTCTCTGGACCTGGACGGATTTCTCGCATCACAAGGAGCGTTAATAGGAAGAATCATCGCTCTCCTGTTACAATCTTGATTGTGTGCGTTGTATTCCTCATTTCTGAGTTTTTTCTCTTCAGATTCAAGCCTTCGCCTCGTCGTTATCGATCATGGCATGGCCCTGTATAACCAGGGCTTGCTGCATCAACCGCTTCTGGAGTGAGTTGGACAAAGGTGACATTGCAGTGCCTTTGGTTTTCACGAAGTATTCAGACGTGGCCGAGGTGCAACATCTGCACCCTCAACCCAAACCAATAATATCACAGAAGCCGGTCACTACAGAAGCTCAACCTCCCCATGGCGCTCTGCAGGAGGCGTCGGCCAGAGCGACTCACGCCGCTCCTGATGCCGCAGCATCATCATCTCAAGATGGGTCAGGCGCTTCTGTGATGCGCGAGGATTTCAAAGCCTGGAGTGTGCGTCCGGAACGAAGCTGCAAACCCAGAAACGACTATCAGCCATCAAAGACCCCTTTCAACAACGTCACTCAGTACCAGAAAGATTATAAAGCGTGGCCCATTCCGAAAAAAGGAGACCATCCATGGATTCCCAAAGCCACTTCTGCGGCGCCCTGTAAGGCCGAGGAGGTCAAGTTCTCCAAAAAGGAGCAGGCCACTTCTGAGGTTGAAACCGGTGTGGAAAAATGTGAGATTGAGGAAAAGCAGCATGAAAAAGAGAGTAAAGAAAGGAAAAAGAAGTTAGACAAAAAAGAGCACGAGGGGAACAAATTGGAGCAAAATGTTACTGTGGAGGGGAAGGGGAGGTCAGCTGCAGATGCTCTCAACAGGCAGATCAAGCAGGAAGTCACATCTGGAAGCTCATATAGGTAAGTGTTTCATTTTTATGCAGTTAATAACTTTCTGATTGTTGTCAAATAATCCTGATCAAGAAAGCTCATGTCAGTATTCATATGTTTTCTTATTATTTTTTTTTGTATCATTAATAGTCTAATATTAGAATAATATATTAGCCTAATCATACAAAAATGAGCTGTTTTGAGATTATTTGCAGATTCACGCTTTACAATTTTTGGCTCACAGAACATTCTGGGAAGATTTATGGCTGTAAAAATTAAACCTATATAACCCATTAGAGAATGTTCTGTATGTTTTCTTCAGGCTAAACGTTAATGAAAGGCTCATTTTTTATTTCCAAAAAGAGAGAACATATGTTATTGTTTGATTCCCCCCCAGAAGATTCTGTGTCTGCTGGGTTATTCATTGATTAACAGAAATGTAATTTCCAAAATTTTTCAACAATGCAACTGATTAAATAAAAAAAATAAAAATTGTTACTTTTGAGTAAATATTAAACAAAACAAAAAAAACTAGGTGTTCTGTGGATTTAAATTAAGATATTGATGATGTACCCAAAATCAACCCCCTTGTTGGGTCTGTAAATACAGTCTCGCCAATGTTACATTCAAGAGACTTAATCCTATAGATTAATTTTTTGCACTAGTTTGTTATTGTACATAGACACAAAGCTGTAACCAAATATTGAGATTTGGGAGAACCAAACTGGTCATTAAAAAAAACCCTCACTGATCAGATTATTGGCTTCTTTTCCTATTTTTACATAAAAACAAGCCTATCAGATCACTGTAATCATGTAGCCTCTGAAACAGAAGATTTTATCAATGAAGCTTATGTAAGAGCAAGATGTAAGGAGAGATATAGATCCAGTCTTTGAAAAATATCATCAGTCACCAGTGTAAACCCTCTGAGGCTTTTCAGCCTGAAATATGTTGAGTCATTCTTGAGTTATCAGATCATTTTGTCCACACTCACTCTGTATACTTTCATAAAACAGATGTGAATCAATGTCCTGATTTCTTTACAACCCTTATAAAAAAGAATATATAATTCCCTTTATATATATTTATGAATAATCAATATATGAAATGGTTCAACAATGTGTTTGATTTCAAGCACACATGTATACTAAAGTATTTATGAAAACTCAGAAAACTTTCATATCAGAAATCTTTTAAATTCCAAAAAATAATAGAACATTAAACACTAACATATATCCCCCTACATTAATATTGAGTAAAACACATTAAATAACACTTTTGCTAAAAAGTGTTACTCATTCACATTACTCTGTTGTTACTCATTCCTTGAATGTGTGGGATATTTCAATTTATGTACACAATAAAGGATACAACTTTATGAGTATTACATGTAATGCTATTTTTGTCTTCATTTATAAATATTTGATATGCATTAGCCATACATATACAGCCATACATGGTCAATGCATTTATTGCAGTATATTAAAATGATGGACTAGTCTCTCATATATGGAAATATAATAAATCCCATTATATTTTGCAGTATATTCCCATATATTTTTATTCCGTAAAGGAAGGCATCAGTTTTGGTTGAGTAATTATGCTGAATGTTAACTTTACTCTCTTTAAATAGTCAAAAGCCTCCACCATTGATGTCAACAAAATAAAGTAAATGTATATTGCCACATGGTTGCTGATCTTTTGTAAGGTTATTGGTCTTCTAACAATGAACCATTAACCATATTTGATTACTCTTCTCTCATAATTATAAAAGCCTAGCGTTCATTTAAAAAAAATGACTTTGTTTGTTTCCCCAGGACGGAGTTCAAGGCTTACACAGATGTCAAACCAGTGAAACTCATCAAAGCGAAATCTCAGTACAAACCCCTAGTGGAGGAAAAGACCAACCTGGAGACCAGTTACAGCTCCACCTTTAAAGGAGAGCAGGGCAAACCTCAGGCCACAGACAACAAGCTGATGGAGCGCCGTCGGATACGAAGCCTGTACAGTGAACCAAGCAAAGAGTCCAGCAAGGTATGATGTTTTTTCAGGTCGTCAGTTTATGTTGCCATGTTGCCTGGTTTTATTACCATATCAATGAAATCAACAACTCCAGGTATGAGCGTAATCATCAAAAATGTAATTACACTGTGAGGGATGAAATTGTAATATGGGGCTCCAACACATGTGTCTAATGCTGTCGATTCTTAAAGGGATAGTTCACCCATCATTTTACTCAGTCCATGAAGTATATTTATAAACTATTATAGTACTTATTTATATTTTGATTTGTTGTGTGCTTTTGCCATTTTTAGTTTTGTTGTTTTTCATATTTCTATATAACTTTAATACATTTTTATTTAAAATTTAGCAATCTCTATGGAAGCTTGATTGAAAAAAGAAGGTAATTGTGACTTTTTATCTCGCAATTAGGTGCAATTACAAGTTTATATCACACAATAAACTTGCAATTGCAAAAAAGTCTGAATTGCAAGATATAAACAGAAAAAATCTAAATTCGCTGTATATATTTCACAATTCTGAGTTTATATCTCGCAATACTGACTTTATAACTTGCAATTGCGATTTTATATCTCTCTCTTTTTTTTCTCACAATTGCGAGTTTAGATCTCAGAAATTCTGAGATTCTTAGTTAAAAAAGTCACAATTATCTTTTAATGTTTTTTTTATTCTGTGGCAGAAACAAGCTTCCACAAATCTCAGCACTTCAACATACACTTAATTTAAATTGTATTTTAATTTTAGTTAGTTGCTAAGGCAACATTTCTAAAAACTTTTACATTAATAATTTTTTTTTATGTTTCAGTTTTAGTTAACAATAACAACACTGATTCCACAGTTTATTTTCTTAGACATTTTGAAGAATAGTTCAATTTAAACTTTAAAAACTTTACTGCTTTAAAACTTTTGATGTCATA
This sequence comes from Pimephales promelas, assembly GCF_016745375.1. Next base: position 7,452,632 of record NW_024121321.1, read on the forward strand.
TGATAATTTCATGTGACAAAACCAAACTGACATTTGATAATCTTCACATCATGTGAGCTGTTAACTGGATGATGATGAATCATTCAAGTGGATCAAACGATTCTTTAAAAATATCAGACGATTCGTTCACAGATCAGTCACCGTGAGCTTTAGTAACTCGGAATCCTATCCTATTAGCAACCACTTGTGAAATAGAACGTCCTCCACAGAAGAAAGTCGTACAGGTTTGGAATGACTAGAGGATGAATAAACAATAATAGAATTATTCCTTTAAATATAAAAGCAAATATGTTGAAACAGGACAATTTTGTAGTGTTTTTGTGCATGTAATGTGTTGATGTAGCCCCTGCCTCTCTCACTTTCGTAGGACTGTTCTGACAGTGACAGCAGCTCTGTTCTGTAGTCAGGTGTGTTCAGTGATTCTTTTGGACAGCATGGATCTAGAGTATTTCACCATACTGCACCATCACAGAGATCCTCAGTGGGACAGATTATGACTAAATACAATGAGGATTTGCTCAACACTATGCCTTTTCTTTTTTTGCATGAAACTATCTTCACTATCAAGAGGGGCTATTTGGCTTCCATTGTAACTGAATGCAAATGATGTATGGAAGGTTACTGGCTTCAGAAACATATGCCAAAAGATACTAATAGGTTTCCCCTCCATTAGTATCGAAAGTAAGCTCTCACTGATCACTGCGATCATGCTATTGTGCAAGGTGTTTGAATGAAGTGCAACCTTGCAAAATAGCAGAAAGTCTCCATTATTGGAAAGTATAGGTAAATAAGTCACATATTATATGGGATAAGTCACATATTATATGTTATATATAAACTTTTGTGAACTGCATCTCTTACTGTATTTTGAGTATGCAGAACAAATCACCTCTTGTTTTGAACAAATCATCTACATTTAAAGGAGTAGTTCATTTAAAAAAAAAACTTTTGCTGATAATTTACTCACCCCCATGTCATCCAAGATATCCATGTCATTCTTTCTTCAGTCGAAAAGAAATTAAGGGTTGTGATGAAAACATTCCAGGATTTTTCTCCATATAATGCATTTGGGTACCAAACTGTTCAAGGTCCAAAAGACAGTTTCAGTGCAAACTGTTCAAAAGACTTTAAACGATTCCAGACGATGAATAAGGGTCTTATCAAGCGAAACGATCGCTCATTTAAAATAAAAAAACTAAGTTTAAGTTTTATAAGCTCAAATGGTCGCCTTGCTCTGTTCTGTGATCCGCGTTCGTGACTCTCCTGTTCGAACTCGTTCATCAAAATGAACAAATCTTTTTTCGTGTTATTTGGTTCATTCAACGAACGAAATGAACGAATTGACTCGGAAAAAGATTTGTTCAGTGTTTTTGTTCAGAAAGATTTGTTGTCTTTTGGACCTTGAACCGTTTGGTGCCCAGTAAAGTGCATTATATGGAGAAAATTCCTGGAATGTTTTCATCAAAAACCTTAATTTCTTTTCGACTGAAGAAAGAATGACATGAACATCTTGGATGACATGAGGGTGAGTAAATTATCAGCAAAAGTTAACTACTCCTTTAAAAGGGCCTGAAAATCACATTCTAACACACATTTCTGTCATAAGATAACCAACTTGGATGCCGCTATACTAATTGAAACATGATTCATATTTTAAGAATTATTTTATTGATGTTTTAGATGTACTGCACTGGAGAGCCAATGATTATGTTTTTACTGTAAATTACACACGTTTCCTTTTTATTTATGTGGTTCCTAATGCTCAGAGGGTCCAAGCGTTTAGGTAAAAACTACACTACCATTAAAAACTTTGGATGTAGAAAGATTTTTGGAAGAAGTATCTTATTCTCACCAATATTATGTAAAATTTTAAATGTTTGTAATGTCACTTTTGATCAATTGAATGTGTCCTTTTTTTTAATCGTACTGTAAGTGACCCCAAACTTTTGAACTGTAGGGTATATGGTGAACGTAATATTTTTAAAAACTTCAAACGAACATTAGCAGTTAAATAGTTAAATATATAATAGGCATGTGCTGTCATGCAAATTTGAATAATGCACCAAAATGTCTCTTTTTTTTTTTGTTCCTGTAGGTGGAGAGGCATAATTTATCACTTTCCAAGCCAAAAAAGACAACAAGCCATAGCAAAACAGTGAAAAAAGCAAAGGAGAAGCCAATCGCTGGGAGTCAAGCTGCCAAGAAGAAAACTTCAGTGAGCAACCAGGAGCCAAAGCCAGAGGGAGGGGTCACCAAGAAAAGCAAAGAGATGATCAACAGACTAGCCGAGGCAAAAGATTAAGTGCACTTTTGTGTTTGGGGGGTTGAGGAGGCTATAATATGGAATAGAGGACTCTCATCCCCATGTTCATGACCTTACTCTAATGGCCTGACTCTGAAAGTGTCTTTACCTATTGTAGTAGATCAAGGCTTGTCTGCTTGATTTGTCTTGACTGTGTGGCCACTGCCCTGTCTATTATGAATCTATCTTTGCATTTGCCCCGCATCTGGCTCCCTTTCCATGTACATCAATAGCTTTCTCTGTGGCAAAGATGATTACCTGATCCTTGTTGCATGCTGCCTCTGAGCAAATGGCCATAAGCCTTATTATAAAAGATAAGGTTTTTGCTTTATCTTGCATTGAAAGATATTTACTGGTTGTTTCTTTCAAGCAATCTCATTTATGGACTTCATCTGAAGTATATGGACCACTCTAATTAGATGCACCAATAGCATTGGTTAAACATTAAGACATAATATTTTTCACTACACATTCAGATTATAGCAATATTATATGCCTCACTCACGGACACAAGAATGTCTAAAAATCTCGAACCGCATGTTTAAAGATTGTGTGACAGTGTTACACTGGAAATTAGCTGGTAGGAGCTTCACAAGTGCACCATGTTTAGCAAATGAACACGATTTAGATTCAAAATGAGTATTTCAGTACTTTCAACAACAGTGCCAGTCACCAGGGGCATGGTCTCTCTTAAAGTGTGATTGTTACCTTTTAGTGTAGAGCATTATGCTATATTTACACACAGCTTGCTCTGCTCTCAATAAAGCAACATTCAGATGCTCATATGCTTTATGCAATGTAATATGGACAATTTGCTGACCTAGCCCTTAAAAAACTGCCTGCTTTCCTTGCATTTAATTTTGATGATTGAATTGGGAAGAATGCTGCTAACCATATGAGGTCCATGCGATTGACAGACAGAAGCATGCCCATCCTAGTCACCTGTTAAACATCATTCTGACCCGATCTGTTCTGTGAGCGTGGTCTGGAGGGGTGAGAGTGTAAATCTACAGCCTCTTGGTTCTGAGCTTCTCTTGGGTTGTCCTACACGTGCTGTGCACACCATTCTGGTGCTATCCTCAAGCTATGCTTTCCATAACAGCTGTGCCTGTATATTGAGCAACATAGGGCCATCAGATGTCCAAGTGGTAATTCTAAGTGTGATGTGTATGTTGTGAGCTTGCATTGAATGAAATTGATTAAAATCATTAAACAAATACATTTGTAATATGTTTTGTTTCTTTAAAATTTCAAGGTTGATAAATCTATTAATGGAAAAGCCTTTTCTAGAAATGAGCCAAGCATATTATAGAGGAAAACTGATTTTAAAGAGATAAATACAAATTCATGTGATGCTATGCTATGCATCAGACTTGAAACACAGTTGAGGATGGTGCTGCTGTTGGCCTTCAGTGTCAGAAAAGGAACATTGCTGAGCTGGACTATTCAATAAATAATTCAAGTCTCAGGCTCTGCATAGGGCTGCCAAATTCAGGTCTCTGCACGAATATTGTAAAAGTTAAAATAAAGACAATGACTTGTAATATTACTACAAATGCAAGGATGAATTGGTCATCTCATTGTGTATAACATTCACATGAACAACACTCCATCTTTTAAAGTTAAAGAACAATACGACATTTTTTTATTCTTAAATCCAGCTACTTTTGATCACATTTGAATGCAGATAAAAATAAATTTTTATCGTACCATTCAGATTTTTTGGAATATTTAAAAACGTCATCACTTACCCTCCATCGGTACAGCACATTTCCCCCCACTTGTTTTTATTTTGAAGCATATAAATAAAACCCCTAAAATTTTATTACATAGATACATGTGTTAATATTGATTACATACATATTAACATAATACCAATAAGAGACTTTTAATTTGTTTCATTTAATTGTATGTTAAAAACGTTTCCTGTTGACCTCATGAACATTCAAATATTTCATTACTTCACTTCCACCCATAGACAGTAAGAGAAAGCTTCCACCAGCAGTAAAACTGAAAGCTCAATCAAAAGAAAGATTCGTCCGGACTTTTATTTTGTCTGTTACACGGAAACACACGTCATGACCTTCTCCATCCTCTCAAACAAACAATTTACCCGCGTTCCTCTCCGTCCCCTCGTCTGCTCGTCGGACATGAAGTTTTATGTATTTTAATTTCTTAGACAATGAAACATTTTTACAGCACAGAGTCCATGTGCTCAATATATTTTAACACTGCGTAAATTCCCTTCTACATTGATGCCTGGATGTGCGCGCGCGCTTCTGAGCTACGACCAGTTAATGGAACTGAACTAGCACTTGATCTTCAAACCAGGCCGTGACTCATTAACTCCAGAGTAAGCGAATTTATTCATTCATAACCTCTTTGACAGTATCATGGTGTTGTAATATGATTTATATTCTTGTGTATGCTGCAGTAAACCACAAGCACCCAACCTTGTTTACATTACGAGTAGTTGAACGTTTGTTTACTTGTCATGAGCTTAGCTCAAACAAGTCTTAGCGGTTGTAAAGGCACGTTAATGTGGTTGTCATTCCCAAATTTTATGCATTTAGCATTCAGAAGTCTTTTATTAATGTAGTTTTATGCTGTCTTCAAGGTAAAAATGGCGAAAAGAAGAAACGTCTCTAAAATCGTGGTGGCATGTGAGTGGGCATCATGCACTTTCAAGAGTCAAAGCATGGAGGAGTTGAGTGATCATATGTCTCTACATTTGAAGGATCACCTTGGGGAAGGAGATGCCATGGAGGAATTGGGTAGGAGATTGTTATACATGCATAAAAGACAATTATTAGGCAGATCTTCAATGAAGTGTCTTTGACAGCATTTGATTTGTATGTAAATTGCATTTAATAAGATTGGATATTGTCTCGTTTGTAGAGGATTATCCGTGCCTATGGAGGGGCTGTGAGTTCCTGGCAATGGGAAGCCAGAGTGAGCTCATAGCTCATGCCTATTTCCACATCTTCCACAGCAAGCTAAAATGCATCGGGATTCAGCTTCTTGAATCCCACCCCGAACTGCCTAGTTGCACTCAAGATCTCCATAGCAGCAGCCTAGTCCCGGATGTCTCTGAGGGATTTGTCTGTCAGTGGCAGCACTGTGATGTAAGTATTAGTCTCACTTCTGTTTTACTGAAATATAGACATTATATGTAATGAGTTTATGTCATTATTTTTGTGTCTCCAGAGTTCATTTAATAATCCAGAATGGTTCTACCGTCATGTTGACATGCATGCACACTGCACTGAGCTTCAGCCGCTTCCTGATCGGCAACAGGCCCTCTTCTGCAGCTGGTCAGGTAGGTGCTTTCTGCAAACCAGCAACATTTTCACCAGTGTTTGTAATCCATTTGTCTAAACATTTTTTGCTCTGTTTGTAGGCTGTGATGCGTTCTTTAAAATCAAGTACCGTCTGCGGGAACATCTGCGCAGTCATACGCAGGAGCGACTGGTGGCTTGTCCCACCTGCGGCTGTATGTTTTCCAGTAATACCAAGTTCTTTGACCATATTCAGAGGCAAGCAGAACCGGAAGGTCTGTTCATTTCACATCATTCCTCTTCAATCATTGACAGTATAGAAACTCTGATATTTAAGATTGGCCATTCAAAGTCTTTAGTTCCTTTCCTATAATACTGGGGTGCTGGCTGAATTTTTTATATATACATTTCATTGCAGATTCTCTCACATGTGGACATTGTGACAAAGCATTTGCCAATGAGAGGCTGCTGAGAGACCATGTTCGTCAGCATGGTGAGTTCATGTAGAGGTTTTTTTTTTTTCAATACCTCATTATCAATTACTGCTGACATTAGAAATTATTCGATATGAAATTGTGCATTCTCATTTCCACTATTTTTACATTTAGATTACCATTGCTGTCGTCTAACAGTCTCTTAACACTAATAATTTCATAAATAACACTGTTAAATCTCAGGATGAATATCCCATTTTCATACTGCCCAAATGCCCATTATGTTGTAAAGCCTGAATTCATGTGTAGCATTTAAAATTATAATTTTTTTGTTGTAATGTTCTTTTTTATTTATTTAGAAAAATAGAATGGAATTTTAATATCATCCGTAGCATAAAAAAAAAAATCATTTTCAGCTTATGATTATTGGCCATAATATCGTTCATGCCTAAAAATGTTAGATGTTTTACGAAAGAACACATTTATTTATGTGTCACTTTATACAATACACATAGTTTTAAAGCAACTTCACAGTAATATGAAAATAACAGCATTAATGTTGCAAAATTATTTATTGTAGTTTTTATATTATTACACAAATACAAAACGTAGCTCTATAGCAACTATAAAAAGACATTAGTGTCATTATTAAGCTTAGTTGAGTTTAGTGTTGAGTTAAAGTTGATTGAAGTTTAGTGTCGAATTCTGATACTAACTTGATTCAGATATAAAGCAGCTCTTTAGAAGACAATAGTGTTGCCATCCTCCAAGAAGTTTTGTTCTCATCCAAGAGTTTCAGTGTTTTTTAAAACCTATATAAGAACATTTTAGATCAACTTTTCTTTTTCTTTTTTCCTCAGTGAATCATATAAAATGTCCTCTTTGTGACATGACTTGCACATCCCTCTCCACCTTGAAGATCCATATCAAGTTTCGTCACTGTGATGAGAGACCCTTCCCATGTGATTTCTGCGAGAGCAGGTGAGAGTTTGCACACTGTCTACATACACTGAAGTGTGGGACTGAAGAGTATATTACTAATATTTAATGGTTTGTCTCCTTTTAGCTTCAAGAACCAGCATGATCTGCGGAGACACATGGAAACACACAATGAGGGGGCAGCGTACCACTGCACAGTAGAGGGCTGTGGATACTCTTCACGCATGGCCCACACCATGAACCAGCACTATAAACGAGTGCATGAGGTCAGCCAGCAGAGGGTGCTATAACCTCAGTCATGCTTCATATTTAAAGGGACAGTTCACCCAAAAATGAAAATTCATTCAAGTTGTTCCAAACCTGAAACAGTTGATGGGCCCCATTGACTTCCATAGTATTTTTCCCCCTAGTCAATAAGATCCATCAACTGTTTGGTTGCCAACATTCTTCAAAATATCTTCTTTTGTGTTCAGCAGAAGAAAGAAATTCAAACAGGTTTGGAACAACTTGAGGGTGAGTAAATGATGACCGAATTTGAATTTTTGGGTGAGCTATTCTTTAGGAGGGATACTCTTAGTTGACTGCATTTGAGTCAAAATTTTGATTACTACAGAAAATATTTGTGACATTGAAATTACAGCCACAAGACTTAGAAACTGAGAAATTGAGTCGGTAGCATATAACGGAAAATTTTCCAAGTTTTTGCACTTTTACAGTTCAAATAATATTTTTACTGATTAATTTAAGTGCTTTAACATAAGGTTTGTATTTCTGCTTTTTTGTCTTGCATTTATCAATGACGTCTTTTTATTTATTTATTTATTTTAAATTTTTATTTATTGTTGTTAATGTATAAAATTAGTGTAAATCACCATTTACATATGCAAATGTTGTCAATAGAGATCAACTTATATTTTCCCCTGAACATTCTATTAATCAAAGTGTAACTTAAAAATCAAAGTTTATTTAGTGAAGACATAAAGTAACATGTGTGATTACTGTCTTCAGCAGGACAACATGGTTCCGAGGTACAAGTGTCATCTTTGCGACAAGACCTTCTCTTGGTGTTACACTCTCACCCTCCACCTTCGAAAGAAGCATCAACTCAAATGGCCATCTGGACACTCGCGTTTTAGGTATGTTAAAAGCACTGCATAATATCTTTGTGTAATTAGTTCTAAGCTTACATTTAGTGATGTGACGTTTGGCACAGAGGCTTCGAAGCTTGTAAAAAACAAAACAAAAAAACATCTCACATTAAAGCACTGTACCGGAGCTTGATTTGTTTTGCCATAACCACGTGATCTGTGACGTCCGAAGCCTTGTTTTACACACAACCACGTGACTGCTTCGTATTCTGTTTCAAAAATAGCGTGACCCGCTTGCACGTTTTGCAAGATGTGAAAGACTATTATTTATATAGACTTAATACTTTTATTTCCTTATATGAAACAATTGAAAAATGTCTGGAATGAAAAGGCAGCTTTTTCACCTTTTGATCACAAAATGACATTAGGGTGCACCATGTTGAAAAGCTTCGAGTAATGAGCCATTTTACGACACAGTTGATGGGAAAACCTTGATGCTTTGCAAAGCTTCATTTCACCATCACTACTTACAATAACCTTTTTAACAGGTACAAGAAAGATGAGGATGGGTATCTGCGGCTAAATATGGTGCGCTATGAGACGGTAGAGGTTACGGAAGAGTTGATCAAGAACATGGCTGAAAAGCGCACCCCTCGCAAGGTTTCCGCTTCAACCGGCCACTCCAAGGAGCCCATGATGCATCCCGACAGCGGCAACAGCACTCCCCAAAACTCGTCGCCACCCTCTTCTCCTTCCTCATCGTCTTCCACCTCAGAGCTCTTGGAGGGGGCTGATAGCAGTGCACTGAAAGGCGATGAAACATCAGTGTATTGTGTGTTGAACACTGTGACTGAGGTGATTGGGGAGCCAGAGGAAGTGTCCCAGCCTGGTGAGCCATCAGTGGCTGTTAGAGCTCTGGCTGCAGTGGCTAGAGGTCTAGGCATGGATGTGGTGTAGTCTCATACTTATCAAATGCAGTTTCATCAGAGATAAGAATACACAATCAGTTTGAGCTCCATTAGATCAATGTTTTTATAAACTAATATGCACAGGTCAGAGGATGATGTTTAGCATTATCATTTGTTTAAAGTTTTACTAGTATTTTAAGGTTGTTTTTTTTAAATGATCTCAGGTGTCTAATTCTATTTGTAAAAAAGAAAATTCTTGTCTGGAAACTCCATGTACTGTGCTGTTTTTTTTTTTTTTTTTTTTTTACAAAATAGAAAAGATTTTACATAAAATGTATCCTTTTTTTAATCTGTTTTAAAAGATGTTTGCTTTTATTTTATTTTTAAAATAATTTTCCAGGAACAATAGAGTGAGTTTTTGAGCATAAATAGCTAACATTTAATTTATTTGTCTTGATACAATACTTGTTGAATATTTTGCATATTGTGCTGTATTATTGTTCCATTGTTGCCTGGCTATAGTTGTAAATAGTTGTGTATTTTTTAAAGCCCTTTAGTTTCAAATATATTGTCAAGTAAAACCACTTTCTCAGAAAAATTATTTTAATATTTTCTTTGACAAAAAAAAAATCATTTCATAACTTTCCACCACTGTACATTTCATGACTACACTTTTTCACATCAAGTGCTTGATATACACGAGTCTGTCAGTTCCTGATGCAGTCCAGCTTACCGAGTATCAGTGTCTCTGTGTGGATGCAAAACAGTTCTATCCATAATAGGGGTCATGCGTCTAGGAGACCCTGATCTTGCCAGCAGCATTGGGAAAAGTGGGTGTGGTTGGGTGTGACAATAGGCAGCAGGTAGAGTCCTACTGAGCGAGTTGTAATGTGGGAGCCCTGCGCTGGGGTAAGATGCCGTAAGGAGTCCTTGATGCGGCAAGTGAGGGTCCAGTGGGGCATGGTGCATGGCCAGTAGGCGACCCCGCTCGCTCTCCTCTCTCAGGAGGGTCAGGCGGTGACGCTCCTCCAGCTGACTCCTTTGCTCCAGGGCCATGGACTGCAGAAACGGATCTCGTGGGTAAGCAGGGTGCCCCATCATGGTGCGTTGCAGGTGGTCATTTCTCATTAAGAGGTCCTTGCCCAAAGAGACTCTACGAGGAAGGTCTAACCCCCAATAAACATTACGCATTTACTCCCAATGTTGAGGTGAGTAGGGAAGCTTTTCGGCTCCAGGTAATGGACTCATTCCAAGAAAAGGTGAGATCAGCCTAGCCCTGTCAAGACCAGGGTGGCCAGCTGGGATTCCTATTGGCAAATGATGAGTAGAAAGAGGTGAAAGGTTTAAAGCAAGGGCTCTGGGACCCTGCCATGTTTTTCCAAGACTTTCTGCTGAGTTGAAGTCCTGGTCCTGGTCGTCTCTCTTCTCCTCCTTGACCCTCACCTTGCTGTTCCTGGAATAAGAAAAAAAAACGACAGTGTTACCCCTTTCGTTTTTTTTCGTTTTTTGGGGAAAAATTAAGTTTCTCCAATCTTCTCAAAACTCTGGATTCTGATAGAGGGCCACGAGACTTTGACCTGAGTGCAAAAATGGAGGCTCTAGACCCTTCCAGAGCTGAGATATCAAAATTCAAAATTTCGACCCGAAAAAAAAAACGACAGTGTTACCCCTTTCGTTTTTTTTCATTTTTTGGCAAAAAATTAAGTTTCTCCAATCTCCTCAAAACTCTGGATTATGATAGAGGGCTGTGAGACTTTGACCTGAGTGCAAAAATGGAGGACCTAGACCCTTCCAGAGCTGAGATATCAAAATTCAAAATTTCGACCCGAAAAAAAAACGACAGTGTTACCCCTTTCGTTTTTTTTCATTTTTTGGCGAAAAATTAAGTTTCTCCAATCTCCTCAAAACTCTGGATTATGATAGAGGGCTGTGAGACTTTGACCTGAGTGCAAAAATGGAGGCTCTAGACCCTTCCAGAGCTGAGATATCAAAATTCAAAATTTCGACCAGAAAAAAAAACGACAGTGTTACCCCTTTCGTTTTTTGGCGAAAAATTAAGTTTCTCCAATCTTCTCAAAACTCTGTATTCTGATAGAGGGCCATGAGACTTTGACCTGAGTGCAAAAATGGAGGCTCTAGACCCTTCCAGAGCTGAGATATCAAAATTCAAAATTTCGACCCGAAAAAAAAAACGACAGTGTTACCCCTTTCGTTTTTTTTCGTTTTCGGGCGAAAAATTAAGTTTCTCCAATCTTCTCAAAACTCTGGATTATGATAGAGGGCTGTGAGACTTTGACCTGAGTGCAAAAATGGAGGCTCTAGACCCTTCCAGAGCTGAGATATCAAAATTCAAAATTTCGACCCGAAAAAAAAAACGACAGTGTTACCCCTTTCGTTTTTTTTCATTTTTTGGCGAAAAATTAAGTTTCTCCAATCTTCTCAAAACTCTGGATTATGATAGAGGGCTGTGAGACTTTGACCTGAGTGCAAAAATGGAGGCTCTAGACCCTTCCAGAGCTGAGATATCAAAATTCAAAATTTCGACCCGAAAAAAAAAACGACAGTGTTACCCCTTTCGTTTTTTTTCGTTTTCGGGCGAAAAATTAAGTTTCTCCAATCTTCTCAAAACTCTGGATTATGATAGAGGGCTGTGAGACTTTGACCTGAGTGCAAAAATGGAGGCTCTAGACCCTTCCAGAGCTGAGATATCAAAATTCAAAATTTCGACCCGAAAAAAAAAACGACAGTGTTACCCCTTTCGTTTTTTTTCGTTTTTTGGGCGAAAAATTAAGTTTCTCCAATCTTCTCAAAACTCTGGATTATGATAGAGGGCTGTGAGACTTTGACCTGAGTGCAAAAATGGAGGCTCTAGACCCTTCCAGAGCTGAGATATCAAAATTCAAAATTTCGACCCGAAAAAAAAAACGACAGTGTTACCCCTTTCGTTTTTTTTCATTTTTGGGCGAAAAATTAAGTTTCTCCAATCTTCTCAAAACTCTGGATTATGATAGAGGGCTGTGAGACTTTGACCTGAGTGCAAAAATGGAGGCTCTAGACCCTTCCAGAGCTGAGATATCAAAATTCAAAATTTCGACCCGAAAAAAAAACGACAGTGTTACCCCTTTCGTTTTTTTTCATTTTTGGGCGAAAAATTAAGTTTCTCCAATCTTCTCAAAACTCTGGATTATGATAGAGGGCTGTGAGACTTTGACCTGAGTGCAAAAATGGAGGCTCTAGACCCTTCCAGAGCTGAGATATCAAAATTCAAAATTTCGACCCGAAAAAAAAACGACAGTGTTACCCCTTTCGTTTTTTTTCATTTTTGGCGAAAAATTAAGTTTCTCCAATCTTCTCAAAACTCTGGATTATGATAGAGGGCTGTGAGACTTTGACCTGAGTGCAAAAATGGAGGCTCTAGACCCTTCCAGAGCTGAGATATCAAAATTCAAAATTTCGACCCGAAAAAAAAACGACAGTGTTACCCCTTTCGTTTTTTTTCGTTTTTGGGCGAAAAATTAAGTTTCTCCAATCTTCTCAAAACTCTGGATTATGATAGAGGGCTGTGAGACTTTGACCTGAGTGCAAAAATGGAGGCTCTAGACCCTTCCAGAGCTGAGATATCAAAATTCAAAATTTCGACCCGAAAAAAAAACGACAGTGTTACCCCTTTCGTTTTTTTTCATTTTCGGGCGAAAAATTAAGTTTCTCCAATCTTCTCAAAACTCTGGATTATGATAGAGGGCTGTGAGACTTTGACCTGAGTGCAAAAATGGAGGCTCTAGACCCTTCCAGAGCTGAGATATCAAAATTCAAAATTTCGACCCGAAAAAAAAACGACAGTGTTACCCCTTTCGTTTTTTTTCGTTTTCGGGCGAAAAATTAAGTTTCTCCAATCTTCTCAAAACTCTGGATTATGATAGAGGGCTGTGAGACTTTGACCTGAGTGCAAAAATGGAGGCTCTAGACCCTTCCAGAGCTGAGATATCAAAATTCAAAATTTCGACCCGAAAAAAAAACGACAGTGTTACCCCTTTCGTTTTTTTTCATTTTTGGGCGAAAAATTAAGTTTCTCCAATCTTCTCAAAACTCTGGATTATGATAGAGGGCTGTGAGACTTTGACCTGAGTGCAAAAATGGAGGCTCTAGACCCTTCCAGAGCTGAGATATCAAAATTCAAAATTTCGACCCGAAAAAAAAACGACAGTGTTACCCCTTTCGTTTTTTTTCATTTTTGGGCGAAAAATTAAGTTTCTCCAATCTTCTCAAAACTCTGGATTATGATAGAGGGCTGTGAGACTTTGACCTGAGTGCAAAAATGGAGGCTCTAGACCCTTCCAGAGCTGAGATATCAAAATTCAAAATTTCGACCCGAAAAAAAAACGACAGTGTTACCCCTTTCGTTTTTTTTCATTTTTGGGCGAAAAATTAAGTTTCTCCAATCTTCTCAAAACTCTGGATTATGATAGAGGGCTGTGAGACTTTGACCTGAGTGCAAAAATGGAGGCTCTAGACCCTTCCAGAGCTGAGATATCAAAATTCAAAATTTCGACCCGAAAAAAAAACGACAGTGTTACCCCTTTCGTTTTTTTTCATTTTTGGGCGAAAAATTAAGTTTCTCCAATCTTCTCAAAACTCTGGATTATGATAGAGGGCTGTGAGACTTTGACCTGAGTGCAAAAATGGAGGCTCTAGACCCTTCCAGAGCTGAGATATCAAAATTCAAAATTTCGACCCGAAAAAAAAACGACAGTGTTACCCCTTTCGTTTTTTTTCATTTTTGGGCGAAAAATTAAGTTTCTCCAATCTTCTCAAAACTCTGGATTATGATAGAGGGCTGTGAGACTTTGACCTGAGTGCAAAAATGGAGGCTCTAGACCCTTCCAGAGCTGAGATATCAAAATTCAAAATTTCGACCCGAAAAAAAAACGACAGTGTTACCCCTTTCGTTTTTTTTCATTTTTGGGCGAAAAATTAAGTTTCTCCAATCTTCTCAAAACTCTGGATTATGATAGAGGGCTGTGAGACTTTGACCTGAGTGCAAAAATGGAGGCTCTAGACCCTTCCAGAGCTGAGATATCAAAATTCAAAATTTCGACCCGAAAAAAAAACGACAGTGTTACCCCTTTCGTTTTTTTTGGGCGAAAAATTAAGTTTCTCCAATCTTCTCAAAACTCTGGATTATGATAGAGGGCTGTGAGACTTTGACCTGAGTGCAAAAATGGAGGCTCTAGACCCTTCCAGAGCTGAGATATCAAAATTCAAAATTTCGACCCGAAAAAAAAACGACAGTGTTACCCCTTTCGTTTTTTTTCATTTTTGGGCGAAAAATTAAGTTTCTCCAATCTTCTCAAAACTCTGGATTATGATAGAGGGCTGTGAGACTTTGACCTGAGTGCAAAAATGGAGGCTCTAGACCCTTCCAGAGCTGAGATATCAAAATTCAAAATTTCGACCCGAAAAAAAAACGACAGTGTTACCCCTTTCGTTTTTTTTCATTTTTGGGCGAAAAATTAAGTTTCTCCAATCTTCTCAAAACTCTGGATTATGATAGAGGGCTGTGAGACTTTGACCTGAGTGCAAAAATGGAGGCTCTAGACCCTTCCAGAGCTGAGATATCAAAATTCAAAATTTCGACCCGAAAAAAAAACGACAGTGTTACCCCTTTCGTTTTTTTTCATTTTTGGGCGAAAAATTAAGTTTCTCCAATCTTCTCAAAACTCTGGATTATGATAGAGGGCTGTGAGACTTTGACCTGAGTGCAAAAATGGAGGCTCTAGACCCTTCCAGAGCTGAGATATCAAAATTCAAAATTTCGACCCGAAAAAAAAACGACAGTGTTACCCCTTTCGTTTTTTTTCATTTTTGGGCGAAAAATTAAGTTTCTCCAATCTTCTCAAAACTCTGGATTATGATAGAGGGCTGTGAGACTTTGACCTGAGTGCAAAAATGGAGGCTCTAGACCCTTCCAGAGCTGAGATATCAAAATTCAAAATTTCGACCCGAAAAAAAAACGACAGTGTTACCCCTTTCGTTTTTTTTCATTTTTGGGCGAAAAATTAAGTTTCTCCAATCTTCTCAAAACTCTGGATTATGATAGAGGGCTGTGAGACTTTGACCTGAGTGCAAAAATGGAGGCTCTAGACCCTTCCAGAGCTGAGATATCAAAATTCAAAATTTCGACCCGAAAAAAAAACGACAGTGTTACCCCTTTCGTTTTTTTTTTTTGGGCGAAAAATTAAGTTTCTCCAATCTTCTCAAAACTCTGGATTATGATAGAGGGCTGTGAGACTTTGACCTGAGTGCAAAAATGGAGGCTCTAGACCCTTCCAGAGCTGAGATATCAAAATTCAAAATTTCGACCCGAAAAAAAAACGACAGTGTTACCCCTTTCGTTTTTTTTCATTTTTGGGCGAAAAATTAAGTTTCTCCAATCTTCTCAAAACTCTGGATTATGATAGAGGGCTGTGAGACTTTGACCTGAGTGCAAAAATGGAGGCTCTAGACCCTTCCAGAGCTGAGATATCAAAATTCAAAATTTCGACCCGAAAAAAAAACGACAGTGTTACCCCTTTCGTTTTTTTTCATTTTTGGGCGAAAAATTAAGTTTCTCCAATCTTCTCAAAACTCTGGATTATGATAGAGGGCTGTGAGACTTTGACCTGAGTGCAAAAATGGAGGCTCTAGACCCTTCCAGAGCTGAGATATCAAAATTCAAAATTTCGACCCGAAAAAAAAACGACAGTGTTACCCCTTTCGTTTTTTTTCATTTTTGGGCGAAAAATTAAGTTTCTCCAATCTTCTCAAAACTCTGGATTATGATAGAGGGCTGTGAGACTTTGACCTGAGTGCAAAAATGGAGGCTCTAGACCCTTCCAGAGCTGAGATATCAAAATTCAAAATTTCGACCCGAAAAAAAAAACGACAGTGTTACCCCTTTCGTTTTTTTTCATTTTTGGGCGAAAAATTAAGTTTCTCCAATCTTCTCAAAACTCTGGATTATGATAGAGGGCTGTGAGACTTTGACCTGAGTGCAAAAATGGAGGCTCTAGACCCTTCCAGAGCTGAGATATCAAAATTCAAAATTTCGACCCGAAAAAAAAACGACAGTGTTACCCCTTTCGTTTTTTTTCATTTTTGGGCGAAAAATTAAGTTTCTCCAATCTTCTCAAAACTCTGGATTATGATAGAGGGCTGTGAGACTTTGACCTGAGTGCAAAAATGGAGGCTCTAGACCCTTCCAGAGCTGAGATATCAAAATTCAAAATTTCGACCCGAAAAAAAAACGACAGTGTTACCCCTTTCGTTTTTTTTCATTTTTGGGCGAAAAATTAAGTTTCTCCAATCTTCTCAAAACTCTGGATTATGATAGAGGGCTGTGAGACTTTGACCTGAGTGCAAAAATGGAGGCTCTAGACCCTTCCAGAGCTGAGATATCAAAATTCAAAATTTCGACCCGAAAAAAAAACGACAGTGTTACCCCTTTCGTTTTTTTTCATTTTTGGGCGAAAAATTAAGTTTCTCCAATCTTCTCAAAACTCTGGATTATGATAGAGGGCTGTGAGACTTTGACCTGAGTGCAAAAATGGAGGCTCTAGACCCTTCCAGAGCTGAGATATCAAAATTCAAAATTTCGACCCGAAAAAAAAACGACAGTGTTACCCCTTTCGTTTTTTTTCATTTTTGGGCGAAAAATTAAGTTTCTCCAATCTTCTCAAAACTCTGGATTATGATAGAGGGCTGTGAGACTTTGACCTGAGTGCAAAAATGGAGGCTCTAGACCCTTCCAGAGCTGAGATATCAAATTCAAAATTTCGACCCGAAAAAAAAAACGACAGTGTTACCCCTTTCGTTTTTTTTCATTTTTGGGCGAAAAATTAAGTTTCTCCAATCTTCTCAAAACTCTGGATTATGATAGAGGGCTGTGAGACTTTGACCTGAGTGCAAAAATGGAGGCTCTAGACCCTTCCAGAGCTGAGATATCGAAATTCAAAATTTCGACCCGAAAAAAAAACGACAGTGTTACCCCTTTCGTTTTTTTTCATTTTGGGCGAAAAATTAAGTTTCTCCAATCTTCTCAAAACTCTGGATTATGATAGAGGGCTGTGAGACTTTGACCTGAGTGCAAAAATGGAGGCTCTAGACCCTTCCAGAGCTGAGATATCAAAATTCAAAATTTCGACCCGAAAAAAAAACGACAGTGTTACCCCTTTCGTTTTTTTTCATTTTTGGGCGAAAAATTAAGTTTCTCCAATCTTCTCAAAACTCTGGATTATGATAGAGGGCTGTGAGACTTTGACCTGAGTGCAAAAATGGAGGCTCTAGACCCTTCCAGAGCTGAGATATCGAAATTCAAAATTTCGACCCGAAAAAAAAACGACAGTGTTACCCCTTTCGTTTTTTTTCATTTTTGGGCGAAAAATTAAGTTTCTCCAATCTTCTCAAAACTCTGGATTATGATAGAGGGCTGTGAGACTTTGACCTGAGTGCAAAAATGGAGGCTCTAGACCCTTCCAGAGCTGAGATATCAAATTCAAAATTTCGACCCGAAAAAAAAACGACAGTGTTACCCCTTTCGTTTTTTTTCATTTTTGGGCGAAAAATTAAGTTTCTCCAATCTTCTCAAAACTCTGGATTATGATAGAGGGCTGTGAGACTTTGACCTGAGTGCAAAAATGGAGGCTCTAGACCCTTCCAGAGCTGAGATATCAAAATTCAAAATTTCGACCCGAAAAAAAAACGACAGTGTTACCCCTTTCGTTTTTTTTCATTTTTGGGCGAAAAATTAAGTTTCTCCAATCTTCTCAAAACTCTGGATTATGATAGAGGGCTGTGAGACTTTGACCTGAGTGCAAAAATGGAGGCTCTAGACCCTTCCAGAGCTGAGATATCAAAATTCAAAATTTCGACCCGAAAAAAAAAACGACAGTGTTACCCCTTTCGTTTTTTTTCATTTTTGGGCGAAAAATTAAGTTTCTCCAATCTTCTCAAAACTCTGGATTATGATAGAGGGCTGTGAGACTTTGACCTGAGTGCAAAAATGGAGGCTCTAGACCCTTCCAGAGCTGAGATATCAAAATTCAAAATTTCGACCCGAAAAAAAAACGACAGTGTTACCCCTTTCGTTTTTTTTCATTTTTGGGCGAAAAATTAAGTTTCTCCAATCTTCTCAAAACTCTGGATTATGATAGAGGGCTGTGAGACTTTGACCTGAGTGCAAAAATGGAGGCTCTAGACCCTTCCAGAGCTGAGATATCAAAATTCAAAATTTCGACCCGAAAAAAAAACGACAGTGTTACCCCTTTCGTTTTTTTTCATTTTTGGGCGAAAAATTAAGTTTCTCCAATCTTCTCAAAACTCTGGATTATGATAGAGGGCTGTGAGACTTTGACCTGAGTGCAAAAATGGAGGCTCTAGACCCTTCCAGAGCTGAGATATCAAAATTCAAAATTTCGACCCGAAAAAAAAAACGACAGTGTTACCCCTTTCGTTTTTTTTCATTTTTGGGCGAAAAATTAAGTTTCTCCAATCTTCTCAAAACTCTGGATTATGATAGAGGGCTGTGAGACTTTGACCTGAGTGCAAAAATGGAGGCTCTAGACCCTTCCAGAGCTGAGATATCAAAATTCAAAATTTCGACCCGAAAAAAAAACGACAGTGTTACCCCTTTCGTTTTTTTTCATTTTTGGGCGAAAAATTAAGTTTCTCCAATCTTCTCAAAACTCTGGATTATGATAGAGGGCTGTGAGACTTTGACCTGAGTGCAAAAATGGAGGCTCTAGACCCTTCCAGAGCTGAGATATCAAAATTCAAAATTTCGACCCGAAAAAAAAAACGACAGTGTTACCCCTTTCGTTTTTTTTCGTTTTTGGGCGAAAAATTAAGTTTCTCCAATCTTCTCAAAACTCTGGATTATGATAGAGGGCTGTGAGACTTTGACCTGAGTGCAAAAATGGAGGCTCTAGACCCTTCCAGAGCTGAGATATCAAAATTCAAAATTTCGACCCGAAAAAAAAACGACAGTGTTACCCCTTTCGTTTTTGGGCAAAAAATTTTGTTTCTCCAATCTTCTCAAAACTCTGGATTATGATAGAGGGCTGTGAGACTTTGACCTGAGTGCAAAAATGGAGGCTCTAGACCCTTCCAGAGCTGAGATATCGAAATTCAAAATTTCGACCCGAAAAAAAAACGACAGTGTTACCCCTTTCGTTTTTTTTCATTTTTGGGCGAAAAATTAAGTTTCTCCAATCTTCTCAAAACTCTGGATTATGATAGAGGGCTGTGAGACTTTGACCTGAGTGCAAAAATGGAGGCTCTAGACCCTTCCAGAGCTGAGATATCGAAATTCAAAATTTCGACCCGAAAAAAAAACGACAGTGTTACCCCTTTCGTTTTTTTTCATTTTTGGGCGAAAAATTAAGTTTCTCCAATCTTCTCAAAACTCTGGATTATGATAGAGGGCTGTGAGACTTTGACCTGAGTGCAAAAATGGAGGCTCTAGACCCTTCCAGAGCTGAGATATCGAAATTCAAAATTTCGACCCGAAAAAAAAACGACAGTGTTACCCCTTTCGTTTTTTTTCATTTTTGGGCGAAAAATTAAGTTTCTCCAATCTTCTCAAAACTCTGGATTATGATAGAGGGCTGTGAGACTTTGACCTGAGTGCAAAAATGGAGGCTCTAGACCCTTCCAGAGCTGAGATATCGAAATTCAAAATTTCGACCCGAAAAAAAAACGACAGTGTTACCCCTTTCGTTTTTTTTCATTTTTGGGCGAAAAATTAAGTTTCTCCAATCTTCTCAAAACTCTGGATTATGATAGAGGGCTGTGAGACTTTGACCTGAGTGCAAAAATGGAGGCTCTAGACCCTTCCAGAGCTGAGATATCGAAATTCAAAATTTCGACCCGAAAAAAAAACGACAGTGTTACCCCTTTCGTTTTTTTTCATTTTTGGGCGAAAAATTAAGTTTCTCCAATCTTCTCAAAACTCTGGATTATGATAGAGGGCTGTGAGACTTTGACCTGAGTGCAAAAATGGAGGCTCTAGACCCTTCCAGAGCTGAGATATCGAAATTCAAAATTTCGACCCGAAAAAAAAACGACAGTGTTACCCCTTTCGTTTTTTTTCATTTTTGGGCGAAAAATTAAGTTTCTCCAATCTTCTCAAAACTCTGGATTATGATAGAGGGCTGTGAGACTTTGACCTGAGTGCAAAAATGGAGGCTCTAGACCCTTCCAGAGCTGAGATATCGAAATTCAAAATTTCGACCCGAAAAAAAAACGACAGTGTTACCCCTTTCGTTTTTTTTCATTTTTGGGCGAAAAATTAAGTTTCTCCAATCTTCTCAAAACTCTGGATTATGATAGAGGGCTGTGAGACTTTGACCTGAGTGCAAAAATGGAGGCTCTAGACCCTTCCAGAGCTGAGATATCGAAATTCAAAATTTCGACCCGAAAAAAAAAACGACAGTGTTACCCCTTTCGTTTTTTTTCATTTTTGGGCGAAAAATTAAGTTTCTCCAATCTTCTCAAAACTCTGGATTATGATAGAGGGCTGTGAGACTTTGACCTGAGTGCAAAAATGGAGGCTCTAGACCCTTCCAGAGCTGAGATATCGAAATTCAAAATTTCGACCCGAAAAAAAAACGACAGTGTTACCCCTTTCGTTTTTTTTCATTTTTGGGCGAAAAATTAAGTTTCTCCAATCTTCTCAAAACTCTGGATTATGATAGAGGGCTGTGAGACTTTGACCTGAGTGCAAAAATGGAGGCTCTAGACCCTTCCAGAGCTGAGATATCGAAATTCAAAATTTCGACCCGAAAAAAAAACGACAGTGTTACCCCTTTCGTTTTTTTTCATTTTTGGGCGAAAAATTAAGTTTCTCCAATCTTCTCAAAACTCTGGATTATGATAGAGGGCTGTGAGACTTTGACCTGAGTGCAAAAATGGAGGCTCTAGACCCTTCCAGAGCTGAGATATCGAAATTCAAAATTTCGACCCGAAAAAAAAAACGACAGTGTTACCCCTTTCGTTTTTTTTCATTTTTGGGCGAAAAATTAAGTTTCTCCAATCTTCTCAAAACTCTGGATTATGATAGAGGGCTGTGAGACTTTGACCTGAGTGCAAAAATGGAGGCTCTAGACCCTTCCAGAGCTGAGATATCAAAATTCAAAATTTCGACCCGAAAAAAAAACGACAGTGTTACCCCTTTCGTTTTTTTTCATTTTTGGGCGAAAAATTAAGTTTCTCCAATCTTCTCAAAACTCTGGATTATGATAGAGGGCTGTGAGACTTTGACCTGAGTGCAAAAATGGAGGCTCTAGACCCTTCCAGAGCTGAGATATCGAAATTCAAAATTTCGACCCGAAAAAAAAACGACAGTGTTACCCCTTTCGTTTTTTTTCATTTTTGGGCGAAAAATTAAGTTTCTCCAATCTTCTCAAAACTCTGGATTATGATAGAGGGCTGTGAGACTTTGACCTGAGTGCAAAAATGGAGGCTCTAGACCCTTCCAGAGCTGAGATATCGAAATTCAAAATTTCGACCCGAAAAAAAAACGACAGTGTTACCCCTTTCGTTTTTTTTCATTTTTGGGCGAAAAATTAAGTTTCTCCAATCTTCTCAAAACTCTGGATTATGATAGAGGGCTGTGAGACTTTGACCTGAGTGCAAAAATGGAGGCTCTAGACCCTTCCAGAGCTGAGATATCGAAATTCAAAATTTCGACCCGAAAAAAAAACGACAGTGTTACCCCTTTCGTTTTTTTTCATTTTTGGGCGAAAAATTAAGTTTCTCCAATCTTCTCAAAACTCTGGATTATGATAGAGGGCCATGAGACTTTGACCTGAGTGCAAAAATGGAGGCTCTAGACCCTTCCAGAGCTGAGATATCGAAATTCAAAATTTCGACCCGAAAAAAAAACGACAGTGTTACCCCTTTCGTTTTTTTTCATTTTTGGGCGAAAAATTAAGTTTCTCCAATCTTCTCAAAACTCTGGATTATGATAGAGGGCTGTGAGACTTTGACCTGAGTGCAAAAATGGAGGCTCTAGACCCTTCCAGAGCTGAGATATCGAAATTCAAAATTTCGACCCGAAAAAAAAACGACAGTGTTACCCCTTTCGTTTTTTTTCATTTTTGGGCGAAAAATTAAGTTTCTCCAATCTTCTCAAAACTCTGGATTATGATAGAGGGCTGTGAGACTTTGACCTGAGTGCAAAAATGGAGGCTCTAGACCCTTCCAGAGCTGAGATATCAAATTCAAAATTTCGACCCGAAAAAAAAACGACAGTGTTACCCCTTTCGTTTTTTTTCATTTTTGGGCGAAAAATTAAGTTTCTCCAATCTTCTCAAAACTCTGGATTATGATAGAGGGCTGTGAGACTTTGACCTGAGTGCAAAAATGGAGGCTCTAGACCCTTCCAGAGCTGAGATATCGAAATTCAAAATTTCGACCCGAAAAAAAAACGACAGTGTTACCCCTTTCGTTTTTTTTTTTTTGGGCGAAAAATTAAGTTTCTCCAATCTTCTCAAAACTCTGGATTCTGATAGAGGGCCACGAGACTTTGACCTGAGTGCAAAAATGGAGGCTCTAGACCCTTCCAGAGCTAAGATATCGAAATTCAAAATTTCAACCCGAAAAAAAAACGACAGTGTTACCCCTTTCGTTTTTTGTCATTTTTTGGGCGAAAAATTAAGTTTCTCCAATCTTCTCAAAACTCTGGATTCTGATAGAGGGCCATGAGACTTTGACCTGAGTGCAAAAATGGAGGCTCTAGACCCTTCCAGAGCTGAGATATCGAAATTCAAAATTTCAACCAGAAAAAAAAAACGACAGTGTTACCCCTTTCGTTTTTTTTTTTCGGGCGAAAAATTAAGTTTCTCCAATCTTCTCAAAACTCTGGATTCTGATAGAGGGCCATGAGACTTTGACCTGAGTGCAAAAATGGAGGCTCTAGACCCTTCCAGAGCTGAGATATCGAAATTCAAAATTTCGACCCGAAAAAAAAACGACAGTGTTACCCCTTTCGTTTTTTTTTTTTTGGGCGAAAAATTAAGTTTCTCCAATCTTCTCAAAACTCTGGATTCTGATAGAGGGCCATGAGACTTTGACCTGAGTGCAAAAATGGAGGCTCTAGACCCTTCCAGAGCTGAGATATCGAAATTCAAAATTTCGACCCGAAAAAAAAACGACAGTGTTACCCCTTTCGTTTTTTTTTTTTTGGGCGAAAAATTAAGTTTCTCCAATCTTCTCAAAACTCTGGATTCTGATAGAGGGCCATGAGACTTTGACCTGAGTGCAAAAATGGAGGCTCTAGACCCTTCCAGAGCTGAGATATCGAAATTCAAAATTTCGACCCGAAAAAAAAACGACAGTGTTACCCCTTTCGTTTTTTTTTTTTGGGCGAAAAATTAAGTTTCTCCAATCTTCTCAAAACTCTGGATTCTGATAGAGGGCTGTGAGACTTTGACCTGAGTGCAAAAATGGAGGCTCTAGACCCTTCCAGAGCTGAGATATCGAAACTCAAAATTTCGACCCGAAAAAAAAACGACAGTGTTACCCCTTTCGTTTTTTTTTGGGTGGGCGAAAAATTAAGTTTCTCCAATCTTCTCAAAACTCTGGATTCTGATAGAGGGCCATGAGACTTTGACCTGAGTGCAAAAATGGAGGCTCTAGACCCTTCCAGAGCTGAGATATCGAAACTCAAAATTTCGACCCGAAAAAAAAAACGACAGTGGTACCCCTTTCGTTTTTTTTTTTTTGGGCGAAAAATTAAGTTTCTCCAATCTTCTCAAAACTCTGGATTCTGATAGAGGGCCATGAGACTTTGACCTGAGTGCAAAAATGGAGGCTCTAGACCCTTCCAGAGCTGAGATATCAAAACTCAAAATTTCGACCCGAAAAAAAAACGACAGTGTTACCCCTTTCGTTTTTTTTTTTTTGGGCGAAAAATGAAGTTTCTCCAATCTTCTCAAAACTCTGGATTCTGATAGAGGGCCATGGGACTTAGACCTGAGTGCAAAAATGGAGGCTCTAGACCCTTCCAGAGCTGAGATAGCAAAACTCAAATTTTCGACCCGAAAAAAAACGACAGTGGTACCCCTTTTTTTTGACGTAAACCTGAGTGCAAAAATGGAGGCTCTAGACCCTTCCAGAGCTGAGATATCGAAACTCAAAATTTCGACCCGAAAAAAAAAACTACAGTGGTACTTTACCCCTTTCGTTTTTTTTTTCGGGCGAAAAATTAAGTTTCTCCAATCTTCTCAAAACTCTGGATTCTGATAGAGGGCCATGAGACTTAGACCTGAGTGCAAAAATGGAGGCTCTAGACCCTTCCAGAGCTGAGATATCGAAACTCAAAATTTCGACCCGAAAAAAAAACGACAGTGTTACCCCTTTCGTTTTTTTTTTTGGGCGAAAAATTAAGTTTCTCCAATCTTCTCAAAACTCTGGATTCTGATAGAGGGCCATGAGACTTAGACCTGAGTGCAAAAATGGAGGCTCTAGACCCTTCCAGAGCTGAGATATCGAAACTCAAAATTTCGACCCGAAAAAAAAACGACAGTGGTACCCCTTTCGTTTTTTTTTTTTTTTGGGCGAAAAATTAAGTTTCTCCAATCTTCTCAAAACTCTGGATTCTGATAGAGGGCCATGAGACTTAGACCTGAGTGCAAAAATGGAGGCTCTAGACCCTTCCAGAGCTGAGATATCGAAACTCAAAATTTCGACCCGAAAAAAAAACGACAGTGGTACCCCTTTCGTTTTTTTTTTTGGGCGAAAAATTAAGTTTCTCCAATCTTCTCAAAACTCTGGATTCTGATAGAGGGCCATGAGACTTAGACCTGAGTGCAAAAATGGAGGCTCTAGACCCTTCCAGAGCTGAGATATCGAAACTCAAAATTTCGACCCGAAAAAAAAACGACAGTGGTACCCCTTTCGTTTTTTTTTTTCGGGCGAAAAATTAAGTTTCTCCAATCTTCTCAAAACTCTGGATTCTGATAGAGGGCCATGAGACTTAGACCTGAGTGCAAAAATGGAGGCTCTAGACCCTTCCAGAGCTGAGATATCGAAACTCAAAATTTCGACCCGAAAAAAAAACGACAGTGTTACCCCTTTCGTTTTTTTTTTTTGGGCGAAAAATTAAGTTTCTCCAATCTTCTCAAAACTCTGGATTCTGATAGAGGGCCATGAGACTTAGACCTGAGTGCAAAAATGGAGGCTCTAGACCCTTCCAGAGCTGAGATATCGAAACTCAAAATTTCGACCCGAAAAAAAAACGACAGTGGTACCCCTTTCGTTTTTTTTTTTTCGGGCGAAAAATTAAGTTTCTCCAATCTTCTCAAAACTCTGGATTCTGATAGAGGGCCATGAGACTTAGACCTGAGTGCAAAAATGGAGGCTCTAGACCCTTCCAGAGCTGAGATATCGAAACTCAAAATTTCGACCCGAAAAAAAAACGACAGTGGTACCCCTTTCGTTTTTTTTTTTCGGGCGAAAAATTAAGTTTCTCCAATCTTCTCAAAACTCTGGATTCTGATAGAGGGCCGTGAGACTTAGACCTGAGTGCAAAAATGGAGGCTCTAGACCCTTCCAGAGCTGAGATATCGAAACTCAAAATTTCGACCCGAAAAAAAAAACGACAGTGTTACCCCTTTCGTTTTTTTTTTCGGGCGAAAAATTAAGTTTCTCCAATCTTCTCAAAACTCTGGATTCTGATAGAGGGCCATGAGACTTAACCTGAGTGCAAAAATGGAGGCTCTAGACCCTTCCAGAGCTGAGATATCGAAACTCAAAATTTCGACCCGAAAAAAAAACGACAGTGTACCCCTTTCGTTTTTTTTTTTCGGGCGAAAAATTAAGTTTCTCCAATCTTCTCAAAACTCTGGATTCTGATAGAGGGCCATGAGACTTAAACCTGAGTGCAAAAATGGAGGCTCTAGACCCTTCCAGAGCTGAGATATCGAATCTCAAAATTTCGACCCGAAAAAAAAAACGACAGTGTTACCCCTTTCGTTTTTTTTTTTCGGGCGAAAAATTAAGTTTCTCCAATCTTCTCAAAACTCTGGATTCTGATAGAGGGCCATGAGACTTTGACCTGAGTGCAAAAATGGAGGCTCTAGACCCTTCCAGAGCTGAGATATCGAAACTCAAAATTTCGACCCGAAAAAAAAACGACAGTGGTACCCCTTTCGTTTTTTTTGGGGGGGGCGAAAAATTAAGTTTCTCCAATCTTCTCAAAACTCTGGATTCTGATAGAGGGCCATGAGACTTAAACCTGAGTGCAAAAAAGGAGGCTCTAGACCCTTCCAGAGCTGAGATATCGAAACTCAAAATTTCGACCCGAAAAAAAAAACGACAGTGGTACCCCTTTCGTTTTTTTTTTCGGGCGAAAAATTAAGTTTCTCCAATCTTCTCAAAACTCTGGATTCTGACAGAGGGCCGTGAGACTTAAACCTGAGTGCAAAAATGGAGGCTCTAGACCCTTCCAGAGCTGAGATATCGCATCTCAAAATTTCGACCCGAAAAAAAAAACTACAGTGTTACCCCTTTCGTTTTTTTTTTTCGGGCGAAAAATTAAGTTTCTCCAATCTTCTCAAAACTCTGGATTCTGATAGAGGGCCATGAGACTTAAACCTGAGTGCAAAAATGGATGATCTAGACCCTTCCAGAGCTGAGATATCGAAACTCAAAATTTCGACCAGAAAAAAAAACGACAGTGGTACCCCTTTCGTTTTTTTTGGGGGGGCGAAAAATGAAGTTTCTCCAATCCTCTCAAAACTCTGGATTCTGATAGAGGGCCATGAGACTTAAACCTGAGTGCAAAAATGGAGGCTCTAGACCCTTCCAGAGCTGAGATATCGAAACTCAAAATTTCGACCCGAAAAAAAAAAACGACAGTGGTACCCCTTTCGTTTTTTTTTTTCGGGCGAAAAATTAAGTTTCTCCAATCTTCTCAAAACTCTGGATTCTGACAGAGGGCCGTGAGACTTAAACCTGAGTGCAAAAATGGAGGCTCTAGACCCTTCCAGAGCTGAGATATCGCATCTCAAAATTTCGACCCGAAAAAAAAAACTACAGTGTTACCCCTTTCGTTTTTTTTTTTCGGGCGAAAAATTAAGTTTCTCCAATCTTCTCAAAACTCTGGATTCTGATAGAGGGCCATGAGACTTAGACCTGAGTGCAAAAAAGGAGGCTCTAGACCCTTCCAGATCTGAGATATCAAAACTCAAAATTTCGACCCGAAAAAAAAAACGACAGTGGTACCCCTTTCGTTTTTTTTTTTTCGGGCGAAAAATTAAGTTTCTCCAATCTTCTCAAAACTCTGGATTCTGACAGAGGGCCGTGAGACTTAAACCTGAGTGCAAAAATGGAGGCTCTAGACCCTTCCAGAGCTGAGATATCGCATCTCAAAATTTCGACCCGAAAAAAAAAACTACAGTGGTACTGTACCCCTTTCGTTTTTTTTTTGGGGTGAAAAATGAAGTTTCTCCAATCTTCTCAAAACTCTGGATTCTGATAGAGGGCCATGAGACGTAAACCTGAGTGCAAAAATGGAGGCTCTAGACCCTTCCAGAGCTGAGATATTGAGATCCCACATAGCATTTATCCCACTATTTTTATAATGGCGTACATGCTAAGTTGGATGTCCATATCTCAGCTCTGCAAGGGTCTAGAGCCTCCATTTTTGCACTCAGGTCTAAGTCCCGTGGCCCTCTATCAGAATGCAGAGTTTCAAGAAGATTAGAGCAACTCAAAATTTCGACCCCAAAAAAAACCAACAGTGTTACCCCTGTCGTTTTTTTTTTTTTTTTGGTGAGAAAAAATAATTTTCTCTATTCTTCTTGAAACTCTGGATTCTGATGGAGGGCCATGAGACTTTGACCTGAGTGCAAAAATGGAGGCTCTAGACCCTTCCAGAGCTGAGATATTGAGATATTTAGTGGCATAAATGTTACGCGGGATCTCAATATCTCAGCTCTGGAAGGGTCTAGAGCCTCCATTTTTGCACTCAAGTCAAAGTCTCTTGGCGCTCTATCAGAATCCAGAGTTTCAAGAAGATTGGAGAAACTTATTTTTTCGCAAAAAAAACAAAACAAAAACGAAAGGGGTACCACTGTCGGTTTTTTTCAGGATTGAAATTTTGAGTTTCTCTGATCTTCTTTAAACTCTGGATTCTGATAGAGGGCCATGGGACTGAAGGCCAAAGGATGGAATGGACCTTTTTGTCGGCCTTGGACTAGCTAGAGTTACTGGAAATCGAAATACAGTGACTTGCTGGCAACCGTCCTGCCAGTACTGTAAAAATACAAGAAAACACAGGATGCACACAGGAAATGACTCTAACATGAATGCATTGATTGATTCCTAGGTTTATTTTGTCATGAATAAACAACTGTGCAATATATAAAGGAAAAACCTTATGATTAAAGTTATAATGTTCAAGTTTTTGTTCTAAAAAAAGAAAGATGCACACAGAAAATTACTCTAATATGACCAGATTGATTGATTCAAAGATATTTAGTTTGTTACAAACAATGTGCAATCTGTAAAACAAAAACCTCAAAATAATAGTTGAAATGGTATACTGCTGGAATTTTTTTGACCTTGAGAAAAAGCTCAAAGTATAGACCAACAAATTTTATGTTTATTAATTTATTTCATGTTGGTACATTTTGGGAAGTACACCTGTTTTGACCTGATGTCCATTGGAATGGACAAAAAAAAAAAAAAAAAAAAAAAAAAAAAAAAAAAAAAATCGAAAATGTTTCATTTGTTTTCATTTATAGAAACCTCATGAGCTGGGAAAATGTACTTTTATATTTTTCAGAAACTTGAGATCTGAGGGGGTTAACCTTTTTCTCTTTTAGGTTATGTTTTGAATGTTTATGTTTGACTCTTTTCTGTGTAAAATCTACATTTTATGTAAAATAAATAAATAAATTGCAAGTAAGACTTAAAAAATCCTGTTGTTAACTAAAAATAGTAAAAATAGTTTTCAGGGAATGAAATACAGTTGAAATACATCACTAAATTACAAAATAATTTATAGTTAACTAAGTTTTAGATTAACTTAATTTAAATATATATATATATATTTACTAAACCTGAAATTAAAGTATTTCTATATAGCTTTATTTTTAAGTTTGTAGACAGAGATATATTATATAAAAGATGTAATTTGACAGCACAAAAATCAGTAAATCCTGTTTTCTCTTTGAGTTCAGGTTTTGAATGTTCACGTTTGACTCTTTTCTCGGGTTACGGTGTGAAACGGACCTTTAGTGGAAAAAAGAAAATGCAAGCAAGACTTAGAAACAGTCCTGTTTAATATCCAGAGGCATTCTGGGAGACCGCATGTGTTGAGTCTGGGATTAATCCTCGCTAGTGAACGCATGCTAGCTCTGAAACTGAAGCGGCGAGAGTCTGACACACACATCAGTCCCTGAGGATGAAGAACTGCTTTGTTGTGAGCTTCGCAGACTTCATGGAAACACAAACGCGGGACATCCGCCTCTTCATCCGCTCTTCAGGACGCGGCGTCAGCTTTACTGAAGCGTAGCACAGAGAGCCTCTCTCGCCCGGCCTGACGGGTCACACACACGTGTCCGTTCAGCCCAGCTTTACCCAGCAGAGACACAATCTCCTCTAGAAGACACACAACACAGGTCACATCAACACTCTCACACACTGCAGAGCGAATCTAGCGGCATCTGGTGGCGAGGCTGTGAACTGCACCCAACAGTTATAGGAGCCAAGCCTTTATTTGTTATAATTTTGAGGATTATGGATTACAGCTTATGAAACCCAACATTGAAAATGAGAATATTGTGAAAAGGTTTTCATATCTCGCTGTAAGCCATAATCCTCACAATTATAACAAATAAAGGCTTGAAATATCTCACTTTGCATGTAACGAGTGTGACACACACACACACACACACACCTGGATCATTATCTGCCACGGTCACCAGGTAGAACAGCCCCTGGTCTGACAGCAACTGTGGAATCATGGGAAATAATCGGTCCATCACTTCCCTGCCGCGAATCCCACCGGCCCACGACGCCTCGATCCCACGACCGCCCACCTGTGCAGAACACACACACACACACAAAAGTCAAGTCAGCGCTTTACAGATCGCAGATTTAGAGAAAACAGGACAATAATGCAACAAAGTGTGTATCCAGAAGAGAATATCCTCACAGTCCAGATTCAGATCAGTGACGCTTCATTTCTATATAATAAAGTTATTAATTTAGTTCATATATATATATAGAGCCGCTCTGGAGTAAACAGTGATGTCATCCTCACCTCAGTTCAGTTCTCAAATAATGCTGTCAATGCAGGAGATTAATAATATTGCTGAATATTAACCCTTGTGCTGCATTAGATTTTTAACACCGTTGAGTGCATTAAGGACCAAAAATGGCCACATATTAAACATTGCCTAAAATATTATATATTATTATTATTTTTTCACTTTTACCAAGTTAAATCTTTTAACCAGCATCAGTCCTCATCATAACTACCAAAAATGTATTCAATTTCAGGATTTTAACCCTTTAATTACCAGTTTTGTTTGCGAAACCATCGATTTGTATAAGAGGAAAAAACACAAAAATTCAATTATTTTCAATAAACTAAATGCAAAGAGAAAACTTTAGATTTGGATTATCACAGTCCCACTTTGCAAAAAATCCCACTTAGCGCGTTAGAGACCAAAAATGGCCACCTATTAAACATTGCCTATTGCCTAAAATAAGGTGCATTTCCACCCATAGGGAATAAATATGTAGTGACGTCATCTGGTGGAATACACTATATAATGCAAATATAATGCTTTTGCTTCAAAATGAAAGGATGTTTGTGCAAAAATCATGTTTCATGTATTACTGACAGCCTCAGTTTTAATGGGTTTCAATGGGCCATTTTTGGTCTTTATGGTGCTGAGTGTTACTATTTGATCTACACAGTGTGTGTTATACATATTTTGCAAAATGGGATCACATTTTTTACATGTATCCAAAAAGTCACAATTTTGCCAAATTTCATACCATTTGCATTAAAACAGCCAAAATGGTCAAAGAAATTAAACTGCAAAAGACCAAAAATGTCCCTCATGCAGCATAAGGGTTAAATATTGTCCTCAACTAAGCAAGACAAAGGGCGAAAAAGTCAACAGAAAACACATGTTATGAAATATTGCAGTGTTTATTCTAAATTATTGACTCATTATTGTTTTAAATTGATGTGTAATCTTGAATCAGCATCTCTTCTGTTCTCTGATCACGAGGGCGGGGCTTTAACCTGTCACTCACATGAGATCAGCCAATAGCAAACCACAAAGTGAGTGGAGGCGGGGCTCATTTGCATATTCATAGAACTGCACATACTAAATGAGGCGAGGGTGTTGTGTTACATTCAAGATATTAAATGATCAAATATGAGTTTTAAGGGATATAATGATTGACTACCGGGGACTTGAAATGTTTATAGATTTTAACTTTAACTTTTGATTTTAAGGATCACATTCAGAGATTTTTTTTCCATCAAAAACTAACATTAGTTGTGAGTGTGTAAGATATCTGACAGCTAGAGGAATAATCTTACGATTACATCAAAACAGCTTAATCTGGTCACATGACCTCACACTGGTTTACCTCTTCTGACGGTGTGACGACATACGGCGGATTGAAAACAAGCACGTCCACTTTTCCCAGCAACCTCGGCAAGAGACACTCGACCTGTGACACAGGACAGAACTGGTGAACTCCTGAACACGGGCGGCACACACAGATGAAGCCGCTGCTTGAACACCAGCGTCTGCGCACAACCTGGAAACACAGCTAATGAAGCTAATGAGGCTAATTTCCTTCACACTTCTATCCGCATCGAGTGTGTGTTTAAGAGCTCCTGTCTCTCACCAGGTCGGTGACGACGGGCTGCAGACGGAGCTTGTTGAGGCGCGACGTCTCGAGTGTGTAGAGAGCAGCCGACGGGTTCACGTCAGTGCAACTGCACAACACACACAACACACACAACACACACAACACAGCTTTATTCACTACAGATCATTTCAAAGCAGGAAAATAACAGAATCGATGATCAGCTTGAGTCAGTTCAGTCACTTTTAGTTTTGCAACCACTCACTCACTCCCTCCCTCACTCTCACTGACTCACTCACTCACTCCCTCCCTCACTCTCACTGACTCACTCACTCACTCACTCCCTCACTCTCACTGACTCACTCACTCACTCCCTCCCTCACTCTCACTGACTCACTCACTCAAATAATCCCTCACTCGCTCATTCTCACACTCACTCACTCACTCTCTCACTCACTCACTCTCTCACTCACTCACTCTCTCACTCACTCACTCCTTCCCTCACTCTCACTGACTCACTCACTCAAATAATCCCTCACTCACTCACTCACTCACACACTCACTCACTCATTTTCACTCACTCACTCACTCACTCATTCTCACTCACTCACTCACTCTCTCACTCACTCACTCACTCACTCCCTCCCTCACTCTCACTGACTCACTCACTCACTCAAATAATCCCTCACTCGCTCATTCTCACACTCACTCCCTCACTCACTCACTCTCTCACTCACTCACTCCTTCCCTCACTCTCACTGACTCACTCACTCAAATAATCCCTCACTCACTCACTCAAATAATCCCTCACTCTCTCACTCACTCACACACTCACTCACTCACTCACTCATTTTCACTCACTCACTCACTCACTCATTCTCACTCACTCACACACTCACTCCCTCATTCTCACACTCATTCTCACACTCTCTCACTCCCTCATTCTCACACTCTCTCACTCACTCATTCTCACACTCTCTCACTCACTCACTCCCTCACTCACTCACTCACTCATTCTCACACTCTCTCACTCACTCCCTCACTCTCTCACTCACTCCCTCATTCTCACTCACTTACTCACTCACTCACTCACACACTCACTCACTCGCTCGCTCACACACTCACTCACTCACAAAGTGTCTTATTTCTGCAACCCCGTGGTGTGTGTGTGTGTGTTCTTCTTCACTCACAGATACAGCGCGTCAGAGCCGATCACAGACGCCAGGAAGGCGGATACGACGCCGGATCCGCTGCCCACCTCCACACACACACACGCTCTGAAAGCACACACACATCAGAGGATCAGACCGGCTCAGAGACGTCACATGACCAGCCGAAGTGTTCAAAACAGGCGCCTGATTGCACACTGACCCGTCAAAAGCATAGCCGACAGGTTATGATGTAATGATTTATGTCCATTTGTCATTAAGACATCTCAAACAATGTCATATTTGCATTAAAAATATCATAATTGAGCGAATGACACTTAAAGACAGTGCACATGTGGACTCGTGTAAATCACCTGCTTCCCTTCAGCCGGCCGGCGTCGCTCTCCAGCGCGTCCATCAGGAGGAAGGAGTCCTCGGCCGGCTCGTACACGTCGGAGAACGAGGAGCCGGGAGCGAACAGGGGCGTCGGGAACATCAGCGTCTGAACGCCAATCAACAAGAGTTATTAACACTCATCCTTCCCTCATTTTTGACCCCAAAAAATAAATAAAATTGAGTGTTGTGTTCATCAGAGGGGACTTTTGTCACACTTGAACCACAATTACACAAAAAAATTAACATTTTTTATGGATTCAAGGAGTTTTGTGGTTGAAATACTAAAAAACAACAACAAATCCTTCCCTCGCAGGTCTTAGGAATGAATGGAATAGAAAGAACTAAAAATGCTGAAATATTAGAAAAAATATATTTGAGTATGTCTACATTCATTTTGACCTGAAACTCATTTTTTTCCCAGACGCCAGGACGTTTGTCGCACTTGAACCACAAATGCACACGCAGGGCTGTCAAACGATTAATCGCGATTAATCGCATCCAAAATAATTACACACGGTGCACCCACATATATTATGTAAACACAAATTTTTATTTTGGATGCGATTAATGTGTATAATTATTTTATAAATATATAAATGCACACACATGCTTGAATATATTTAGAGCTGAATTAAAAGAGTTACGCATGAAATTGTGAGTTATTTTGACTCTAAGAATGTGAGGAATGTGATTAAATTACTATTTATTTATTTTTTATTGATCAAGGCTAGTAATTTAAAGTTAAATAAAATAACAAAAACAAAATTGCATTAAAAATTATTAAGAAAAAATTATAGTTTTAGGGCTTCGGGTCATTTTGACCCGCGAGGGAGAGATGTGTTATAAAGTGTGACGGAAGGATGAACTCGGCATGACAGTGGCGTTCTCCTGTATTGTGTCGTATATCGAGTGAAACGCTTCTGGAACGAGAACACATGTGGGCGGGGCTTGATTGTGTCTGTGGGGAATTGATTGGATGGTTGTGGTTTGCTATTGGCTGATCTCATGTGAGTGACAGGTT
>NW_024121321.1:7492026-7719526 GCF_016745375.1 Pimephales promelas
AGCCAAGATCCAGAAAATCATGTAGTATTAGCAACACTCTCAGAAAAAAGTACAAAAACTGTCACTGGGGTGATCCCCTTTCAAAAGTTACACCTTTGTACCTTTTTTGATCCCATAAAAAGTGCATTATGGGACATGTTAGTACCATCTGAAAGCTTTTGTACTTTTTTTAACCCTTAAAAAGTGAATTATGGGACATGTTAGTACCTTCTTAACACTTTTGTACCTTTTTAACCCTTAAAAAGTGCATTATGGGACATGTTAGTACCATCTGAAAACTTTTGTACCTTTGTTTAACTCTTAAAAAGTGCATTGTGGGACATGTTAGTACCTTCTAAACGCCTTTGTACCTTTTTAACCCTTAAAAAGTGCATTATGGGACATGTTAGTACCATCTGAAAGCTTTTGTACCTTTTTTATCCCTTAAAAAGTGCATTATGGGACATGTTAGTACCATCTGAAAGCTTTTGTACTTTTTTAACCCTTAAAAAGTGAATTATGGGACATGTTAGTACCTTCTAAACACTTTTGTACCTTTTTAACCCTTAAAAAGTGCATTATGGGACATGTTATTACCATCTGAAAGCTTTTGTACTTTTTTTTAACCCTTAAAAAGTGCATTATAGGACATGTTAGTACCCTCTAAATGCTTTTGTACCTTTTTAACCCTTAAAAAGTGCATTATGGGACATGTTAGTACCATCTGAAAGCTTTTGTACTTTTTTTAACCCTTAAAAAGTGAATTATGGGACATGTTAGTACCTTCTAAACACTTTTGTACCTTTTTAACCCTTAAAAAGTGAATTATGGGACATGTTAGTACCTTCTAAACCCTTTTGTACCTTTTTAACCCTTAAAAAGTGCATTATGGGACATGTTCGTACCATCTGAAAGCTTTTGTACTTTTGTTTAACCCATAAAAAGTGCATTATGGGACATGTTCGTACCATCTGAAAGCTTTTGTACATTTATTAACCCTTGAAAAGTGCATTATGGGACATGTTAGTACCATCTGAAAGCTTTTGTACTTTTGTTTAACCCATAAAAAGTGCATTATGGGACATGTTAGTGCCTTCTAAACGCTTTTGTACCTTTTTAACCCTTAAAAAGTGCATTATGGGACATGTTAGTACCATCTGAAAGCTTTTGTACTTTTATTAACCCTTGAAAAGTGCATTATGGGACGTGTTAGTGCCATCTGAAAGCTTTTGTACTTTTATTAACCCTTGAAAAGTGCATTATGGGACATGTTAGTTGCTTAAAATTTAGCGCATTAGCACATGTTTTAGAATTGATGTGCATATATTGGCGTTTCCATAGGCGAGATCACAATGCACTATAAAATAGGTGGATAGAAGATAATGCAAACTTCATAAAATATGAAAATATAGACAATATAGAGTCTGATCCTCAATTCAGTTTAGAAACTGTAAAGTTCTTCAATTATTGTATGAAATTACTTTAATTATATACGACTTCAGCTCGACTCAATTACTGAATTCGACTGAATCGTGTCAATGTCGCGCTAGCAAAAGTTTACGCTAAACTCAAGATTCTACATCAAGTTGTTTCTAAACTGCAGGACAGATACTAATACAGGCCTATAGTGTTTTTGTATAGCCTAACTTTTCCTGCTTTGTTTGTACAGAAAATTGTGAGCAAATAATGTCAGAATATGAATTTGTGTGTGTGATAATGAGTCAACATCTCTCCATTGGTGTGCAAGCGTTCAGAGAGTTTACAGTAAGATCTGCCAGTCCTCGAGTCGGCGTCTCCGCGGTCGTAGCCGTGCGTTTACGAGGCTCAGTTATAACTCGGATTAAATGAATGAAGTGTCTGACTTCTTTCGCATCTGTGAACTGCGCGTGCTCACTGAAGCCAGTGTGTGTGTGTGTGTGTGTGTGTGTCTGGTCTTCTCTGGAGGGTTTACGAGAGATCGCTCATAAACACGCGGCTCGCGGCTCTTCAACAACTCAGACACGTCTGTACTCGCGAGTGTTCAGTCTTTCTCATCAGAGTTTATGTCAAGATCATGGAAGTGCATTCATAATATAATATAACTTTACACAAGACAGATTGCTTCAAGGCAGCTTCATTCAGCTCACTTTCAGTTCAATAACTGATGTATAAAACTGATCTGGTAACAGTTTAAAAACACTGTACCTTCATTAATGAATAACTGCGCAGGAAATAATGAGTAACACATTATTAACATTCAAGTAACTACTATAACAAACTCTGATTAACAGTGCTTGGTTGATTAGCTAATCAATAACTATTTCATATCTCACTGAAGAATACTAAGAACTGAGGTTCATAATTAATATATAATGACTCAAGTGTTACTACATCCTTCTAAAGGAACAAATCATTTGGAAAAGCTTGATAGCCTAGTATTGACTGAAAGCTTTTGAGGTTTTTGTGAGATTTTAAATAGTAATTCCCAATGGATTTGGTAACACTTAGTCATCAGTGTGTTCCCATGATCTTCACTTTATACTGATCCAGATAGTTTGTTTAGAAAGATGTAATAACACTGGAGTCATTACTAGTGGGTTACCGTTACCCTTTATTATAATGATGCATTATTCATGTTAATTATGAACCTGTATTATATCTGGGAGGTAGTATTGATTAGCTAATCTCACAATTTTAACGTTTGCGTCATTGGCAACCAAGTAAAAGAACAACATAAATAAATTCCCTGTCTTAAAGTAGCTGATCATAATAAAAAAAAAAAAGCACAAATAGTTTTTATTTAAAACCTTTTCTTATTGTGTGCAATTCCAAACAACCTCCTTTAAAACGATTCATAAACGTCAGTACTGTAGAAAAATGAGTAACGAGCAAAAATATTCCAATTAAATGGCAAACATTTTACACATATCTCTCGCATGAATTCCAAAGAATGCCGTATGCATATTTTGAAGCACACATGATGAATCTGAAAACGGCTCCAGTCGCTTATTATTGAGTTATTATGTGGGTCCGTGAGGGAAAGCGTTGGATAGATGAACGTGGCACGGCAGGAATGAACACAGGTGATGTGTGTGTGTGTGTGTTGCGGGGAAGGAGAATCACTCAGGGGTGTTCGTGAATAAGCGCTGTTCAGATTTATACCGCTGGATTGACCGAGACGCAGGAGTAACGTTAACGCATGTTGTGATTTATCACGAGTCTCGGGAACTGTCCGTCATCTTCAGTCGTGCGATCAGACCCAGAAGAGATGGATAGAGAAGGGCCAAGCTTGCATCAAGTCATTTGTTGTGTATGCGTTCATCATCTCCGGTATGACGGCACATAGATATGCCACATTCGACGACTCGTCCGCCATCTTGGAACAGTCAACATTTCAGAAGCTGTCGTCACTCACAGTTTTTTCCCACAACACTGCACATTCCCTGTCGTATGGAAGATTGTTTACGCCTCTGAATAAAAATAAATGAATAAATGTGACTTTTTTTATCTCAGAATTGCGAGATATGAAGTCAGAATTGCGAGATATAAAGTCGCAATTCTGAGAAAAAGTATTCAAAAATATTCAATGCAGTGCAGGGGGAAGGAAACTATGGAAGCTTGTTTTCGCCACAGAATGAGAAATAAAAAAGGTAATTGCGACTTTTTATCTCACAATTCTGACTTTTTTCTCACAATTGCGAGTTTACATCTCACAATTCTGACTTTATAACACATAATTGTGAGTTTATCACATAACTGCAAAATTCTGACATATTTTCTCAGAATTGTGAGATATAGCCTAAACTCACAATTGCGACTTATCAGGCCACTTCTAAGGGGGAAAAAAACCTTTTTTCCTCTCAGAATAGTTTATATCTCACAATTCTGACTTTATATCTTGCGATTCTGACTTTATATCTCACAATTCTGACTTCACAACCGCAATTTCGACTTTAATTACGCATTTCTGACTTTATATCTAGCAATTCTGACTTTATATCTCGCTATTCTGACTTTATAACATGCAATTGCGACTTTATATCATGCATTTCTGACTTTATATCTCGCAATTCTGAGAAATAAAGTCAGAATTGTGAGATAAAAAGTCGCAATTACCTTTTTTTATTTTCCATTCTGTGGCGGAAACAAGCTTCCATACTGCCGAGACCTAAACTCCAGAAGAAATGGGATAACTTAACAAGTGAGAGTGTGTTGGGGTTTTTTTTATATTGTATGTAAAATGTGTCATCTTTGCTCTGAAAGAAAAAGACTAGCTAATAAAAACAGGACCCAATATGAACTTCTCACGGATAGAAGTAGATAAAGTAGAATCCAACAGAAAATGCAATACATGACGCAATAAATTAAATATATGATTGACAGGTCAGTTTACAGTAACAGGATGATTGACAGGTCAGTTTACAGTAACAGGATGATTGACAGGTCAGTTTACAGTAACAGGATGATTGACAGGTCAGTTTACAGCGACAGGATGATTGACAGGTCAGTTTACAGTAACAGGATGATTGACAGGTCAGTTTACAGTGACAGGATGATTGACAGGTCAGTTTACAGTAACAGGATGACTGACAGGTCAGTTTACAGCGAGAGTATGATTGACAGGTCACTTTACTGTGACAGGATGATTGACAGGTCACTTTACAGTGAAGAGTTATTAAACGAAGGTGAGAGAGACGGTGGAGGTGAAGCGAGAGGTCAGAGGTCGGGATTTATCCGTCTATAGGGAGCTTGGGCGACACACAGCTGCTGTGTGTTAACGCTATACTGGAGCAGTTACAGACGTCACACACACACACACACACAGGTGAAGCAGGGCAGATCTGACATGGAGAGGTCAGTCGATGGAAACGAGAGGAGATCTAGTGGGATTGAGGAGATCTTCTCCTGAGGCTCTGAAACTTTAGAGCTCCAGCCGCTGATCCTCACACTAACCCAGATAAAGCTTCACAGCTGACGTGTGGGAACGGACCATACATGGTGCTCTCGCGGTGTCCTACAGATTCATGCAGGTTCCCATGCTCTCGCTTGTAGATGCGTGAAACAGACTCGGACGGGGAATAGTGTCCACGGATGCCGCTTTATTTATATATCAGTGCTTTACATAGAAAGCATTTAAAAATAATCATAAGAAATACAAGTAATAGTAAAGTTATTTTAATGTTGAACGTAAAATAGAAGAACATCTAAATACATAATTCATATTTTTCACAGAATGGAGAATATTGATATTGGCACACACACACACACACACACTGTAATTAGTTAACTGCTGCTGAACGATAAAACAGCTGAGGCGAAAAACTCAGAGACTCAGTCCCTAGCAACCACTCTAAGGACCTTAGCAACCCCATAGCAACGCCCTGGCAACCGTCTCCATCACGGCGATGAGTTCTGAAACAGCCAACATCACTCGAGGTGTTGAACTGTGATGTTGTGTCCTTCAGGATTGAGCTTCTCCTCACAGATCTAACCAATCGCCCATTATAATCCCGTGCAGATGATGTCTGGAGAACATTTCATTAGTCTGCCTTATTTAATTAGTCAACGCTTTAATGAATCTGGGGCTCAAGCACTGAACTCGGATCAGCTCCTGATGACGGACTGTACAAACGACACCATTGGTTATAAAGACGCATGGACGCGGCGTTCACACACACTGTTCATGAGGTTTATTATTTAAGGCTGTAAACCAGGAAAACTCGTATGATATCCAACGCTCAAAGGCAAAGTGGAAACTGGAACAAATAGAGAACATTTATCCCTGTTACGTCGAGTCGGAGACCTGCAGCGTCGAAGCTGTTATTATTTCAAATGAAACTCATGCTAACTAAAATATGTTCTAAGAATGTTTTGTTCTCATTATATGTTTCGGTAACACTTTACAATAAAGTTCATTAGTTCAACATGAACTAAGAATGAACAATACCTTTTAGCAGCATTTATGAATCTTAGTTGATATTAAAAATCAAAGGTTTTATTTTTGTTCATAACACTATGAACTAACATGAACACACAATGAACAGCTGTATTATTATTAACTAACATTAGCAAAGATTAATAAATACCGCAACAAATGTATTGATCATTGTTAGTTCATGTTAGATAATTCATAACTAATGAACCAAAGTGTTACCAATGTTTTTTTCCTGAATGTTCAAATCAGTTTTTCAAATATTCCAACATTACAGGAACATTCCATTTGATAATTCTGCGACGTTACTTTTAAATGTTCTCGGAATGTTCTGTAACATTTAAAAAACATCAGAAGAACGTCCAACTGAAACGTTTGATGTTTTGAATATTAGACCACATAACTTAAAATGATCATTCTGTTAATGTTACTTTGAGTAATGTTAGACAAAGTTCTACAGTCGAAAAAAGCTGGGTTAAAAACAACCCAGTTCGGGTTATTTGACAACCCAGTGGTGGGTAAATATTGGACAGAACACACGCTGGGTTATTTTGACATAGCAGGTTGGGTTTTTCTAGATTAACCCATTTGCTGGGTTGTTTTAACCCAATTTTGGGTAAAATGTGGGCAAACCCAGCCATTGGGTTAAAAATGTAGTTTAAAAATTTAACCCAATGGCTGGGTTTGTCAATATTTGAACCAAAAATTGGGTTAAAACAACCCAGCATTTTTTAGAGTTTATTATTATAAGACCACATAACTTTAAATGATCATTTGAGTAATGTTAGATAAAGTTCTACAGTTAAAAACAACCCAGTTTGGGTTATTTGGCAACCCAGTGGTGGGTAAATATTGGACAGAACACACGCTGGGTTATTTTGACATAGCAGGTTGGGTTTTTCTAGATTAACCCATTTGCTGGGTTGTTTTAACCCAATTTTGGGTAAAATGTGGGCAAACCCAGCCATTGGGTTAAAAATGTAGTTTAAAAATTTAACCCAATGGCTGGGTTTGTCTATATTTGAACCAAAAATTGGGTTAAAACAACCCAGCATTTTTTAGAGTTTATTATTATAAGACCACATAACTTTAAATGATCATTTGAGTAATGTTAGATAAAGTTCTACAGTTAAAAACAACCCAGTTTGGGTTATTTGGCAACCCAGTGGTGGGTAAATATTGGACAGAACACACGCTGGGTTATTTTGACCCAGCAGGTTGGGTTTTTCTAGATTAACCCATTTGCTGGGTTGTTTTTAATCAATGAATAACCCAGCAACAGAGTCAAAATGCTCAACATTTGGGTTTAAAAACAACCCAGCATTTTTTAGAACGTAAGAAGATTCCCTGTTAAAATAAAAATTTTGATACTATTAATTAAAAAATAACGAGTGCTTTGACACATGGTTTCGCACAATGTGTGAAAGCAAATCAGCCTATGAATGAGAGTATTTTAACATCAAAAAGAGCCCAATCATCCGTAATGTTGACCGGATCTCGGAGGAAATCTTTCATCGACTGCGCTCCAGAGCGGCTCGTGATCCCAGGACTTCAGGAACACGACTAAGCCCTGGTTTATGCCGGAGAAGAGAGGATCGGCACGTATCTCCGGGTAATGAACTCCACATCACAGATCTAATGCTGGGCTTTGGCTCGCAGCGATGAGGAGCTCACGTTCTCCAGCCCGTGTTTATCAGGGAATCTGTGATCAGTGGCAGACGCTCGCCGAACTCACGGCCGGATCAACGTTAGACAACTTCTAAACCTTTCAGTCTCACCGCAGGACGGACCTTTCATCTACACTGAACACAAGACTCAGAACTATACATGCACTGCTTAAAACAAGTACTAAAACTATAAAAAAAGATGGTTTAGAGATTATTTGTTACAGATAGATAGATAACTTAGAGCGTAAATGGAAACAAACTAATCTACAGGGGTTGGACAATGAAACTGAAACACTGGCCAATGTTGGAGGTTTCACATCTATATGCCTGGCGGCCAATCTTCAGAGTGAAGCACGGGTGGATCAGTGATGGTTTGAGCTCCAATATCATGACAATCCTGATTGTATTTGATGGACACGTCACTGCCGAGGACTACCAAACCCTTCTGGAGGATCATGAGCACCTGATGCTCAAACCATGATCATGCACCAACACACACAGCAAGACTTGTGACAGAAGGGTTTGATGAAGATGAAAGTGACGTTGAACATCTCCCATGGTCTGACAGTCACCAGATCTGAATATTATTGAGGTGTTTTGGAGGAGCGAGTCCACCAGCATCATATAGTGACCTGGACACTGTTCTGGAAGAGGAACGGCTCATAATCCCTCTGGTCACTGTGAAGGACTTCTATCTGTCAATTGGTGCTGTATTTGGATGCAAAATGAGGCCCTCACCATTCTAACAAATTATTGTGTTGTAAAACCAGGTGTTTCAGTTTCATTGTCCAACCCCTGTACATATTACCACCTAAAATGTACATATTACCACCTAACATGTCCATATTACCACCTAAATGTACATATTACCACCTAAAATGTACATATTACCACCTAAAATGTACATATTACCATCTAAAATGTACATATTACCACCTAACATGCCCATATTACCACCTAAATGTACATATTACCACCTAAGATATACATATTAGCACCTAAAATGTATATTACCACCTAAAATGTACATATTACCACCTAAAATATACATATTACCATCTAAAATGTACATATTACCACCTAACAGGTCCATATTACCACCTAACATGTCCATATTACCACCTAAAATGTACATATTACCACCTAAAATATACATATTACCATCTAAAATGTACATATTACCACCTAACAGGTCCATATTACCACCTAACATGTCCATATTACCACCTAAAATGTACATATTACCACCTAAAATGTACATATTACCACCTAAAATGTACATATTACCACCTAACATGTCCATATTACCACTTAAAATGTACATATTACCACCTAACATGTACATACAGTGGAAGTCTTTAGAATCGCGTGGAAAGACAGTATGTCACGTTATAATAATCAACATTAACAACATTATTAAAAAAAGTCCGCTGGTGCTTCAGTGACTACCTCGCACAGAGAACCTGTCAATCACAGCTGTCAATCATGATGTCAGAGCACCGTTTTTATCATCACATAACTAACTAAAAACAAACTTATTTTAAAAACGAACACTTGAAATCACATCAACGTGATAGAAACTACAGCAAATGACAGAAACTATCTTTGGAAAAAGGATATGTGAAGTGTAATTTAATTGTTTAGTTGGTCTCGCGTCCCATTGAATGACATGGGGAGGCGGGGGTTATGAGCTACTAGGACCGGTCGAGACGTTTTGGCTTCACTTTTGAGGGCTTGTGCGGCACGCTTGGTTCAAATAGGGACTATGTAGACTATGGAGTACCACAAGGATCGGTGTTAGGCCCTCTGCTATTCTCAATATATATATGCTGCCACTAGGTAATATTATAAGAAAACATGGAATTAATTTCCACACTCAATTATATATTTCACTAGAGTCCTGTATCCACAACGACTCAGTCCGACAGTCTCCAGAAGCGTCCCGCAGCTTCTCTCGGCCGCGAGAGATCGAGTGTGAGGTCTGCGCGAGTGCAAGCATGAGCTCACGCCACTTTCCACAATAACACACTGGACGGCCGTCGCTCCTCTGGTGTGATTGGAAAGAGCTTCAAAGTTGAATAATTATTCTCTAAAAGGGAATATGTCCTCGTGATGATCGACTGACACTTGATACGTGATGAAACTCATCACTTCATTTCTCTTGTTGTTTTCTTTGTTCTGCTCGATCGCTCTTGCTGACAGAAAACTCAATGAGTGTGTGTGTGTGATGGGTGGAGAGAGAGAGAACAAACGCCTGAGTGATATATGGTGTTTTTGTGCTGAAGCTTGAGATAAAAAGATCCTTCGAATTGGTCAGAAAATCAAGCAATTCATAGTTTTCGTTGGATATTTATTATTAGGAATGAAATGACGGTGTTTTTAGAGGTTAGAGAGATCGTGTTCGATGTTCAGTCAATCAATTTATGGAAATTACAAACAAACGATTGGTGACAAATCTTAACATTGGAAAAGAGATACAAAATATTGAGCAAAAGATGCAGATTTCTGTCAGGATCAGCGATATACAACTCCCAGTTTATGATGATATTACTGCTTAAAGGTGTAGTTGATTATGATTTGACTTTTCTAACTGTAGTTAGTGTGAAATGTTGCTGTTTGAGCATAAACAACATTATCAAAGTTACA
This sequence comes from Pimephales promelas, assembly GCF_016745375.1. The sequence continues at coordinate 7,502,230 of NW_024121321.1, forward strand.
ACGCTCAAAGTTCAAAGCAAAGGAAGATATTTGCTTTTAAAGAAAAGGACTACAACACATGGCTGGTGAGGAACTACACAAGCTTCCTCCCAGGTTAGTGACATCACCAACCCTAAAATTTGGGTTTGTATAAGAGTACATTTATGAGTCAGCTCAAATTAGCTTCATTCTTTTCACATACAATAGAAAGTCACTATCTGTGTATCTCACAACAGTTCCTATACGAGCGATTTATAGATTATCCTGACAGAATATGCTAACTGAAGAAACATAAATTCATCAACTAACCATTCAGAGACGTCCTGTTGCTTCTACATGTTGTCACTTCTTCTTAGTCTCTCCATCTTTGTCTGACTCCGGTTTAAGAATTAAAGGCAGAACAGTTTCTGTCATTTTCGCATGTGTCGGAGCTGCTAACACACACACTCTTGAAGCTCCGCCCACTGTGTTGGGAGCTGCAGCTCATTTGCATTTAAAGGGCCAGACACAAAACGGTGTGTTTTAGCTAACCCTCAAAAAGAGACAACTTTAACATGCTATATAAAAATATCTGTGGGGTATTTTAAACTACAACTTTGCATACACACTCTGGGGACATCGGAGATTTCTTTTCTATCTTGAGGTCATTATACCACCCCTTTAATGTTCTCTAAACAACATCCAGCTTATGAAAGCTAAGAGAACATTCCATATCATTCTCAAAACATTATGGGAATGTTACTTTTTAATATTTTCTGAACGTTCCGAAACTTGTACCATTTAAGAAAATAAATGCAAAAAAAAATATGTGCACTGAACAAAATACTTTAGTTTTCGCCCCCATTTGTCATGAGCTGAACTCAAAGATCTATATCTATATGTATATATATATATATATATATATATATATATGAAGAGTTCAGATGCAAAAGCCTTTAAATGCCATTTGAAATTTTCTTCTAGAATGATCATTTTTATCAAGCTTGTATATTTAAGTTCAGTGATTTCACTTAAATGGCAATGATAATTACCTATTAATTGTTATTTAAGTGAAATTACTGAACTTAAATATACAAGTTTGATAAAAAATCATCATTCAAGAAGAAAATTTCAAATGGCATTTAAAGGCTTTTGCATCTGAACTCTTCATATATATATATATATCCATCTATATATATGTATGTATGAATCGCATTTTGAGAACGTCATTAAAGACCAGATAACTTTAAATCAACATTCTACGTCAAACAAATATTTACACGAAGATGAAAACCAAACTGAAGCCCGAAAACCGAAGCAAAGCAAAAGCATTGATCATCCCTGAATATATGGACTCGTATGTTGGATCTGTATGTTGGAGTTGTTCTGGAGCAGCTCTTGGACACGTGCGCTTCTGAAACGAGGCTGTAAAGACAGAAATAATGAGGAGGTTTATGACATCGAGATTGTGTTTTCCTGTTGAAACCGGCGCTGGTTCAGAGCCAACTAGGTCAGTTCTGTCAGATCTACACACACACACACACTGTACGTGTGCAACATGTGTTTGTGTTTATGTGTGTGTTCAGGTTAGAGAGTTCAACGCTCGGCTTCAGGAACTATAAATCCCTGTCATGTTTTCTACAGCAGAAACGGCTGATCCTCGTAAGACCATGAGCTCTGGGGTTATGATCATATCTCTGAGGATCAAATCTCTGAGGTTATCATCATATCTGTGAGGTTATTATATGTGTGAGGTTATTATCATATGTCTGAGGTTATCATCATATCTCTGAGGATATGATCATATTCACTTCTGGAGAAAATACAACACAGTGTGATTCACATACAACTTTGTTGCATTATTTTCCTGTTATCTCTGTAAAACTGCTCTCAAACACTCTATTATAAAAAGCGCTGCATAAATAAAGCTGATTTGATTTGACCTTCAACATGTCTCTCATTAACAAACATGAGCAGAACTCAGTTCTCAGATCAGTGGATATTTGACTGGTTTTGGTCCTTCTGTTGGACTCTCACACATGAATTATGTTAAATATCTGATACACAATTAGATAATACCAGTTTAGCTCAACCAGTGACCAAGCAATGCTTCATGTTGTACAGTGTGTGTGTAAAAAGAGCAGTAAATACACATTTCTGCTCCCAATCTTTACTGGTAGTCGCTGTATGAAGAGTTATTGGGTGTAATATGTCCCAGTTTACTTTATTTTGCAGAAATGAACTATAGTGACCTGATCACACACTAAACAATATCACACATTATGTGTTAGTTTGACCGTAAATGATACACATGTGTAATGTGTGCACGCATGATCTTTCTCTCGACATATACAGTGTCTCAGCATGTGTAGGACATCTGGACACACAAAACCGGTTCAGGTAAACATCGAGCCGTCAGAGTGTGTACACTCGATCCACAAACGTATATCTGTGTTTAACTCTTTCATGGCTCTGCAGAAACCCGCTGAGATCCCGAAACACACTGATTATATATTTGATGAAACATTTAAAGTTTATATAATACATGTGAAACTATATGAATGTGTGATTTAGGTATTCTCATGGTTTGAGATGCGAGTGACGAATGTGCAGTAGCGGATCAACAGTGGAATATTTTTCCTTCAGAATAAATGAAGTCATCTTTTCAATGAGATCTTCTCCAGAGGAATATTTCATAAGCGCGCCTGTGGGGTCAAATATTTTCCTACTGCAATATTTGTTTGTTCCAAGAAGATACCCGCTGGAAAATAAGCTGGCATATGGACTGGCAAACTGAGACGATCATAACAAAGCAATAAAACTGAGAAAGGACTTCGCTGGCGATGTTTTTCACTTAAAAAATGAATGATCATAGACTCATGTCAGTGACATGTCATTTAATAAAGCTAATAAACACAAACTTCACACTAACGCACCTCTGTTCCAAAGAAAGACAAATGACAGAAACATTATACACAATATTATACATATGTTTTCTCTAAGTTTTTTGTGTGAAAACTTTGCACAGGCCAAAACCCCCAGCTCTTGCTAATATTTATATTAAGTTATAAAAATGTCCCATTTACAGAAACATCCTATCTTCTAACATTATGGAAATGCTACTTTTGAATTTTCAAGGAATGTTCCCAAACAAATAACATTTAAAAACACAATTTTTGTTATGTTTTTTTTTTTTTTTTCCCCTGACCAATGTTTTTCTGCTAACGTTTTGAGACCATTAAACATAACTTTACATGAATGATCTATTAATGTTGCTGGAAGAACGATTGTTCATAACTTTGTTCAGAGCTGTCACAAGTATTGTGGAATATAAAGGAATCTAGGCCAGGAACAATTATTTTTCACCACTAAACATTTGGGTTTTCACATTAATCCACACATTCGTTCCTCATAATCTCTAATCTGCAGCGTCAGCTCTTTCTCTCAGTGTCTGAAACGCTTCCATCGAGGATTCAGTCTCTCTAAGCCCCGCCTCTCTGAGAGCTGCTCTGCTGTGATTGGTCAGAACGCTGAATCTCAGCTCTTCATCACAGTGATACGAACAGTAACGATGGCGTGATTTCAGAAAACACGAACAACACGAGCCGAACTCTTCCAGTCTCAGATACAATACAGTGTTTGAGGGCGGAGCTAAGAGACGCTGCTCAGCCAATCAGGACCAGAGGCGGGGATTATGCAAATTAGTTACACAAGGTTCAGCAGGAAGTGAGACTGCATTACTGACGACTGCTTTCAGTCTCAGAATCACTTCTTTCTTTCAGGAGACAATAACTTTATTTATCTGCACTACTTTAATCTGTAAAAATTTGCAGAGCTTTTACACTCACAAACATCTCTGCATCAACGGAAATATCTGAAAAAGCATAATAGGGCAAAAAAGTCAAAATTGTGAATTGAAAAGTGACTATGCTTAAATTAATGACATGTTCTCGTATATTCCACTAAAGAAATGGGATTTGGAAGGACACGAGGGAGAGTAAATGATGACAAAATATCATTTCATCTGATCTCTGTGTGACCATGTCTATCTGGTCTTGACTCGTGTCCAGTTTTATGACTTATATCAGGTGTGTGTTCAATCTCTCATCGCGTCCGCGAGCGTCTGTTATTATGATAAGCATTCTTGGTCTCGCTTCAAATTAAGAGTCTCCGGGCCCGATCGACAGCAGCTGAGAGAGATTTGTGGTTACATGCGAGACGAGCCATAAACCGGGTTTCTTGATGTTCCAGTTTCTCAGATGAGATTTACTGTTTTCAAATTCAATCACGAGCCCGGCGGCACAACACGAGCGCTCCTGAAACCCGAGCCTGACATCGCGGGCGCGTGACGTCAGGAAACACCGCGTGCCGGGACATCAACGGCCCATTCGGGAAACCAGACCATAACAACTGAATTACAAGACTTTGGCGAAGCCGAGACACTACGCCTGACATAAACAGGAAAGCCTGGAATCACAAATCTACATTTGTGGACACACTTGATTCAAAAAGGGCCATGTTTAGTCAGAAAGGAGCCTGAGAGTAAACAGAAGAGCACATTCGTTTACTCACCGGCACTTTCTTCCAGAGTCCAGACCCTTCTCCAAATAAAGATGTTCAGCTGAGAGACTCATAACGGCAGAAAAGCTGTATACAAATATTCAGAAAAACGAAGATTTGAAATGTGGATTTACAGTAAGTTTAGCATGAGGACACAGAGAAAAACTAGACTTATAGTTTAATATTATTATTAAGATAGGCCTATAGAAATTAAACCAGTAGCTAAAGAAATATAATGCTATTGTTCTGTAAAATACAATTTTATATTTCATAAAAATAATAATTATTAATAAAATATTTCTAGTTTGTCAATAGACTGTAAAACAAATCGAGTATTAAAGCATAATATCCATAACAACAATTAATATTATTCAATTATACAAATAAACCAATATAGAAACATATATTATATATTTATATAGCGCTTTTCACAATATATATAGATTGCATCAAAGTGGCTTCACAGTATCAATCCAAAACATAATAACAATAACAAGTTTTTTTCCACTAAGAAACGAACATTCTTAAAAACAACAAAAACAAACTGTTATTTACAAAATAACAAAATTTGGTTATTTAATAATAATACAAATAACACTTCTTCTTCTTCTTATATTTGATTAAAATTGTAAAACATAAATAAACAAATAAAGAAATAGACATGTATAGAAATAATTAATAATTATATTTCTCCATATTTTTGCATTAATTATGGGTTTATTATTATTAATATATTGCTATATTACAGAACAACAAATAAACATTTTTCTTATATTTTTTATAATATATATTTTTATTTTATTAATATTAATTTATTTTATATAAATTTTTAATTTTAAAATGATTTTTTTTTTTTAAATAATCGCTGACCGTCAGTTCTGACATGTAACTCATTCACTCGCTCAATCTCACACGGCCTCTGTGGTTTCATGTGAGACCATAGTGACACACACCCTGGTATAGCTCATCATTGTTTGGATCGAATACAAGCCTGAAGGTGATTTGACAGCTTTGACTATGTTTATGATGGTTTTATGTTGCTTTTTGGAGTTTAACAGTACAAATCAACACTTGCTTTCAGTGTAACGGCAGCTCAGCTATTCTTTCTTATCTTATCTTTTTGTGTTTCACCAAAGAGAGAAAAAACACACAGGCTTGGACCAACACGAGTGAACAGTGTGAGTCTCGACAGTACGCACTGCATACAGAGCAATAGCTTCTTGCTACGGTTGTTTGTACACATTCTGACACGATATAAATAGATGTGAGCGTTCAGGTCGCAGTAACTCAGAGCACATGTACGCGGTAACACAACTCCGCACATCCACTAAACATAATTAAGCATAACACAACTCTGACCTAGTTCTGCTTTCCAGACAGACTCACCGGACGCTCTCGTGAGCCCGAGCACACACACACACACACACAAACACTGTTTCACACCCCGACACCTCACACACACACACTGTTTCACACCCCGACACCTCACACACACACACACACACACACACACACACACACTGTTTCACACCCCGACACCTCACACACACACACACACACTGTTTCACACCCCGACACCTCACACACACACACACACACTGTTTCACACCCCGACACCTCACACACACACACACACACACACACACTGCTTCACACCCCGACACCTCACACACACACACACACACACAAACACTGTTTCACACCCCGACACCTCACACACACACACTGTTTCACACCCCGACACCTCACACACACACACACACTGCTTCACACCCCAACACCTCACACACACACACACACACACTGTTTCACTCCCCAACACCTCACACACGCACACACACACACACACACTGTTTCACACCCCAACACCTCACACACACACACACACACACACACACACTGCTTCACACCCCAACACCTCACACACACACACACACACACTGTTTCACACCCCGACACCTCACACACAAACACACACACACTGCTTCACACCCCAACACCTCACACACACACACACACACTGCTTCACACCCCAACACCTCACACACACACACACACACACACACACACACACACTGTTTCACACCCCAACACCTCACACACACACACACACACACACACACTGTTTCACACCCCAACACCTCACACACACACACACACACACACTGTTTCACACCCCAACACCTCACACACACACACACACACACACACACTGCTTCACACCCCAACACCTCACACACACACACTGTTTCACACCCCGACACCTCACACACACACACACACACACACACACACACACTGCTTCACACCCCAACACCTCACACACACACAGTTTCACACCCGACACCTCACACACACACACACACACACACACACACACACACACCCAACACCTCACACACACACACACACACACACTGCTTCACACCCCGACACCTCACACACACACACACACACTGCTTCACACCTGTCACACACACTGCTTCACACCCCAACACCTCACACACACACACACACACACTGCTTCACACCCCAACACCTCACACACACACACACACACACTGCTTCACACCCCAACACCTCACACACACACACACACACACACACTGCTTCACACCCCAACACCTCACACACACACACACACACACTGTTTCACTCCCCAACACCTCACACACGCACACACACACACACACACACACACTGTTTTACACCCCAACACCTCACACACACACACACACACACTGCTTCACACCCCAACACCTCACACACACACACACACACACTGTTTCACACCCCGACACCTCACACACACACACACACACACACTGCTTCACACCCCACACCTCACACACACACACACACACTGCTTCACACCCCAACACCTCACACACACACACACACACACACACACACACACACACACACTGCTTCACACCCCAACACCTCACACACACACACTGTTTCACACCCCAACACCTCACACACACACACACACACACACACTGTTTCACACCCCAACACCTCACACACACACACACACACACACTGTTTCACACCCCAACACCTCACACACACACACACACACACTGCTTCACACCCCAACACCTCACACACACACACACACACAGTTTTCACACCCCGACACCTCACACACACACACACACACACACACACACACTGCTTCACACCCCACACACCTCACACACACACAGTTTCACACCCCACACCTCACACACACACACACACACACACACACACACACACACACACACACACACACACACCCCAACACCTCACACACACACACACACACACTGCTTCACACCCCGACACCTCACACACACACTGTTTCACACCCCGACACCTCACACACACACACACACACTGCTTCACACCTGTCACACACACTGCTTCACACCCCAACACCTCACACACACACACACACACACACACACACACAGCTTCACACCCCAAATCCCCACAACAATCATACGTCAGCTGTGTTGCGGCCCTGAAAAAATGTGAAACATAACCAAAATAAAAAAATAAAACACAAAAAGGATAAAAAATAAAACTAAACAAACAGACAAACAAACAGCCAATAAGGTATGCAAAAATGATTTCGTAATAAAGTAGAAAAACAAAAAGGAATAAAAAATGAACTAACTAGCTTACTAACTAACTAACTAAAAAAGCAAGCGAAAAAAACAAACAAACAAACAAACAGCCAACATGGTATGCATTTGTCCACACACCGGTCCCTGGCTTCCCTATTTAACGTATCCCGGTAAAATTCCTCAACCTTTTAGGGATTTTATCATCTTTCTTCTTTTCTTTCTCCCACCTCTTCTGCTTCTCCTCGTTCGACGTGCTTTATGAAAATCAAAATGGCCGCCACGCCAAGTAATGACGTCACAACGCCCAAGCCCTATTGTAGCAAAAAACAAAAAAACTTAAATGCCCACAAAAATATAATTTGGCCAATATATCAACGGTATTTAGCACCTTTAAATATTAGACATCAGCCAATAACTTTCTCAGTTCGCAGAGGGACTTTTATTTTGACAGCACCGAGAACAGCGTATTGTAGCATTTGCCTTTTCTATTAGCAATACGATGGCTTTATATTGGCAGGCCTTCAGATAAACAATATGAGTCGACCCCTAAACGTCACCACAATATTATTTACGATTGATCTCTTGATGGAAATGTGGGTTTTCTGGATGTTGCCGCTCTAGAAAGGTGGAAGTTCCCTTTGGCAAAGGACAGTCGCAGTGAATGAGTCGAGTCGTACACTGTGTTTTTCCGATAACAGGGCCAGGACAGCTTGACGCGGGACGCCGGACCTCTCGCTTCCCAGAAGCTTCCACTGCGGTCTGGATTCCCAGTGTACCTGTGGGATCCGGGACACTGCCATTAAAACACCATTACTAATATAACACTTCTGATAAATGACGGAATAATGTTTACTGATGTGATGGGATCGTAATGATGTTCCCTTAAAAATCTGGTTACAATTATACTATTAAAAACACTGGCATCCGATGTGGCTACAAATGGCTCTTTAAAGCTAACAAACATAAATAAATGGAGCAATATAACAACACCAATGATGACGCCTGATGCATATGATATCATGAACAAAATAGACGGAAGTGCTTAAAAGTTACACATGTAAATACACACACACACACACACACACACACATATATAAATAATAAGCAAGCTAATGGGGTACACAAAATTACTTTGTAAGACAAAATCTAGTTATTCAAATATTAAAAGATCTTAATCCGTATGGACATTTTTGTCCTTTTCAGTTTTTTGTGTTTTTTTTTATCATTTTGCATGTGTTAAAGCTAACTGCAAAAAACTTGGCACAGGTGTGTATTTTTATTGGAATTTTACTATTTCATCGTCATTTTCTTAAAAAAATATTTTTTGCATTAGGTACAAAAAATACTCCCTCTCAGCACCTTTTGGACAAAAATGTCCCCATAGAAACCAATTAAACCTGCCAACTATAAAATTATGCAATCTTTGTTAAGAGGCTTTCATTCTGATGGCAAGGCTTCAAAATTTTATTTTTTACTATTTTTTTTATCAGATGTGCCATTTTTTTTTAAGTTTGGCCTATAAAACAAATATCGCTTTATTCCTGTTTTCTGCTTCGGCATACTATAGAGCCAACTGGATAAATTATGCAACGATATTTGTGTGGGTGTGTTGGTATGGATGTCAGAGTGTGGTTAGTATCATATGTGTGTTATAAAAAATATGCGTGTGTTTGTAATACTGAGAGAGCAAAACTGCAAACTCAAATCCAGTCACTGTGAGCTCCAGTGGGGTTTTGCTGGCACCCGATGGGGAAAATATGTTACTACGCCCAAACAAACTGTTACCCAAAGCTCATTTTTTGAGATATCATCCTCAAATTTGGAACACAACCTATTTAGATGTATGGCTTTGATTTTATTGCATTTTTGAGTTCAACCTGATTTATAAAATATATATTTTATATAAAATATTTTTTATAAATAATTTTCATAAACTTATATAACTTTTTTTTGGATTTACTTAGTATTATTTTTAAAATGATACCAGCACTTAAGTCTGTGCTCCAAAGCATCACATTTTTATGACAGTATTTTGACATCTTTTTACCTATGTGTAACTTTTTTTAATTGATGCACAAGGGTTAATATCATCAGACAGCAGTTCAACACACACACGTATAATTGGCCGTTCAGCAGTGAATATTAATGTCTTCTGATTGGCCGCTCAGTAAGACGCTGTTGTCCAAACACACGCTCTGATCTCTCGGAGGGGTTCGCCTGTAATATGTCTGATTTTTGACACATGCTGAACATTCCACGCCATGTTTCGAGTCTATAATTGCTCCACATTTATATTGCCTCCACTGGTCACATGAGAAGAGGGAGTGCAGCTTAACCCCTCACACTGAGCATTAAAGGTCATGTGTGTTATTTATTATGCATGAAAATATTTTCTCCTTAGGTTAATATGCAGTCAACTAGAAGTAAAGCATTTATAGGTTGATTACCCTGAACAAGTTCAAAACATCTGTGTTTTGGGGCCTTAGTGCAGCGATATTACCTCAACCAATGCTGTTTTTTTTTATTGTCTGACCAATAGAAAACAAGACCTCATTATTTATGCAAATCTATTTGATGCAAATGACACACTTCACCGTTAAACTTTTTTTTTTTTTTTGCACAATTCCTTAAAATATTGTGTTTGGGACGCCCTAAAATTCACTGGGTTAAATGCTGGAACGTGCAAATTATTGACTATTTGCACTATATATTTGATGTGTTACAGGAGCCCTTTCATTTTGATAAATGCTTTAAAAATTTGCTTTAACTTCATATTTAATGTGATTTTACTTTATAAATAAATGTACATTGGATTCTTGGGTACTGGAAAAATATACTGGGATTTTACAGTACACACACACACACACACAGTCAATGCTTCCATCCGGCCTGATGTTTTCCTGGACTTCCCTGAGGCTTGTGCAACATCTCAGGCGGATCCGTGTATTCTCAGATACTCTCAGATATCCTCCGCTCAGATCAAAGCCAGGAGCCGGTCAGTGGGACATTAAACCACAGGAAGGAAAAGCCAGTGGCTCCGGCTCCAGAATAACACACTTCACATCCCAGTTCCTCAACTCTCCCTGCCCTCGGGTCAGGAGCAGGTGACGTGGAGCGACAGATCGGAAAACTATCCAATGAATCCCATGCAAAAAAGCAGGAAAGAGCATGAACCGGGATCCAATGCTGTAATGACGGCTGTAGAAGAAGAGAAAGGACACACTTTAACCCTATGAACTGAAGTCTAATATTGAGAATTCCTAAAGCCACTAAATTACACTCAACACTGAAGCAACTCGGGTTTACTTGATCGAGGAAAGTTTATTTGTGGTTCATCATCAAGGTCTATCATCAAAAGTCACAAATATTAGATACTAAGACATAATAATAGGATGAAAAGTCCTAAATCGATTATGAAATACAGACAAAGTTGTGAGATAAAAAGTCCAGACTCAATTTTTAGAAAAATCATAAATATCAAATATAATCATCAGGCTTTTGAGGAATCTCTTGTAATGTGATTTACATTACAAGCACCAGAATTTCCTCTTAGTTTTTGTCCATATAATATCACCAAATTGCATATTTTTGAATGTATTTTTCTCACTACATCATACTAAGAGCCAAAGCCTGATGTATCGAATAATATACAAAACATAAAACACATGCAAAGTTTTTGTCTAAAGGTTCAGTGATTTTTTTTGACTGTTGTTTCTTATGTCAGGCTTTACAGGGTTAATCGAGGCCATGCAGGTCGCACAGCTGCTCCTCTCATCGGATGAGCAAGCGAACGATCATCCGTCCGTCCTGAGCATCATTCATTCGGGACTCTGTGGATCCGATCCAAATTACAGTCATCTGCATTTTAAACCGACATACATGATGTTAGTAAAGACGTAGATCACATGGTTTTTGGGAGAGACAAATTGAGGGTTAAACTCTCACCGCTTAAATATGCAACAATTAAACAATCACTTCTGCCATGTTTTTAACCTATTCCCTGTTGTTTATTACAACATCATGTTGTTGAGGCAAGGAAAAAGTGACTTAAGAAGGTGGAGGCTGTTTTTGGAAAGGTTTGAGTCTTCTTCTTCTGATTACTCAAAAGGGGCACGTCACAATCGGTAATGAGACGAGCAAGAAGTGTCACTGGTGTCTAGTCCTCATTTAGGGGCCACACTCCTCTCGCTCAGAAGTGTCCGAACACCTCAAATACATAAACAAATTAAATAAATCAAAAGAAAAGATGTAGACAAACTTAAATGTTGGCTTGAGAACGCCTAGCCAGACACTTTAAAGTAGTTTCAACAGCTTTATGTTTGAAGGTTTTAGTTTAGTAGTTTTTAAAGCTAGAATTTTTGACAGAATAGACTGGAAACCGCATAACGACACCCTAGCAACACCATAGCAACCACCCAGAATTCCCTAGAAAATGCATAGCAACAGCATAGCAAGACCCTAGCAACCCCTCAGAATAATATGGCAAATGCATGACAACATCCTAGCAACACCTGCATAACATCATCCAAGCAACAATGCATAGCAACACCCTAGAAACCACCCAGAATGCCCTAGCAACAGCATAGCAACACCGTAAGAACCACATAGAAACACCCTAGCAACAACACAGCAACACCCTAACAACCACCCAGAATTCCCTAGCAAATGCATAGCAACACCCTAGCAACCACCGAGAATACCCTAGCAAATGCATTACAACATCCTAGCAACACCTGCATTACATAGCAACAACACATAGGAAGACCCTAAACTGTATAGCAACGCCCTAGAAACCGCATAACAACCTTTATACTTTTTAAAGGTGTAAAAATGAAACATTTAAATTAGGGCTGTGCAAAAATTAATTGTGATTAATCGCATCCAAAATAAAAGTCTGTGTTTACATTATATATTTGTGTGCGCTGTATATAATTATTTTGTATAAATAAATACCTATGCATGCATGTATATTTAAGAATAATTTGCGCTTAAATTCTGTATATATATATAAATACAAAATCTATATTATATAAATATAAATATTTTATATATGAATAACACATTTTCTTAAATATATACATGCATGTGTGTGTGTGTTTACATATACAAAATAATTATATACAGCACACACAAATATATTATGTAAACACAGACTTTTATTTTGGATGCGATTAATCGCAATTAATTTTTGCACAGCCCTAATTTTAATGCTTTATAACAGTGGTACATGTACTCATGAGCTGCATTATAAGGTGCATTGCATAATTAATGCATTGAAAACACTTATAATGCATTATATATACAGGCTTTGAGTAAAGTGTCACCGTTTAAATATCTGGAAAAAAAAAAAGAAAAAAAAAAAAATATATATATGTTGGCCTATATTATTATTATTTTTTTATTAGAATAAAAGAATTAAAAAAAGATTCCTGCCCAGGGACTGTCCATTGTCCTGTCAACTAAAGAAGTAAATAGAAAAATGAAATAAGGATATAAGGTCTCTGTATGCATTAACACTAGTGTTGCGCAGGAAAGACTCTGGAGGAGAGTAAAGGATGACTGAAGTACTTGTGTAAGCAGCAGATTATCCCGGATGACTGGTGGTTTTCCACACACTGTCAGGTCTGAGAACGTCAGCTCGGCGCTCTACAGATCCAGCCTGATATTCAATCCAACAGACACATCATGTAGGCGGACTGCTAATTTTCCTCCATATTCCTTTTTTCAACATTCATACGATAAAAGACTTTCATTTATTGCAGATGTTCGCCCAGGGAGGAAGAAGCGGGTCTGAGGCGGAGACTGAAGCGCTGAGGCTGCAGAACGCTGTATTTGAACTGCCATTAATGACATTTTGGGATGAACTGCTTCATGGAGGACAGCCAGAGCTCAATGCTAACGCTAACGCTGGAGCCAATGCTAACGCTAGCTCTCAGGATAGCAAACAGACGTCATCATCCCTGTAGAAGAGTGATATTAGGGAAGGTTAAACTGACAGACGACACACAGACCCTTAGTAGATCCTGAATTCACACATGGCCTTTATGTGTTAGCATTAGCATCTTAGTTAGCGCACAGGGCAGACGACACACAATGCTGTAATTCTGGGTTAGCTGGGTCCTGTTCGAGTTAGCCACAAGATTAATGGATTTAAAATACCTGTATTCCTCAAGCAACACATGACATATGTGGCGATATGTGTCCTTATGTGATCGTAATGTGTGTGTGGGTGTGTAAATGTATTGTAATGTACAATTTAAAGTGACATTGAGCTATGGAAAGGCATTTATAAATAAAACTTCTTCTTCTTCTTCTTCAACGCCCGTGGAAGGCCATGTCTGCCACAATTACATAAACAATTATGCTTTAGTAAATCAATTAATCAGTTATGAAAAACTAAGTCAAAATTATGAGATAAAAGTCAATTATGAGATAATAAGTCACAATTGACAAAAGCTTGAAATTATGATATACTGAGTCATAATTATGAGATAAAAGGTATGGCATGAAAAGTCACAAATATTAGATACTAAAATAGTAATAATAGGATAAAATTTTTCATAATTATGCGATAAAAAGTCATATCTATGGGATAAAATGTCAAAATTATAAATACAAAGTCAAAATGATGAGATAAAAAGTCAAAAATATTAAATAAAAAGTCAATTCATGAGATAAGTTATAATTGACAAAAGCTGAAATTATGATATACTAAGGGATAATTATGAGGGGGAAAATTATGAGATTAAAAAGTCAAAATTATGAAATACAAAGTCGAAATTCAAAATTATGAGATAAAAAGTCAATTATGAGATAATAAGTCACAATTGACAAAAGCTTGTAATTATGATATACTAAGTCATAATTATGAGATAAAAGGTATGGCATGAAAAGTCATAAATATTAGCTACTAAAACAATAATAATAGGATAAAATTTTTCATAATTATGGGATACAAGTTGATCATGAAATAAAAAGACACAATTAAGCGATAAAAAGTCATATCTATAGGATAAAATGTCAAAATTATAAAATACAAAGTCGAAATGAGAAAAAGTCAAAATATGAATTAAAAGTCAATTCATGAGATAAGTCAATTGACAAAAGCTGAAATTATTATATACTAAGGGATAATCATGAGGTGAAAATTATGAGATTAAAAAGTCAAAATTATGAAATACAAAGTCGAAATTGTGAGATAAAAAGTCAAAATTATGAGATACTAAGATTGGATAAAAAGTCAAAATTATGAGATAACTAGAAAAAGTGAAAGAAAAAAATTATTTTAAGTTAAAATTATGGGATAAAAAGTCATGGCACAAACAGTTGAAATTATGACTAGTCAACTTTGGTTGTTAAATTATGACCTTTTCTCTCAATTTCAAAATGTCAATTATTGATTTACGTATGTGGTTGCTAGGGTGTTGGTGTGTTGTTGCTAGGGTGTTTCTATGCAGTTCTTATGGTGTTGCTATGCATTCTGGGTGGTTTCTAGGGTGTTGCTATGCGTTATCTCTTGGATGTTGTTATGCAGGTATAGCTAGGATGTTGTTATGCATTTGCCATATTATTCTGGGTGGTTGCTAGGATGTTACTGTGAATTATTATCGATCATAATTATGTTTTATCAAAGCATTTCTTTTTCTTCTGTGGCAGAAATGAGTTTCCAGGACCAACAGAGCAGCTTTTGACAAATCTTTCCCCTCTCCGGTAGGGCCGTATGAAATTATGGTTTTGGGCCATAAATAGTGAGTCAAATCAAACTAAGATGATGCCAGAATCCGAAACAAATTTTGTCAGCGATGTTTGCAGACAAACACACACAGTTAGTGTGTTAAAACTCAGTGGAAACACTCAGGAGAACTAGGTCACATAAAACAGCTGCAGAATTCATATTCCATATTGCAATGTCATGATAATCACTTGCTAAGATCATATAACAAGGCATTTTCTGTCAACATAAAGAGCAAGAAACAATAAACAATCTGTTTAAATTGGACTCAGATGTTCCCTCGCAACGTTTTTGAGGAGTTCAAGGTCTGACAGTCACAATTGTAGAATAATTATCTTTAATGCTTCTCAAACTCTGAGTGTTCAGAGCCCAGTCGTGCTGAGATGAAGAGTAAATGTGCCAATGACACTGAAGTGTGCTCATATCCTATGCTGTCACTAGTTCGACCTTGAAAGCATCCTTAATAACGCTTGAAGGAAGGAAGGAAATCTGACGTGCCTCGGAGCATCTGAGAGGAAACTTCACAATGTTGAAGTTTATTATGCACTGTTTATTGATATCGTTTCACTCCGTGTTCCCAAACTTAGGTCATGCATGATCCCATTCATCTCTGTCACATTACAGGAAAAACACGCTATTGTTTGGCAACACCAGGCTGAGTAATATGTGTGTGTGTGTGTGTGTGTGTGTGTGTGTGTAGGTGGAGGCGTCGCCGGCGGGTTCCTGGAGGTGTGACATCATTAATAATCCCATCATGGAAGCAGGAAAGCAAACCTTGGGAATCAGGAACGCTTTGCTCTGAGGAAGTCCATCCCAGGTTCAGGAAGGCAACGCCGCCCTCGTGATTCAGCATCACTGGACCTTTATCACACTCATAAAATATTGCATGCAAGGTCTAAATTGGTTCTCGATGATGGGAAGCATGGGCGTCGGTGTGTGTGTCCCAGAACAATGGTCCATGTGCCTTTTAAAAGTCAAATAGCAATTACATATTAAAAAACCTAAACTAATATTGACAAACTACATAGATATCGTTTGAAAGCTTACAATCTGTAGTTTTCATATTGTAAAACCTGATGAGTTCGTTCAACTCAAACCGTTTGAGGAAACCGATTGCCTTAAATCATTTAAGTTTATTAACTTAAGCATTAAAAAAATATTTGATTTATTTCCAAATAACTCAATAACTTATTAAGATAACCTGGGTAAATAAAGTTAATAGTACTAATTAGTTACTATAACTTAAATCTATGAAGTACACTGCAAACCCGAATAAGTTGGCAGAACTCAAATCACTTTTAATAGTATAAACTAAGCTTTAAAAGCTAATCTGCTTACCTAAATGCTAACATATTAGAAACAGTATGTTATAAGCACTTACAAGCACAGAAGCACTTGAGCGTAATAGAAAGTGATAATTTGCTCTCAAATCAAGCTGAATGCACCACTAACTATCCTAAAGCTAACATTAACAGAAATTCTTCTAAATTAGCATAACAAAACATTAATCACTACTAAATCTCACACTTAAAAACATTATATTGCACTTAATTTTAGCATTTACACTCTCTTTCGTGTGCCATCGGCAAAGCATTCTGGGAAATAGTATCCCAGCCGTTTCGGTTAAACTTAAGTTCGTCTAAATTAAAATAAATAATTTCATAAAACTCAAAACGATGAAACAGTTCAGTTTACTTAAAATATATCAGTTCTGTGAACTTGAAAGGAAAAGAAAGTGCTAAATACTCCTAAAAATTAATTTGACTGAACTAATTCATTGAATTTAAGTTTGTCCTACTCAAACCAATTAATAATTTTGACCGTTAGGCTTTACAGCAAAATAAATGACAGAAGAGCCATAATCCTACAATTTGCAACAAGATTTTTTTTCCATAATTTCCACATTTATGTCACATTTTTTGACTTTATATGCCATAAATTTTTCTTTTATGTCACAATTATGCATTTTATCGAAGCATGATGACTTATGCTATAATGTCCATGTTTATGTCACATTTCTTACTTTCAATCTCATAACTTTTACTGGCAATTTTAGCTTTTAGTGTGCCATTCATTTCACCTTTATATCATAATTATGACTTTTTAACTCACTTTGTTAAAATTATGGCGTGTCCATTTTGGTTTTTTATCTCATAGTTATGAAGTATCTCTTATTTATTTTTACTTTTTGTGTTATAATGAGCACTTATGTCATAATTCTGATTTACCGAAGCATGATTTTCCCTCTTCTGATGCGGAAATGGGCCACTGGCTCACCAGAGCAGATGTTGACACATCTTTTCCCTCTCCGGTAGGGCAGTATGAAATGGTTATGGGGCATAAATAATTGTATTTGTGTAACTTAAACTGTAACTCAAGACGATACCAGAATGTGGGTGACCCGACCGCACGTCTCTTTTCTTTGGAGCCGAGCACAAATGCTGTAGAAAGTGCCACAAACGACCATGGATGCTGGTTGGTTCACGAGTACGCTGGAGGTTTGGGGGTCGATCTATATCTCACACAAGAGCTCAATGCTCTCGTCAGCATCTTTTAGGGAGTCTCTGGCCGTAACGAGCTGGAACTCAATGAGGCAAATCCAATTACACTTGGAGCCTTGCTGCGATGGCCACGGACTAGAAGACTTCATTAAAATCACATCTAGCAAATACTCCCAGACGCTCCTCCGAAAACGTGATTCTCCTCTTTGGTGGCTTATATTTGACAGATCAAGGAGCTTCACCAGCGGACCACATCTTTGGCTTACATGCTCCAACACACATTCCTCTCCAGTGTGACGGAAAGATTGAGGTCAACGTCTCAGAAAGCTCATTTCATCCCACATTGCCATCAGATCATATGTGGGATCAGACAAACAGATGAATCAGACTTCTCTGAAATATGGTGGATAATAACCCTGTGGGGATTCACCGGAGCGGAAACTCATGAGCGTATGGGATAAACTCATCGGCCTTCCATGAGTTGGGGAAGAGCTCATTCAGTGTCCAAGAAAGAAGTAGTGTGGTGTGAGTCCGAATGATGAGACAAAAACAAAGGACATGCTCCATTCTTAGTCCATCTTAATTCTTCAAGCAGTACGATACTACTAGTCAAGCACCAATATAGATGTTTTTTTGATTGATATAGTAATTAGTGATGCACTGACCTGACCAGACCAGATCAGATCACAGAGACTTGGAAGAAATCACCATTATGCCACAGTAGTTGCATACCCTAGCAACCATGTAGCAATCACAGAAAATATCACAGCAACCACCTAGCAAACAGCTGAGCAAACACCATAGCAACCACCTAGCAACCGCTGAGCAACCACCCAAATACCATAGCAACTACCTAGCAACCACACCGAATATCAGAGATGACAATGAGAAAACACCATAACGCCATAGCAACCACACTCACAACACCCTAGTAACTACATAGCCCAAAAACACCACAATGCCATTGCAACTGCACAGCATCTACTAAAAAAACCCTAGTAACTACATAGCAGGCCCCTGAACGCCCTAGCAACAGCCTAGCAACCACCCAGAATATCTGAGACTTAAGAGGGGACTCTTTTATGATAGACAGGATGAAAACACCATAACGCCATAGCAACTGCACAGCATTCCCCCAGAATACCCTAGTAACTACATAGCAACCCATTGGACACCCTAGCAACAACCTAGCAACCACCCAGAATTTCAAAGACATAAGAGGGGACTCTTTTATGATAAACAGGATGAAAACACCATAACGTCATAGCAACTGCACAGCCCCCCCCCCCCCCACCACCCTTGGACACCATAGACAGGATGAAAACACCATAAACTGCACAGCAACCCCCCAGAATACCCTAGTAACTACATAGCAACCCATGATAACACCATAGCAACTGCATGGAAATGCACTAAAAGTCATTCATACACTTTTTTGTGTTTTTTTTCCTTTTTCTATGTGGTCATACACATTTCTATGTGGTTATTAAATTCTATAACCACATAGAAACCATTTTCTTCTGAAAATTTTAGAAAAATCTCGCCATTTCATGTGATTTTTTTCCCCCAAAAAAATCTAACCAATATCATGGCACATTATATCTTGTTTGTTGTTTTCATAAACATGAATCTCCAATCTAGAATTATAATAACAGATTATAATAAAAATGATGAAACTTTAAAATAACAAAAATATTTAGCACTTGTTAAATCAGACACAAAGGCATTTAACATTCATCAAATAAGAGCTGCTTAAAAAATTGGCCTAACTGGACCAGTGCCGATGCTTTAAAAACGTTAACATTGGCTGATTCCTTAAAATCCACCGTATGACTTCTGAAACATTGGATTTTAATCACAGCACAGTAAATCCACTGTATTACAGCCACTTCCAAAAACACTTTTTGGCAGCCGTTCCCTCATGTGACGAGGAGTTTAATGCCTCTCCCATCCTTTAAATAAAAATTAATTATGAGCGGTGGTGCCATCCCGTCCCACTGGAGATTTCCAGGCCGCTGCATCACGCCGAGCTCTTGTTTTCATTGGTCGGAGTGGCAGAATCTGGAGCCAGGAGGATAAAAGTGGGTCTTCTGGCCGCGGGCCACGGAAAAAAGTCCTGGCGCCACAACAGCCCTCACCTGTCTGGAGCTCGGACAGCCCCGCAGCACGGATCTGGGCCACGGACAGCAGGGTTGGGGGTCATTACAAGTCACTTGAGTTACGTCAGGATTTTCACTTCAGTACGTCTCAGCTCCCAGTGAGGGCATGATTGAAAAAAAGTTACTCATTAGTATAGTACTAGGATATCATCTGCTTATTAGTGCTTATGAAGGCATGGGTTTTACAATCACAGAGGGACCAAATGTGAAAATGAATATGAACATTTTGAGCGTCGTAATCAGATTACTTTTTCAAGTAAAGTACTGCATTACTTTTTAAATTTACAATAAAATATCTGGGTTACTTTTTCAAATAAGTAACACTAGTTTTTCACATTTATTTACTGACAGCTCTCTTGTCCTCATGTGGCGATTAGAGCCAGACCGATATATCGGCAGACCGATATTATCGGCCGATATTAGGCATTTTCCAAACTATCGGTATCAGCAGTTATAATGGCTGATAAATGAACATTTCAAAAATAAAATAAAAACGGACGAAACACACTCAAACCATGTCATGAGTGTTGGAGTTGTATAGTTTGTCCACCAGAGGGCGCTCTACACCGTCCCAGTTGGCAACACTCGTGTATAACGCGCCACACGTCCGGTTGAGCTTATAAGGCAATGTAGGGACTAATTATTATTTTATTTATCAGAACTTTAATATATTTTGATGTTCCTCTGTTCGGTTGTGACAATAAAAGAAACAAGCTTCTTTTTAAATGCATTATCATATTATTTTAGTTAAAAAAAACTCATGAATAACTACAAATAACTAATGTTAGGGAAATCTGTTAATGTTTCTGGAAAAAAAAAAAAAAATCGGCCGATATATCGGAATATCGGATTTTAAAACCAGCAAATGTTTGTATCGGTATCGGCCTTCAACATCCTTTATCGGTCAGGCTCTAGTGGAGATAAACGGAAGTACAGAGGTGTGTGTGTGAACATGATGGCTATTGTACAGTAGTTTTAGAAATGCGAGTGTGCATTTACTCATCTCACTTGCACAAAAAAAGATTTAATATTCCTCGAAATGAATAAAATCAGTGAATCAGAATACTATGCAAAACTCCAATAACTAAATATATGTAAATAAAATAAATGTACAGTATTTAATCTCACTTTATTTACCAATGTACATGCTTCTGAGCTTGGCCGATTCAGTGAAACCATAAGCAGAAATGACTCTTGCTATTCGTCCGTTATCCAGGTTTGTGTGAGCGGCGCCCTCTATTGTACATGCGTGAATCTGCACTTCCTTCAACCTGAGGCTTATTTTTTTCACTTCTGGTCTGAAAGGGTGTTTAAATTTGCTCAAAAATGCAAAAAAAAAAAAAAAAAAAAAAAAAAAAAAAAAAAAAAAAAAAAACCTCAAGTGAAAAAAAGTAACGTAACGCCTTACTTTAAAAAAAAAAAAAAAGTAACTAAGTAATGCGATTAGTTACTTTCTCAGGTAGTAACGCAATATTGTAATGCATTACTTTCCCCAACGCTGCAGACAACATCCTCTCCATGGGCCAGAAGGCTGGAGTACAGGCCTTCTGCTGGACTCGTTATGGTAAGGTCATTATATGAAGGGAGTGGGTGGGGTTTCCTAAAGGAAGGAAGTAAACCCTGTGGAGGATCTTACGGGCCCCTGGGGACGAGCTCTCACACACCCGAACCCGCCCACTGCACGACTCGCCCGCCGCTTCCGAGACGCTTCCTCTCGCTGGCCTTCACTGGAGGGGGAGCGGACGGCACGGATTCACACACATGAAATAATAATAATGTTTTTTTATTTCCAGATACAATGTGTGTATGTGGAAGGTGCATCGAGAAAATCTGCCAACCGTAGTACTTTTTAAACAGCTGTTTTAATGCGAATTTATAATAAAATGCAATTTGTAATAAAAGCTGAATTTATCATTACTCCAGTCTTCAGAGTCACATGATCCTTCAGAAATCACTCTAATATGAGGATCTGGTGTTTAAGAAACATTTATGATTATTTTCAGTGTTGAAAAGTCTGAGCATTCTTTGAAGAATATAAAGTTCAATACAACAGCATTTATTTATTTAGCACTTTTGGTAACATTACAAATTAGTTCACTTTTAAAAAAAACTTGCTGATAATTGACTCACCCCCGTGTCATCCAAGATGTCCATGTCTTTCTTTCTTCGGTTGAAAAGAAATTAAGGTTTTTGATGAAAACATTCCAGGATTTTCTCCATATAATGGACTTCAATGGGGTCCAAACGGTTCAAAAGACAGTTTAAGTGCAAACTGTTCAAAGGGCTTTAAACAATTCCAGACGATGAATAAGGGTCTTATCATGCGAAACGATCGCTCATTTAATAAATAAATAGCAAAGTTTAAGTTTTATAAGCTCAAATGCTCGCCTTGCTCTGTTCTGTGATGCGCGTTCGTGACTCTCCTGTTCGAACTCATTCATCAAAATGAACGAATCTTTTTCGTGTCATTTGGTTCATTCAACGAACTCGGTAAAAGATTTGTTGTCGTTTCGCTTGATAAGACCCTTATTCATCGTCTGGTGTCGTTTAAAGCCCTTTGAACAGTTTGCACTGAAACTGTCTTTTAGACCTTGAACCGTTTGGACCCCATTGAAGTCCATTATATGGAGAAAATCCTGGAATGTTTTCATCAAAAACCTTAATTTCTTTTCGCCTGAAGAAAGAAAGACATGGACATCTTGGGTGACATGGGGGCGAGTAAATTATCAGCAAAAGTTTTTTTGAAGTGAACTACTCCTTTAATGTCACTTTCGATCGATATAATGCATCCTTGCTGAATGGAAGAACCAAATCTCTGGTAAATCTGGTCATTGGCTAGATAAGTGACATTAACCAATCAGCTCGTGCCAAGTAGTTAACGCCGTGAATATCAACAGTTAAGGACTTTGCATTTGCGCCATTTAGAGTTTCATGACAGAAAGTCATTTCAGAAAGTGAAAGAACTTATTGACCCCAAACTTTTGAACGGTAGTGTGTGTGTTCATGCCAGAACAGCATTTAGAAGACGGCCCACACGCTTCAGAAGGTGCAATACACATGAAATCTGAAGCAGTTCTGGTTTTTGTCAGATTGTAAAGCCATCAGACAGTGGGCGTCTCTCTTCCACAAACATTATGATTCTAACAGACTCTCAGATTCACTCCGACTGTCTTTCCCTTCGCAGGAATCCCAGTCAAACACAGATGGAGAGCATGGAAAGTCAGATATATAGGGTCGAACGGGTTATAAACTCAACTGATAGTATTTAAAGGAAAAGTTTGTGCAAAAAATTCAATGCAGTTCTCAATACTATTCTTTAAAAAAATAACGAGAGAGAAAAAGAGAAGATTTTGAGCCAACCTGTCCTGTCGAGCATCTTCAAAATATGGATAAAGAGCAATCAGACGTTCAACAGCCCATTTTTATGTTAATTCATAACAAGTTAAAAGGTGATTTCTGTTTCTAATCTCACTCTCGTTCTGAGGGTTCAGTGGTGAATGTGGAGCATTTGGCTGTAGACTGTGTTGGCTGTGTGTTTGGGAATCTGGGATACACTAAACCAGATGCATGGAAAAAGAAATGAAAACAAATCATGAGGAAAGTCTTCGCTTTGCTGTACTGGAATCATGTTAATCTAATGATATAATTACTGACCTAAAATTAGTTTGTTTCAAGTCAAGTCAAATATATTTGTATAGCGTTTTTCACAATACACATTGTTTGATCACCCTAGAATAGCCTCAGAACACCCAAACTGCACCTAGCAATCAACCAAAATATTACAGCAGTGACTCACAACCTCCTAGCGATGGCCTAGCAACCACCCTGAAATCCACAGAAACTGCATAGCATTTGTCCTCGTAACAATCTAGTAACAATTGTCCACAACACCCTAGCAACGGCCAAGCAACCACCTAGAAATCCTTAGCCACTGAACAGCAACCAGCCACCAGTAAACCTTAGCAAATGCATAGCAATCTCCATAGCAACCCCTCATAACACCCTAGCAACTGTATATCAACCACCCAGAAAACCCAGGCACCTGCACAATGGTCATCCTAGCAACCTCTCAGACCACCCTAGCAACTGTTTAGCAACCGCCCATAAATCCCAGGCAACTGCACAACAGCCACCCTAGCAATGACTCAGAAAAGCCTAGCAACTGTATAGCAACCACCCAGAAAACCCAGGCACCTACACAACAGTCATCCTAGCAACCTCTCAGAACACCCTAGCAACTGTATAGCAACCACCCAGAAAACCCAGGCACCTGCACAACGGTCATCCTAGCAACCTCTCAGACCACCCTAGCAACTGTTTAGCAACCGCCCATAAATCCCAGGCAACTGCACAACAGCCACCCTAGCAACCTCTCAGAACACCCTAGCAACTGTATAGCAACCACCCAGAAAACCCAGGCACCTACACAACAGTCATCCTAGCAACCTCTCAGACCACCCTAGCAACTGTTTAGCAACCGCCTATAAATCCCAGGCAACTGCACAACAGCCACCCTAGCAACCTCTCAGAAAAGCCTAGCAACTGTATAGCAACCACCCAGAAAACCCATGCATCTGCACAACAGTCATCCTAGCAACCTCTCAGAACACCCTAGCAACTGTTTAGCAATCGCCCATAAATCCCAGGCAACTGCACAACAGCCACCCTAGCAACCTCTCAGAACACCCTAGCAACTGTATAGCAACCACCCAGAAAACCCAGGCACCTACACAACAGTCATCCTAGCAACCTCTCAGAACACCCTAGCAACTGTATAGCAACCACCCAGAAAACCCAGGCACCTACACAACAGTCATCCTAGCAACCCCTCATAACACCCTAGCAACTGTATATCAACCACCCAGAAAACCCAGCCACCTGCACAACGGTCATCCTAGCAACCTCTCAGACCACCCTAGCAACTGTTTAGCAACCGCCTATAAATCCCAGGCAACTGCACAACAGCCACCCTAGCAACCTCTCAGAAAAGCCTAGCAACTGTATAGCAACCACCCAGAAAACCCATGCATCTGCACAACAGTCATCCTAGCAACCTCTCAGAACACCCTAGCAACTGTTTAGCAATCGCCCAGAAATCCCAGGCAACTGCACAACAGCCACCCTAGCAACCTCTCAGAACACCCTAGCAACTGTATAGCAACCACCCAGAAAACCCAGGCACCTGCACAACAGTCATCCTAGCAACCCCTTAGAACACCCCACCCTAGCAACCACCATGCAATTTTAAATTTTTAGTTGAATACTTTTTACATACTATTTGTTTCTTGGAACTGAATAAGTACTTTCCCAATAAAGGCCACATGAGTTTATCCCTTAGAATTAATGGATCAGACAAAAACGTGTGTACTTGAATGGGAGTCACAATTAGACTATAAAGCATAGTGTGTGTGTAGCCTGAAGACTTTGTGTATTTGGATAGAGCAAAACTAAGAGTTTATATTGATTGGCGATGGCTTGAGTAAATGATTTGTTGCACATGTACTAAGAATCATGCTTACACTGTTCTGCAGCAATAGTGGCCATGATCACCCACACATCTCACACACACCAACGGCTTTTCCCTCAGCACTTTATTCCACAGCCACAACTGGGAAAAACAATTCCAGATTGCACTTTGAAAGGCCTCATCCACTGCTCAAAGACTCGGACATGAAAGCACATCAAGAGCCGATAAAACAGCCAAATCAAAGTCTGAGGAACCGTTGTCATCATTTCTAGACTTGAGAGACGAATGCTCTAATCTTCAGACAGACTCCCTATTCTCCAACAGTGCTTTTTGGCTGACTTTTAGAGGCTCACTGAGGATTATGGGTAATTAGGGCTAAAACGGTTAGGACAGGGAGCTTCGTTTATGGAGAGGTGAGTAGAGCTTCATTCAACGGGCGTGTTTGGACCTGCCAGTTCAAAGACCGGCGATCTCCGACACACTCAAGAATTCCCAACCTGAGCAAAACAACCTGAGAGTGGACAAACTCCAGCGATCTTCAAAATAAACATGTTTTTCTTTCATTGACTCTTTTTTTTGGATAGTAGTTCTTGCTAAGTGAATCATTACTAGTACATGTGCTCCTAGTAATATGATAAAACCTCCAAAAGTACCCAGGCATATCTAGAGAAGAAATCATCACAATGCCATAGTAACCATATAGCAACCACCCAGAACACCGTAGAAACCACCAAAGTAACCATAAAGTAACGCCTTAGCAACCACCCAGAACATTGTAGAAACCCCCAAAGTAACCATAAAGTAACGCCTTAGCAACCACCCAGAACACCGTAGAAACCCCCAAAGTAACCATAAAGTAACGCCTTAGCAACCACCCAGAACACCGTAGAAACCACCAAAGTAACCATAAAGTAACGCCTTAGCAACCACCCAGAACATTGTAGAAACCCCAAAGTAACCATAAAGTAACGCCTTAGCAACCACCCAGAACACCGTAGAAACCCCCAAAGTAACCATAAAGTAACGCCTTAGCAACCACCCAGAACACTGTAGAACCCCCCAAAGCAACCATAAAGTAACGCCTTAGCAACCACCCAGAACACCGTAGAACCCCTGAAGCAACCATAAAGTAACGCCTTAGCAACCACCCAGAACACAATAGAAACCCCCAAAGTAACCATAAAGTAACGCCTTAGCAACCACCCAGAACACCGTAGAACCCCCAAAGTAACCATAAAGTAACGCCTTAGCAACCACCCAGAACACCGTAGAACCCCCTGAAGCAACCATAAAGTAACGCCTTAGCAACCACCCAGAACACCGTAGAAACCCCCAAAGTAACCATAAAGTAACGCCTTAGCAACCACCCAGAACACCGTAGAAATCCCCAACGCAACCATAAACTAACGCCTTAGCAACCACCCGGAACACCGTAGAAATCCCCTGAAGCAACCATAAAGCAACACCCTAGCAACCACTCAGAACACCGTAGAAATCCCCAAAGCAACCATAAAGTAATGCCTTAGCAACCACCCAGAACACCGTAGAAATCCCCGAAGCAACCATAAAATAACGCCTTAGCAACCACCCAGAACACTGTAGAAACCCCCATAGCAACCATAAAGTAACGCCTTGGCAACCACCCAGAACACTGTAGAACCCCCGTAGCAACCATAAAGTAACGCCTTGGCAACCACCCAGAACACTATAGAACCCCCGTAGCAACCATAAAGTAACGCCTTGGCAACCACCCAGAACACTGTAGAACCCCCGTAGCAACCATAAAGTAACGCCTTGGCAACCACCCAGAACACTGTAGAAACCCCCGTAGCAACCATAAAGTAACGCCTTGGCAACCACCCAGAACATTGTAGAACCCCCGTAGCAACCATAAAGTAACGCCTTGGCAACCACCCAGAACACTGTATAAACCCCCGTAGCAACCATAAAGTAACGCCTTGACACCAACAATATTGTGTAACCACAACAATGACACACAACCCCCCAGCGATGGCATAGTGACCACCAAGAAAACCATAGTAACTGCATAGGAATCACCCTAGCAACCTCATAGCAAAAGAATAGCAATGCACTAAAGCAAAACAACAATTCCTGAGCAATAAACACTAAGTAATAGCATAGCAACCACCCAGAAAACCGTAACATCTACATGGCAACCACCCTATCAGCCCCTACATAGCAATGACCTAGCTCTGATTGAGCGGCAGTGTGGGGCCTGTAGGGGGCAGTGCAACACTCTCTGATTGAGCTAAAGTTTTTTACATTTCAAAATAAAGAATTTTTTAAAAAAATTAACAAAATATTTAATCTATGTAAACGTGTCTTATAATTACATTGCTTTTGTAATGTAAAAACATCATGAGTTTGTCAGAAAGGATTCCAGGGTTTGGATCTGGTCTGATCGATGTCTTCAACACACGCAGTTCTGCCGAGTCTGACGTCACAGGCTTGATGTCCATGACCAGAACTCGACCTTTGACCCCGGCGCATCAGATCAGGATGGTTTGTGTGTGTAGGAGCGCTTCACCTCGGACACACACACACACACAGCTTCACATGCCCTCTCTCAGAGCTCCACAGGAATTGCTCATGACCCTGAACACAGTTCCTCTGGATGTGACTCTCTTTGATCAGTTTATCGTGCCACATTCAATTAGAAGATCGGGCGGCATCAGTGTGTGATAAATAATGTGAACGTTGCCAACCTTCCTAATTTGATATGTTTGATGAGTCCAATCCTGAGCTGTGACTGGCATCCGTCCCGGTCCACTAACGACCCGGTCGGATGAAGCGGCGCTCCAGTGGAGACCACAGCTTTGTTACTTGTTTGTTCCTCAAATTACAATTACGTTATCGTTTACTCACAATAAAATCATTCCTGTATAACAAAATGACGAAATAAATTCGAATCGTGCACAATTCCACTATTTTCAAGTTTTCTGAGATCATTTTTGTGTGCATGCAAAAAGATAGAGACAGATAAATGAATGAATGAATTAATGAATAAAATGATTGTGTCAGAAACAAATCTGCACAAGAACATGACAAAAAAGAAGAAAATATATAATATAATATAATATAATATTGTGTGCGAAAAACATGCAAAAAGAAAGATAAACAACAAACAAACAAACGACTATTTTTCTGAGAAACAAACAAAATTATGAAATATAATATAATAATATAATATACAAATCTGCACAACAATAAGGCAATTTTAATATAATATAATATAATATAATATAATATAATATAATATAATATAATATAATATAATATAATATAATATAATATAATATATAATACAAACCTGCAAAACAGTATGGCAATTTAAAATATAATATAGCGTAATATGATATAATATAATATAATATGATATAATATAATATAATATAATATAATATAATATAATATAATATAATATAATATAATGTTGTGTGCGGAAAACATGCACAAAGAAAGATAAACAAACAAACACATATTTTTGTGATAAATGATAATAAATATATAATATAATATAATAACAATTTGGCAATTTAAAATAATATAATATAATATAATATAATATAATATAATATAATATAATATAATATAATATAATATAATATAATATAATATAATATAATATAATATAATATAATATAATATAAAATAATATAATATAATACTTCTGAAGTCCCCTTCACCATAACTTATTCTTGTTGAACTGGTGCTTAAACAGTCTCGTACTTTAAGTGTTTTGCTTACACTATTTCTGCTTCACTAAACTATGTGGCACAAACTCAAGAACAGGGTAATCCGATCCAGGTTCAGTCCAATCCAGGTTTTGTTTGCATTTTCCTAATGAACTGGAAGTAAACACACATTCCTGAGTTTACGGATGTGAAGGGTTAGGGTCAGGGTTAAGATCAGGTTAAGTGCAGAGGTCTCCAGTAAAGGTCAAAGGTTAATACAGGTTCAAGACTTACGTAAGGATCTGCGTTGGGATCTGGAGGTGCTTCAGTCGTTCGATTGAGGAATGCGACGTAAATAGAGGCCATCCCTGTCAATATCTCTCCCTGACGTACGCTTTCCCAGAAGTGACGCAAGAGCCGGATTGGAGGAGAGCGAACAAGTAAACATGGACAACGTCAATGTCAAGATACCAACGTCTGCCTGATCGTACGCTATCATGGGCAAACTTTACAACACATGGCATGATAACGGAAGAGGAGTTTCTCTGAAGACATTTTAAATGTCACAACAACTGCAAAAAACTAAAGTGATGCCCTTTAGTAAAAACCACTGATCTAATGGACAACAATACAAATGAAAAAAAAAAAATAATAATAAATAAAAAAAAAATTCTTACTAAGCATTTGAATTTGGTGAAAATCTGGCCAGCTCGGCCAGCTATGAAAAATCTGCTATCTATGTTCTCGATCTGGTATCTATGTCTATTAAGATCACACTGTAAAAAAAAAAAAATCATGAATTGTTATCATAACATTTTTTCTTTATGTGGTTCAGATAACATAATATTTTGAGTTTCTGATTATTAAATTAATCACCTTCATTGTATTAACTCAATTTTAAAATTTCAAGTAACTTAAAAGTTTTAAGGCAACCAGGTTACTTTATTTTTTACAGTGAAACGTTAAACAAATTAATCAAAATCTATTAGCATTGTTAGAGATTTCAGTTTTGACCACAAGGTGGTGCTGTCCCAAAACATTTTGAGTACCTGCAGGGCATTCAAGTTTGATAGCGTTATACCAAAGAATTAATTATAGCATTTTTTTACGATGAGAATTAAAAATGGCTGATGCCCAAAATGGCCGAAATGGCGAAATTGTGAATTGTATTTCCTGACCACTAGATGGCACTGTGAGCTAAAACTGTGCAGGGACACTCAGGTCATGGTTGTTACGACATTCACCAAGTTTGGTGTGAATACGCTAAAACGTTAACGTATAGCATTTAATGTTTATTTTGGCGTGTTGAATTCGCTTGCGCGTTATTTGACAATCACTAACTGACTAGTCCACCATGTTGTTTTCTTTAAAAACCTATTTTTTAAACTCCTCCTAGACCGTTGCTCCGATTTTCACGAAAATTGAGATCATCCTCAGACCATGCTGACAAATAATCCAAGAATTTGAGTCAGTTCGTCAAACCGTTCTCTACTAACGCGCAAATTCGACAAACAGCACGCCACAATAGACATGAATATGTCTACAATATCTCCGCAACGCTTCGACGTATTCTGACGTAAGTTGGTGTGTCTTATGACAATCAAGACCTGAGGGCACCTGCACAGTTTTGGCACAGCACCACCTAGTGGTCATAAGATATGGAAAATGTATATTTTTGCGTATACATTTTGAACAATTTGACCAAAAATCAACGAGACTGGATTCTTTAGATGTGGCGCAGAATGCGTATTGTAATGAAACTCGTCTGAACAGATTTGAGAACATAGATGCCAAATTTGCCATAGTAAGCCCAACTTCTTGTCCACGATTATGATTTACTTAAAAAAAAGCCTGTTTTCGCCAGAACATCTTCAGCTCATGCTGGCAAAATGTTATGGATATGGTGTCGACGAAACCGTTTTCATATACACTCTCAGAAAAAAAGGTACAAAAGCCGTCACTGGGGCTGTACCATTTCAAAAGGTAAACGTTTGTCCATTTTAGGTGCTACTATGTACATTTGAGGTGCTAATATGTACATTTTAGGTGCTAATATGTACATTTAGGTGCTAATATGTCAATTTCATGAGCTAATATGTCAATTTTAGGTGCTAATATGTACATTTTAGGTGCTAATATGTACCACTAAGGTACCAATATGTAGCCTTTGGATAAAAAAGTGTACCTTTTGAAAAGGTACAGCCCCAGTGACAGCTTTTGTACCTTTTTTTCTGAGAGTGTACTGCTTCCATGAATTTGGTGGAAAAATGGCAAACTGCATCTCTGAAAGATTTTGCCAAATTGACACCAAACTTTATGCGTGTAACGGTCACCCAACACTGACCACACCAGATCAATGCGGTGTCATATATCAAAGTTTTGTAGAGGTTTGTTCACTTATTTAAGCTGTTTTTGGCTTGGGTCCCAGATGAGAATCAGCGTGTCGCAAACATTTGCACAGAGTAGAAGTAAAAGTTGGAAGGGTCATTATTATTACAGTCTTTAATTGTAATCTTAAATATTTGCAAAGCAGAGTCACGCATCTATGAAACGTTCACATCAGCAGTTTACTATAAGATCATTGATGTAAACGGCTGAGTGTCCCCAATCTCAAAAGCAAGATAAACAGCCATACGTTATACTGTAATAACTGTGCCAATGTTCTTTCAAATCTAGTATTTCATTGCATTTTAGTTTGACAGATGTCCAAAGAGCAAGTGTGCCAAATTCTGTGCGGATCATTTTCACAGTTCCTGATGACGTGGTTTTAACATTCAACCTTTACAGAAAGTGGAAAATCCAAAGATCCAGAAGGCACAGTTGGTCTTGAGGAGATGTGTCTCTAAGAGTTAACCAGAGATGCAAACTTTCAAACTCTTCAAGTATTTGTTGCTAAACCATCCCATCAGAAATAATCTGTATGCAAAGTTTGATAACTTTTTACCAAAGAGTCTCAGAGTTTCAGCTGGCACCCGAAAGACATGCTACAAAAGATAAATGCAAATACTGATTTCTGAAGGATCATGTGACACTGAAGACACTTTACTGTATATTCACATAGACAAAGGCTGATGTAATTGCCGTTTTTACAGTATTTTTGATTAAATAAGCGCAGAATGAGCAGAAACCGAATGCTGGTGTATTTGGCTCGTGGACGAGGGTGATCATTTAGATGAAAGTGTGTCTCCTCACCTGAGGAACATCTGGACGAGGATGGAAAGCGCCGTGATTACAGAGACTGGAACAGCTGTTGTTCTCCACTGACTGACGTTCAGCTCTGTTTATTACTGTTTACAGGTGTTGATCTCCCATGGGGACAGGGAACGTTCCCAGGATGTTCTGAACCCAACGGTAAAAGAACATTCTGTTCAAAGTTATCAGGTCTTTAAAAACGTTCTCAAAAAATGATATTTATTTATTGTTGAATGGTTTTTTCTCTCAGTTTCATGACCAATATCAAGGTCGTGTCAGAATCCCATCAGACTGAAACGAGACGCCGGCCGTCTTCCAGTCCGAGTCTAGAGATACGAGATGAATGTGCCGTGGCTCAGATTGAGTTTTCACAGCAAATCTTTGAGCACATTGTGGAGATCTCGACCGAAGCCAGGAGACAAGTTTGTTTGCTCTCTTGTTAAATTGAAAAGCTTCTTGTTTTTTTTTATTTTAAAATTCAGGTTTGATTCATTTTAATTTTAGTTTGGATTTCCAGATGGCCCAAAAACTTATATAAACTTATTTCAGTTACAAGTCAAGGCAACATTTCAAATATTTAGTTTAGTTCAAGTTTTATGTACATTTTAAAGGAGTAGTTCACTTTTAAAAAAACGTTTGCTGATAATTTACTCGCCCCCATGTCATCCAAGATGTCCATGTCTTTCTTTCTTCAGTCGAAAAGAAATTAAGGTTTTAGATGAAAACATTCCAGGATTTTCTCCATATAATGGACTTCAATGGGAACCAAATAGTTCAAGGTCCAAAAGGTCAAAATGAACGAATCTTTTTCTGAATCAATTCGTTCGTTTCGTTCGTTGAATAAACCAAATGACTCGGAAAAAGATTCGTTCATTTTGATGAACAGGAGAGCCACGAACGCGCATCACAGAACAGAGCAAGGCGAGCATTTGAGCTTATAAAACTTAAACTTTGTTATTTATTTATTAAACGAGCGATTGTTTCGCTTGATAAGACCCTTATTCATCGTCTGGAATCGTTTAAAGCCCTTTGAACAGTTTGTAGTTTGCACTGAAACTGTCTTTTGGAACTTGAACTGTTTGGTCCCCATTGAAGTCCATTATATGGAGAAAATCCTGGAATGTTTTCATCAAAAACCTTAATTTCTTTTCCACTAAAGAAAAAAAGACATGGACATCTTGGATGACATGGGGGTGAGTAAATTATCAGCAAATGTTTTTTTTAAAAGTGAACTTAACACAAGTGTTTTTAGATGTAATTTTAATGAACAAATAAGCAATTTAGAAAAAATAAAACAAACTAAAGTAAATGATGGCCCATTAGGGCAGATTAGGGCGATCCTCCTCTGTTTCTCTGTTTTCTAGAACGTCTAGTAACTCTTTTCAGTCACACATCAGCGTTCCCCTCGACTCGAGATGATTAGGGTCATTACAGGGGTCATTACAGGGGGTGAACGGGATCACGACTGACATGTGCACGAGTGCACAAGGATTACCGTAGACGACGCATGCAGCAAACGCAGGGACGGGATCTTGTGTCGAAGCCCACGTCTGTTGTGAGCGGTTAACGGGGAACACGATCCCGTCAGGCTCCAGGGAAAACACTCGTGACGTCAAGCGGGGGTCTGGCACCCCTTCCAGTGTTTAGATACCAGCTTAGAGGAGCCGGACCGCAGGAGAAGAAGGGAAATTACAGCTGTGGAGAAACAGAGGTTGTGGGAATAGTTTCACTGTGCTTTTAATTCTCCATCCGTTTCTCCAACTCCTCCCACACCGCAATCATGATGCTTTTCATGAAGAGATAACACAGCTGGAGCGACAACAGGAACACACACACACACACACACACGCTAACTGCAGGAGACGGGATGAAGAGGCATCCAAACTAAATAAAATGAAGAAAAAATAATAATATCACTGTAAAAAAAATATTGATGGTTTAACTTAAAAAAGTAAGTAACCTGGTTGCCTTAAAATTTTAAGTTCATTGAACTAGAAAAAGTGAGTTAATACAATGAAGGAGAATGATTTAATCAGTAGAAACTCAAAATTATATGTTATCTGAACTAAATAAATTATTTAAGTTTATTTGACAAAAGAAAATATGTTGTGATAACAAATCTTGAAAATATTTTTTTTTTAAACACATTTTTAAGGATAATTAAATGCATTTATTTACACATAATTAAATGCTATAATGCATTTAAATTATGCAAAACAAAAATAAGAAGTAAATAAAATAAACACAAATAAATAATTCTTTATTAAATGGAATAAATCTATATATATTACTTAAAGTAATTATATATACAATAATTTTTTTCTCTTATTATTTAAAAAGCAATGCATTATAGCAATGAGAATCAAACCCAATCATGAGTTTATTGAGGGATTTACACAGTAAATGGATTTAATAATAATAAATTATTAAGTGTTTTCACAATAAAAAAAAGTGTCTTATTTTTATTATTTTGATTGTGAGTGATTAAGCCGTTTTCACACGTTCGCTCGCGTCTGTCATGACCTGGGATCAGATTTTTGTGTGGATTTAATCGTCTAGTGTAAACATGGCCTACATTCACCACCACATGTATGAACATGACCGACACACACACACACACTCACGTAGGAGATCGGCCTTAAAGATAGTGATCAATGCTTGAAGCGGATATGATTATATGGAGAACCACATCACTTCTCTCCGCTTCCAAAATACACTTATGTGTGAATGTGTGTATAATTATGGTTATGGGTAGAGCATGTGTCTGTCATTATCAACACACATCTGAGGAGGGAAGTGCCCAGCAGGACGTACAGTACGAGTTTTAGCGTGGAGGGGAAGAAATGTGGCTCATTATTGAGCAGATCGGGTTAGTTCAGCTTGCTCGCTTTTGCAACTTTAACACGTATCTTATAGACACACACTTTATTTACATATATTTACTAATAGCCAATAGGGGCCAGAAACATAGTCTTCAAATATAACCCATAAACTCACCAAAATATTAAAGGAGTAGTTCACTTTTAAAAAAAACTTTTGCTGATAATTTACTCACCCCCATGTCATCCAAGATGTCCATGTCTTTCTTTCTTCAGTCGAAAAGAAATTAAGGTTTTTGATGAAAACATTCCAGGATTTTCTCCATATAATGGACTTCAATGGGGTCCAAACGGTTCAGTGCAAACTGTTCAAAGGGCTTTAAATGATTCCAGACGATGAATAAGGGTCTTATCAAGCGAAACGATCGCTCATTTAATAAATAAATAACTCTCCATTTGAACTCGTTCATCAAAATGAACAAATCTTTTTTCATGTCGTTCATTCAATGAATGAAATGAACGAGTTGACTCGGGAAAAGATTCGTTCATTTTGATGAACGAGTTCGAACAGGAGAGTCACGAACGTGCATCACAGAACAGAGCAAGGCGAGCATTTGAGCTTATAAAACTTAAACTTTGTTATTTATTTATTAAATGAGTGATCGTTTCGCTTGATAAGACCCTTATTCATCATCTGGAATCGTTTAAAGCCCTTTGAACAGTTTGCATTGGACCTTGAACCGTTTGGTTCCCATTGAAGTCCATTATATGGAGAAAATCCTGGAATGTTTTCATCAAAAACCTTAATTTCTTTTCGACTGAAGAAAGAAAGACATGGACATCTTGGATGACATGGGGGCGAGTAAATTATACTCCTCCTTTAAGTAAGATTTGTTTTTTTGCAGTGTGAAGCCCATTAAGGACTTAAACATGATAAATGCGTCTTCAAGTCACGCGTGTGTAACACAAATCAACAATAAACATTTACAGTGAGAACTGAACATCAACATGAGTGTTTTAAATCAATCTTTCAGACGGTTCACTGTAAATCATGTTGTTGGACGCCTATCATATGCATTGGAAAAGTGCTCAGATCCTGAGCCAACTCTCTCATTTTTGTGTGACGAATGCTAACATTTTCTTAACAGAATAAATGAAGGCATCATTTGCTTGAGATGTGTCTCAGTTTACACGGCTAAATAAACAGCTGACTGACCCGTTCCCGTCTCCAGTGTTAGAGTGCTTGCTCGACAGGTTCATGTCAGACTCGAGTTGCACGTGTCCTTGTGTGAGGTGTGTTTGGGCCAAAGTAAACACAACACCGTACAATAGCCGCCTCACGATACCTGTCAGAACGGGGTAAACCAACACCAGGAAACACGTCTCGAGTGTCGCCAGGGTTAATTGTGTTTTGTTGTTATCTTTGAAACGGGACGCCTCGCTCAACAGCTCAAGAAACACAACAATAAAACACTGGCTCACACACACACACACACACATACACAATCTCTGCATTTAACCCTTGTGCTGCATTCGATTTTTAACACCGTTGAGTGCATTAAGGACCAAAAATGGCCACATATTAAACATTGCCTAAAATATTACATATTATTATTATTTTCCACTTTTACCAAGTTAAATCTTTTAACCAGCATCAGTCCTCATCATAACTACCAAAAATGTATTCAATTTCAGGATTTTAACCCTTTAATTACCAGTTTTGTTTGCGAAACCATCGATTTGTATAAGAGGAAAAAACGCAAAAATTCAATTATTTTTAATAAACTAACTAATAGTTTATTAAAAATAATAAACTTTAGATTTGGATTATCACAGTCCCACTTTGCAAAAAAGCCCACTTAGCGCGTTAGAGACCAAAAATGGCCACCTATTAAACATTGCCTATTGCCTAAAATAAGGTGCATTTCCACCCATAGGGAATAAATATGTAGTGACGTCATCTGGTGGAATACACTATATAATGCAAATATAATGCTTTTGCTTCAAAATGAAAGGATGTTTGTGCAAAAATCATGTTTCATGTATTACTGACAGCCTCAGTTTTAATGGGTTTCAATGGGCCATTTTTGGTCTTTATGGTGCTGAGTGTTCCCTTTCGTAGTCACTTCGAGTTACGTCAGAAGTGACGGAGATTGGGGGTTTCGCATAGAAAGCCAATCCTCTTCGAGTATTTAAACACGAGCCAATGGCATGCAATGCCTTGGGGCTGCGGAAATTTGCATAGCGTACTCCGCCCTACTCCGTGAGTATAAAAGGAGGAAGTGAACGCAACCGCAGTATGTTTTCGCTTCGGAGCCAAGAGAACCTCTTCACTCCTGAAAGCTATTACAAGACTCTTCGAGACGAGCGTCCTCTTCAGTGTTGGTGTGACGGCGGTACCCAGCGAGTTTCTGCATTGCCTGCGATCTGTGCAGTGGTCTGCCAGACTTTGCGCTTCTCCCTGGTCGCCTCAGCGCTGAAAGAGTGAATTTCCTCCTCTCTGTAAAAGAGCTACACGCGGCACGTCTTTTTAAAGACGGTTCGCCCGTGTTCTTCTGGATGCGGTCGATTTCTGTCGTCATCTGATGGTCGCGATCGCTGCTCTGTATGCCTGGGCATTCAGCATGCAGCAGCAGCGTTCGTGGATGACTCATGTTCCTGCTATGGGGACATGACCATCTCCACACTGAGGTTAAAAATTAAATATATATATATATATATATATTTTATATATAAAAATATATATTTTTATATATAAAAAAAAAAAAAAAAAAAAAAAAAATCTCACTAGAGTGAGAGCCCCGGTCCCCCTTACTCGATCGGCTTCCTTCACGAAAGGGGGCCCGTCGACCGGGGACCCGGCGAATTAACGGTGACGGTGTGGCATAAAGCCCCGACGATTTCTCGGGCCACACCTCCCGCCTCAGTGCGTGAGCCAGCGAGCGTTAGTTCGATTCAGTCGGCTGCCTCTTCAGTGGTACCGGCTGCTTCGAGCAGCGCTCCAGATGATGATGTGATGTCGATCGCAGCATCACTAGGCGGGCTACAGTCCTCGGGAGATGAGGATGCGGCTGCACTGCCCCCTTCGGGAGAGCCAGCGCTGCCCGTGTCGGATCCCGAGCTGACGGCATGCTGTCTCAAGCCGCTGGGAGTATTGGGTTAGAGTGGCATCCTCCATTCTCCCCCGATCTCTCACGGAGGGATAATTGGTTTTTGGACAAAGCTGCCGCCGCGAGGCCACGGCCAACTCCATTGCCTTTTTTTCCCCGAGCTGCATGCGGAGTTATCGCGCTCTTGGGGACTCCTCTGTCCACTCGAGAGCGCGATCTCTCCCCCGCCTTTCCCCCTCGATGGGGGGGCCGCCCGTGGGTGCACTGGGATGCCCCGCTGGAGCGTTCTGTTGCGATACAGCTGTGTCCACAGAGCGCCTCCTCCGTGGTCCTCCTAGGCACCCATCCAAAGCCTGTAGGTTCTCGTCTGCCATGGCGGCGCGTTCCTATAGAGCGGCGGGACGGGCGGCCTCCGCTTTGCATGCGATGAGCACTGTGCAAGCGCAGATGCTCAGAGATATGCTCGAGGGCGGGACTGATCCAACGGCATTCGAAGATTTGCGGTCCGCCACTGACCTTGCTCTCCAAAAGGGCAACGAAAGTGGCCGCTCGCGCCGTTGGTCAGGTGATGGCCACTAGTGTGGTCCAGGAGCGTCAACCTGGCAGACACTCGGAGCGCTGAGCGGATTCGTCTGCTCGACGCCCTTCTCTCCCAGGTTGGCCTTTTTTGGCGGTGCAGTCGAGAACTCTTGCCCAGCAGTCTCCACTGCCCAGGAGCAGACGGAGGCAATCAAACATGTTCTGCCCCGACGACCAGCTGCTGCCTCCACCCAGTCGTCGGCACAGATGCCTCCCGCTGCTCGCCGCCGAGGACGCCCCCCCGCGGCTCCCCTGCCTCCCGCCCCGCCCCAGCAGCAGCCTTCATCCGGGCCACGGCGTGGAGGAGGCCGCCGGCAGGCGTCACAGCCCCCTCAGGCCGCACACCCCGCTAAACGCCAGGTAAGCGATGATCCTGATACGGGCTGCTCAGTGATGGAGTTGAGTTTTTCCCCAGGAGGCGGGAGCAGGCCCCCTCCTGCCCCCGGTGGAGGGCCGGGGGGAAAATCTTTCGTTTTCAGTTCCCGCTGCTCGCCCACGGGTGGGCAGCGCCCTGAGTTGGTTAAGAAAGACTTGACATCATCACTGAGCCCACAGACTGGAATGAGTGCGCTCGACGTTCCAGTGCGTCAGCCCACACATTCCTCTCTGTCTCTGAGGGTGCGGAAGGGTGCGAGTGTCGTCCCCGGGCTACGCCAATCCCTTCCCCCTCTGTCGCCAGACCCCCGGCGGAACGGACCCCCGTGGAACGCTCCGCTTTCCCTGGTCCCTTCCGTCGGGGAGCGGGCTTCGACGCATCCGAGCGGGGTCATCCCTGCACGCGTGCCAGTCGACCCGCCACGCTGCCCCTCCGGGGGACGTCTGTGGTTCACATGACCCCGTTGGCTCACTTCCTGGAAGCCTGGCTAGTGCTTCCCGGGATATCCCGCTGGGTCATCAGAACGATCAGATTCGGCTACGCGATTCAGTTCGCACGGTCTCCTCCCCGCTTCAGGGGAGTTCGCTCCACGATAGTTGGTGGCAATGCCCCACTCCTGAGAGCGGAGATTGCGACCCTGCTGGCGAAGGGTGCAATCGAGACGGTCCCTCCAGCCGAGGTGGAGTCCGGGTTTTACAGCCCCTACTTCATTGTCCCCAAGAAGACCGGTGGGTTACGACCGATCCTGGACCTGCGCATTTTGAACCGTTCTCTCCATCGACTACCGTTCAAAATGCTCACGGCCAAACGCATTTTCGAATGTGTTCGGTATCAGGATTGGTTTGCAGCGATCGACCTGAAGGACGCGTACTTCCATGTGTCCATCTTACCTCGACACAGACCGTTTCTTCGGTTTGCCTTCGAGGGCCAGGCATATCAGTACGCCGTTCTCCCATTCGGGTTAGCTCTGTCCCCTCGCGTCTTCACGAAGATCGTCGAGGCAGCCCTTGTTCCCCTTCGCGAACACGGGGTTCGCATCCTGAATTATCTCGACGACTGGCTGATACTAGCACACTCTCGAGCTCAGCTTTGCGAACACAGAGACTTGGTGCTCCGGCACCTAGCCCGTTTGGGCCTTCGGGTCAACCGGGAAAAGAGCAAACTTTGCCCCGTGCAGAGGATCTCTTTTCTCGGCATGGAGATAGACTCGGTCGCCATGTCCGCGCAGCTCACGAACGAGCGCGCGCACTCACTGCTGACTTGTCTTCGACAGTTCGAGGGCAAGAGTGCGGTTCCACTGAAACTATTTCAGAGGCTCCTGGGGCATATGGCATCCGCGGCAACGCCGCTCGGTTTGCTTCATATGAGACCGCTTCAGCTGTGGCTTCGCGATCGAGTCCCGAGGTGGGCATGGCATCGCGGCTCGCTCCGAGTTCCAGTGACTCCAGCGTGCCGCCGAACCTTCTTCCCGTGGTCGAACCTCAGCTTCTTACGGACCGGCGTCCCTATTCAGCGAGTTTCCAGGCATCTCGTTGTCTCCACGGATGCATCTACCACGGGTTGGGGTGCCATGTGCAATGGGCATGCAGCCGCCGGTTCCTGGACAGGAGCCCAGCGCCTCATGCACATCAATTGCCTCGAGCTGTTGGCAGTACGGCTCGCCCTACACCGCTTCCGAGCGTTGCTCAAGGGCCAGCATGTGCTTGTCCGCTCAGACAACACTACGGCAGTAGCGTACATCAACCACCAGGGGGGTCTACGCTCACGCCAGTTGTCGCAGCTCGCCCGCCACCTCTTGATATGGAGTCAGAAGCACCTGAGGTCCCTTCGTGCAGTTTACATTCCTGGAGACCGGAACTGGGCAGCCGACGAGCTGTCCCGGGTCCGCCCCATCTCCGGCGAATGGCGACTCCATCCCCAGTCGGTCCAGCTGATTTGGGACGAGTTCGGGGAGGCACAGATAGACCTGTTCGCCTCTCGGGACTCGTCCCACTGCGCCCAGTTTTATTCTCTGACCCGCGGCACTCTCGGCTCGGATGCGCTGGCGCACAGCTGGCCACGGGGCCCACGCAAGTATGCGTTTCCCCCAGTGAGCCTCCTTGCACGGGTGTTGTGCAAGATCAAGGAGGACGAGGAGCAGGTCTTGCTGGTAGCCCCCTACTGGCCCACCAAGACGTGGTTCTCCGATCTCTTGCTCCTCGCGACAGCACCTCCTTGGCCTATTCCTCTGAGACAAGACCTACTCTCTCAGAGACGGGGCACTCTGTGGCACCCTCGTCCCGATCTTGGAGGCTGCACGTGTGGCTCCTGGACGGCACGAGGCAGGTTTGAGTTCGCTGCCACCTGCGGTGGCGGCAACCATCACTTCCGCAAGAGCGTCGTCCACGAGACACCTTTATGCGTTGAAGTGGAACCTCTTCGTCAATTGGTGCTCTTCTCGCGGAGAAGACCCCCGGAGATGTTCGATCAGTGTCGTGCTTTCCTTCCTGCAAGAAGGGTTGGAGCGCAGGCTGTCGCCCTCCACCCTTAAGGTTTACGTCGCGGCCATTGCCGCTTCTCATGAAGCAGTGGAAGGTAAGTCCTTAGGGAAGCACGACCTGGTCATCAGGTTCCTGAGGGGAGCGAGGAGGCTGCATCCGCCTCGTCCTCCCCTCGTACCCTCTTGGGACCTCTCGGTAGTTTTAAGTGCTCTGCAGAGGCATCCCGTTGAGCCTTTGCAATCGGTAGAGTTAAAGTTCTGTCCATGAGACAGCACTCCTGGTTGCATTGGCCTCC
The DNA here is from genome assembly GCF_016745375.1 of Pimephales promelas. Next base: position 7,544,770 of record NW_024121321.1, read on the forward strand.
ATCAAGAGGGTGGGGGACCTGCTCGCATTCTCCGTTGACGAAGTGTGCCTGGAGTTCGGGCCGGCTTACTCTCACGTGATCCTGAGACCCCGGCCTGGATATGTGCCCAAGGTTCCCACCACTCCCTTCCGGGACCAGGTGGTGAACCTGCAAGCGCTGCCCCCGGAGGAGGCAGACCCAGCCTTGGCACTGCTCTGTCCGGTACGTGCTCTCCGCACCTATGTCGACAGAACGCAGTGTTTCAGGACCTCAGACCAGCTCTTTGTCTGTCATGGAGGGAGCCAGAAGGGAAGGGCTCTCTCAAAGCAACGGCTGTCCCACTGGATTGTGGATGCCATTGCTTTGTCTTACCAGCAGCAAGGCCTTCCGTGCCCCCTTGGTGTGACGGCCCATTCCACTCGGAGTGTGGCCTCCTCTTGGGCTTTAGCGCACGGCGCCTCGCTAGCAGACATCTGCAGAGCTGCAGGCTGGGCGACACCCAACACCTTCGCCAGATTCTATAATCTGCGAATTGAGCCGGTATCCTCTCACGTACTCGTTTCGGCCAGTTCTGGATCCGCTCAGGTGTCTTCGCTTGCTCGCCACTCCACTCCCCGGACTGGATAAGTGCGATATTTCCTCAGTTCTTCCATTGAAGCCTTGAGTCCTCCAGCACCGACGATGCGGGCACCACTGCTGTGGCTCTGGATGCTGGCTAGGTGCCTCCATGCGTACGGTTCCCCCTTGGTAACCGTCTCATGTGTATTATCCACTGTAAGCCTCTCTGAGCATGTGTCTTCCCTTGGCAAGCCATCTGCCACCCCTGGAGCTGAAATTAGTAGCCACCTGCGGTTGGTGCTCCAGTGATTCCATATGTGTTCCTATGTGGCCATATGTGTATTCGTAAGTCCTCCCTTCGGTAGGCAGCTGGTAGCATGTCCCCTTCGGGATATGTTTCCCAGTGTACCTTGGTAATCCTGTGTCTAAGTCGGATCCCCTAAGAAAAACAGGTAAGGCTCGGGGGTTCAGACTTTCGCAGGGCACTGGAAGACAGCCTGAAGTTGGCGTGATGGCACAGACCCCCAATCTCCGTCACTTCTGACGTAACTCGAAGTGACTACGAAAGGGAACGTCTCAGTTACGTATGTAACCCTCGTTCCCTGAGTAGGGAACGGAGACGTTACGTCTCCCTGCCACTTCTGCTGTATCGCTGGGTAGACGCCGAGTTCAGTCTTGGCTCCTCAGCGAAGACATACTGCGGTTGCGTTCACTTCCTCCTTTTATACTCACGGAGTAGGGCGGAGTACGCTATGCAAATTTCCGCAGCCCCAAGGCATTGCATGCCATTGGCTCGTGTTTAAATACTCGAAGAGGATTGGCTTTCTATGCGAAACCCCCAATCTCCGTCACTTCTGACGTAACGTCTCCGTTCCCTACTCAGGGAACGAGGGTTACATACGTAACCGAGACGTTACTATTTGATCTACACAGTGTGTGTTATACATATTTTGCAAAATGGGATCACATTTTTTACATGTATCCAAAAAGTCACAATTTTGCCAAATTTCATACCATTTGCATTAAAACAGCCAAAATGGTCAAAGAAATTAAACTGCAAAAGACCAAAAATGTCCCTAATGCAGCATAAGGGTTAAATGCATTTTTCGTATGCATGTCTAATTGCAGTTTTTTAACCAATAGCTAGAATTAGAGCACATGATATTGCACACTGATGAACCAGCGTCTTGTTCTCTCTCTCTGTGTGTGTGTGTATCAGACCCGTAATGAGCGTCTCTGTGTGTGGTGTGTGTTGAGGCAGGAGGGTGAAACTGCTACCCTGCAATCTGCATTCCTGGGGCGGATGTTGAGGCGCATGAGGGTCCTGGAGATCGGAAGTCTCAGCGTCCAGAGAGTGTGTGTGTGTGTGTGTGTGTGTGTGTGTGTGTGTGTGTGTAAGGGCCTCTCTGTGGTTAATGGAACAGGAAGAGGTATTAACCTGAAAAAAGATACTTTTAGGATTTTATTTGTTAGTTTGAGTGAAGTTCATCGAAAAGCCACGATTCCACAGACAATGGTAACAACCTCCCATAGTTTTGTGACCTCATTTTATCTTTTAAAGTGGTGTTTAAGAAGCAATGCATCACTTTTACTGCAGTGATTTGAACACAATCCTAACAATTCAACTTCAGCATGTCACACCCACAGAAAAAATCCCTGCATAGTGACCCTACCACCATAACCTAGCAACACCCTGGCAACCTCCCATGATATCCAAGCAACACTCTGGAAAACTCCCTTGATAACATAGTAACACCCTGGCCACCACCCACACTAACCTAGCAACACCCTGGCAACCTCCTACGATAGCCTAGCAACACCCAGGCAACTTCTCACAATAGCCTAGCAACACCCTGGCAACCTCCTACGATAGCCTAGCAACACCCAGGAAACTTCCCACAATAGCCTAGCAACACCCTGGCAACCTCCTACGATAGCCTAGCAACACCCTGGTAACCTCCCACGATAGCCTAGCAACACCCAGGAAACTTCCCACAATAGCTTAGCAACACCCTGGCAACCTCCTATGATAGCTTAGCAACACTCTCACAACCTCATACGATAGTCTAGAAAAACACCCTGAAAACCTCCCACAATGGCCTAGCAAAACCTCAAAACTACATATGAACAACCCGGCAACCACCCATGAGCAACACTCTGGCAATCTTCGACAATAGTCTAGCAAAACACCCTGGTAACCTCCCATAAAAGCATAGCAACAACCTGGTAACCTCCCATGATAACATAGCAACACCCTGGAAACCTCCCTTGATAACATTGTAACCCCCTGGCAACCTCCCATAAAAGCATAGCAACACCCTGGTAACCTCCCATGATAACATAGCAACACCCTGGAAACCTCCCTTGATAACATTGTAACCCCCTGGTGACCTCTCATAAAAGCATAGCAACACTCTGGTAACCTCCCATGATAACATAGCAACACCCTGGCAACCTTCCTTGATAACACTGTAACCCCCTGGTAACCTTTCATAAAAGCATAGCAACACCCTGGTAACCTCCCATGATAACATAACAACACCCTGGCAACCTTCCTTGATAACACTGTAACCCCCTGGTAACCTTTCATAGAAGTATAGCAACACCCTGGTAAAATCTCATAATAACATAGCAACACCCTGGCAACCCCCCTTGATAACATTGTAACCTCCTGGTAATCATAAAAGCATAGCAACACCCTGGCAACTTCCCATGACAACATAGAAACACCCTGGTAACCTCCCTTGATAACATTGCAACCCCCTGGTTACCTCTCATAAATGCATAGCAACACCCTGGTAGCCTCCCATGATAACATAGCAACACCCTGGAAACCTTCCATGATAAACACTGTAACCCCCTGGCAACCTCCTATGATAACCTGGGAACGCGTTGGCAACCTCCCACATTATTGGTCAAAAACACACCAGGGAAAGCAGTTTATTCGAATCCTGAGCATTTTCCTTATACTGTATCAATAACAAAGACGTAAAGCTCTCTAAGTGTTCAGCTGAGAAATGAGGCCTTCGGCATTAGTGCAGTTTCTGCTGAGCACGTTAAAGGCTAAATGACGACAAACACGCTCGACATCTCTGGTCTGGATGAGACACGTTCACCGGCAGCTGTCAGGAATCTTTCATCCAGGAGGATTGTGGGCTAGTGTGAACCATACTGTTCTTTCCCATCTCTCTCTCTCTCTCTCTTCGTCTCATTTGTTCTGAGGCTCACTCTCTCTCAGGCCCCACTTACGTCTAAAGACCTCAATGAGACTCTCAGCAATCCATCATCCCGTACGGAACGCTTACATAATACCATTTACACGCGGCAACGCCGTACGCTTTATGTCATTGGTTCTCGATTGCTGTAAAACTCAGAAAAATGTATCTGAGAAGGAAAAATCTGTCCTCGTGTGACTCCTCGAGCCTCGTTCCCGGGACAAACACAACACCAATGATCAGATGACAAAAACGAGACGTTTCATGCCTCGAGACCGAAACTTCTGATCTATCTGTACGTGCACTTTAATATCTGAATAGCTCATATAATACGAACATACAGTTCCGACAGTAATCCAGCACTGGAATCAGAGCCAGTGTTTGCTTTACCTCCCTTTCACGTGTAATTGATTGGCGTGATTTTGTGCAGTAATTACTGAAGTCTGTGTTATTCCATCATACCGGTGGTGTTTAGAGGCTGAGAGGGGGTAATAAGAGCCAAATCAGTGCAAAACAGTGACTAAGTAAACAAGAATGTACGGTGCTATTGAATACAGAACCCACCCAGTGTGATTGACCGTACACTGAGATATATATACTCATTATATCGTTTACACAAAGCATGCATACTTCAGCCCTTTCATGAGAAATTCTGTCTGTAATTAAAGCTGTTTGCTAAAACAAGCATCACTGTCACTATCTCATGCGAATGATCCCTGTGAGTGTTGAGGAGTGCTATTATATTTCTAGGCGATCAGGCTTCCCCTGTTGATAAAATGGGACACAAAATCCCACAGACTTAAACTGAAGGAGATATAAGGAAATATAAGGGAAAAAATCTAGCTTAAATTATGATAAAATAAGTATTAATTATGAGATAGAAATTTTTAAATTATGATAATAAGCTATAATTATGAGAGAAGACAAAATTATTAGATACTAAGTCATAAATATGACAATTCAAAGTTATGACAAGCTAATTTATGAGATTATTATGAGATAAGTCCCAATTATGAGATACAACTTAAGTGACTTAAAAACCCATGGCAACATTTCAAAATGATGAGATAATAAGTTATAACTATGAGATAAAAGACACAATTATTAGATACTAAGTCATAAATATGAAATAAGTTGAAACTGACACACCAAGTCATACAATTATGACACAATTTAAAATTACGAGATAGTAAATCATAATTATGAGATAAAAAACAACATTATTAGACATGAAGTCATAATTATGACGATTCAAAGTTGACATGCTAATTCATTAAATTATGACGTGAATTGAAATTATGAGATAAGTCACAATTATGAGATAAAAGTCATAAAAAGTCATAACCATGACAAAATGTCAAAATTATGAGATAAGTTATAATTATGAGATAAAGACACAATGATTAGATACTAAGTCATAAATATGACAATTCAAAGTTGTAACATGCTAATTCATTAAATTATGACATAAATGATGACTCCCAATTATGAGATAAAAGTCATAAAAAGTCATAACTATGGCAACATTTCAAAATGATGAGATAAGTTATAATTATGAGATAAAGACACATTAGATACTAAGCCATAATTATGATCCCCCCCCCAAAAAAAACAAAACAAAAACAGAGATGCAGTTATCTCAACTCATTTTATGTTAAAAAAACAGCCACTCTCGCAGTTCAGTGGGTGATAAATAAACCGGCAGGTGAGATCTGCAGTTTCATGCCGGCCCAATCCACAGCTGGCTCTACTGAGGTACAACAGATGACAGATTAGTCTGTTTTGTAATTTATCTAAATGCAGCCATATGTTTTGTAGAATAAAAACTAATAACAAACAAAATCTGCCTTTCTTACGTTCAATACTTTTGACAAATTGAAGGATCAAGCTGTTCTGTGTCGACACAAACAGGAACATTATGGGCACTTTAACTCAGATGCCTCTATATCCCGTCCAGAAGAGATGGAGCAACTGTGGCGTTCCAGCGCAAGAGGGGAAATGTGTTGATTTCCATCTGCGGGGAAATCCTTTCTTTTGCAATGAATGTAAAAACATGAAATATGACTATTTTCATGTCAAGTCAAAATGTCCCTCAAATGACCCGACCCGACAGCAGCTGCAAGCCAATGGAAGAGGGTGATGATGTACGGATAATTACACTAATGATCCACACACATAAACAGTATTTAGCAATGCTTAATAAAAACAAGCATCACTGTTACTATCACACATAGTAAAAAATGACGTTAATTGTGACGCAAAAAGTCATAAATATGGCACAAGTCAAAATTATGAGATACTATGTCAAATGAGTCAAAATGATGACATACTTTTGAGATGGAAGTGGAAATAATGAGATAAAAAAAGGTGTCAAAATGATGACTTGGGAACTCATAATTATGAGATAAGACATTTAAATCATAATTGTGAGATTCAAATTATGTTAAAAATACTAATTCCATTATGAGATACATCATAATTATGAGCTAAAAGTCAAAATAATTACATTTAAAGTCATAATTATGAGACAGATGAACATAATTTGAAATAATGAATATTCATAATTATGACAAGTCCAAATTATGAGATACTAAGTCATAATTATTTGACCAATGTCTAAATTATAATATATTTAAATCATAATTAGATATTAGAAATTGACATAAGTTGAAATAATGAGATAAAATGTTGTAATTATGTGATACTAATGAGTCAAATGATGACATTTAAATCCGAATTATGAGACAGAAGTAGAAATTGTCATAAGTTAAAATTATGAGATAATTGTGACTTATCTCGATTTTGACTTTTGGTCAATTTCCAATGGAAAAGAGAATTGATGTACACTATATAATCATTTTTGGGTGAACTACGCCTTTAAGGGGAAATCAAAGTCTGTCTTGGACGTCACGACTTACGCATGGCGAACCTCCACGTCTCGGTCGTTCAGAGCAGAGTTTCGAGGGCTGCAGGATTCTGGGTAACTCGCTCTGGCATCATGAGTGCTGAATCACGGGAAGTTTATGAGGCGTAGCAGAGCCAGGAACGCTTGGATGAGAGCGGCAAAAGGGAAGGGGTATTTCCGAATTACTCAAGAGGTTGAAAGGTCAGCGCTCCGGAGATGACAACCTTTTGTAGAGTGGCTTGCAGTTGGATCCTTAACCGAAAATTATTCAGACGCCAGATGTAATGTGTGATATTGTGTCACTAGTGTGATCAGGACACTATAGTTCATTTCTGTAAATGCATTGCTTGGTCACTGGTTGAGCTAAACTGGTATTATCTAATTGTGTAATTAAATTTAATAGATATTCAACATAATTCATGTGTGAGAGTCCAACAGAAGGACGGACAAAACCAGTCAAATATCCACTGATCTGAGAACTGAGTTCTGCTCATGTTTATCACCATTAGAGCCAATAAACTGAGATTAGGGCTGGGCGATATGGCCAAAAAATCATATCTCGATATTTTTTGGTCAAATGGCGATATACGATATATATCTCGGTACTTTCTACGTTTTCTATTTAGATAAAGAAAATCTTTATATTTAAAATATATATATATATATATATATATATATATATATATATATATATATATACGTATATATATATATATATATATATATATATATATATATAATATATATATATATATTTCACATTCGGCCCAATGATATCCTACAAACAATGTTGATATTGAAGGATATGGAAAAAAATACAATATAGGCTATGCAATATATTATGTGCAAAAAGCTTTTGTTTTATATTGACTAAAAGCTAAACTAAAAATGAAAATAAAAAACAAAAACAAAAGCACAAACTAATTATATTAGCCTGCATTTGATTACCCCATTATAATCACTTTCACTTTCATTAAAAATATATACTTGTAGGTTTAAAATTCCACATATGGCACATTTATTTTCTCCAACAACAAATATTTTAGCAATATGTTTATTTTAGTCAGAATTATTGCGTACAACGTAGTACTATTCACGCGCATGCGCGCGCCGGCGCTCGTTCAAGGAAGCATGAATTTTAGCGGAGATTCACTTGCAGAAGCTCGTCCTCTTCTGACATGGACATATTTGTTGTGAAATGGACATATTTGCTTTACTTTCTAACATTTACAGATGGAGAATATACCTGTGAAATGTAAGTTGAGCACTGAGGAAAGCACCACATCTCAAACGCATTAAACAGCGCATATCTGTCAGTCAGCAACAGTGTCTGTCAGAGCATTTGACAGGGCGGCAAGCTGCCTTAAACTTGTTAACTATATCAAAGTGATTTTGACGCAATTAATATAAGCTTGTGTCATGTTTAGGACAAATTGTAGCCTACTACGTAGCCTAGCTACTTTCACTGCAGCAGCTCACACTGCAAACTCCGCTATTTTTCAGATGTGCTCATATCAAACTACTGTATCGATATAAACGGTATTGCCTCATTCCATATCGTTTCAAAAAATATAACGATACATCGTACATACTCGATATATCGCCCAGCCCTAACTGAGATAATGAGAGAAATGTTGAAGGTGTGTGATTGAATGTTGGGTATGAATCATCTTGAAATGGAGATCACCTTTGTCTGGTACGGTGGGCGAGATGGTGTGCAGAATTGGGAAGCGGAACGATTGGGAAACACGTCCAGGAACACTGATGCTTTATGGCAAGTTTATGGCAACTTTATTACATTACTAGTTACTTGCATTTTGAGAAAAGAGTTTCACAACTCAATGGAAATGGAAAAATGGAAACGATGATTCAAGTCTGGGGCTTTCCTACAGCGTCGCTACTCGCATTTTACTCCTTTCCATTGAAATAATGATTGCATGTTAAGAGAATAATCTTCATTTTTACACTGGAACAAACTTTTACACAAGTACACAAAATGCAGGTGTACATGTTTAGCCTGTTCTGTACATACCTTGGTCTTTTCTTCAAAGGCTTAATCATTAAATTAAAATGACATAATAGTGTAACAGTGAGCAAACACACAAGTCTATTGTTCATTAACTACATTCTGGAAATAACATTTCTAATGACCTTCAGTGTACACTAGCAATGCTATTTCCAGAAACATGAGCAGCTTCTCTGTAGCAAAGAAGGTCGATGTGCGGTACATGCCCTCAACTTCCACTGGTGTGTTTTGTCGAGTAATTAAAAAATGTCTTGTTTGGTATCATTAACAGCTGATACCATGGTGAAGAGCAAACTAGGCTTTGTTCACATAAATGCTTTCTCCGCTGACTAGGTTTTAAAACATGTCGGCATGAATGAGTGAATTAACATACAGACTTCAAATCAGTAAAAATAAGTCAATAAAACAGATCTCAAATCATAACAAAAAAGAAACACTAACATGTTAAAACCCACTCTGTACACCTTAGCAACTGTACAGTAACACCCTGGAAACCACCTAAAACATTTTAGCTACTGCATAGCGATGTGCTAAAATATTTAAAGAACCCCTTAGCAACTGCATAGCAACACCCTGGCAACCACATAAACACTATAACAACTAACAAGCAATGTCTTAAAACTCTCAGAACACCTCAGCAACTGCATAGCAACAGCCTAACAACCACATAAACACTTTAGCAACTAATGAGCAATGTTTTAAAACTCTCAGAACACCTGAGCAACTACATAGCAACACCCTGGAAACCACATAAACACTTTAGCAACTAATGAGCAATGTCTTAAAACTCTCAGAACACCTCAGCAACTACATAGCAACAGCCTGGCAACCACATAAACACTTTAGCAACTATTAATGTCCTAAAACTCTCAGAACACCTCAGCAACTGCATAGCAACACCCTGGAAACCACATAAACACTTTAGCAACTCTATAGTAATGTCCTAAAACTCTCAGAACACCTGAGCAACTGCATAGCAACACCCTGGCAACTACATAAACACTTTAGCAACCATATAGTAATGTCCTAAAACTCTCAGAACACCTCAGCAACTGCATAGCAACAGCCTGGAAACCACATAAACGCTTTAGCAACTATATAGTAATGTCTTAAAACTCTCAGAACACCTGAGCAACTGCATAGCAACACCCTGGCAACTACATAAACACTTTAGCAACTAATGAGCAATATCTTAAAACTCTCAGAACACCTCAGCAACTACATAGCAACACCCTGACAACCACATAAACAATTTAACAACTAACAAGCAATGTCTTAAAACTCTCAGAACATCTCAGCAACTGCATAGCAACAGCCTGGCAACCACATAAACACTTTAGCAACCATATAGTAATGTCCTAAAACTGTCAGAACAGCTCAGCAACTGCATAGCAACAGCCTGGAAACCACATAAACACTTTAGCAACCATATAGTAATGTCCTAAAACTCTCAGAACACCTCAGCAACTGCATAGCAACAGCCTGGCAACCACACAAACACTTTAGCAACTATAGAGTAATGTCCTAAAACTCTCAGAACACCTCAGCAACTGCATAGCAACACCCTGGCAACCACATAAACACTTTAGCAACCATATAGTAATGTCCTAAACTGTCAGAACACCTCAGCAACTGCATAGCAACAGCCTGGAAACCACATAAACACTTTAGCAACTATAGAGTAATGTCCTAAAACTCTCAGAACACCTCAGCAACTGCATAGCAACAGCCTGGCAACCACATAAACACTTTAGCAACCATATAGTAATGTCCTAAAACTGTCAGAACACTTCAGCAACTGCATAGCAACAGCCTGGAAACCACATAAACACTTTAGCAACCATATAGTAATGTCCTAAAACTCTCAGAACACCTGAGCAACTGCATAGCAACACCCTGGCAACCACATAAACACTTTAGCAACCATATAGTAATGTCCTAAAACTCTCAGAACACCTCAGCAACTGCATAGCAACACCCTGGCAACCACATAAACACTTTAGCAACCATATAGTAATGTCCTAAAACTGTCAGAACACCTCAGCAACTGCATAGCAACAGCCTGGAAACCACATAAACACTTTAGCAACTATAGAGTAATGTCCTAAAACTCTCAGAACACCTCAGCAACTGCATAGCAACAGCCTGGCAACCACATAAACACTTTAGCAACCATATAGTAATGTCCTAAAACTGTCAGAACACTTCAGCAACTGTATAGCAACAGCCTGGAAACCACATAAACACTTTAGCAACTCTATAGTAATGTCCTAAAACTCTCAGAACACCTGAGCAACTGCATAGCAACACCCTGGCAACCACATAAACACTTTAGCAACCATATAGTAATGTCCTAAAACTCTCAGAACACCTGAGCAACTGCATAGCAACACCCTGGCAACCACATAAACACTTTAGCAACCATATAGTAATGTCCTAAAACTGTCAGAACACTTCAGCAACTGTATAGCAACAGCCTGGAAACCACATAAACACTTTAGCAACTCTATAGTAATGTCCTAAAACTCTCAGAACACCTGAGCAACTGCATAGCAACACCCTGGCAACCACATAAACACTTTAGCAACCATATAGTAATGTCCTAAAACTGTCAGAACACCTCAGCAACTGCATAGCAACACCCTGGCAACCACATAAACACTTTAGCAACCATATAGTAATGTCCTAAAACTGTCAGAACACCTCAGCAACTGCATAGCAACAGCCTGGAAACCACATAAACACTTTAGCAACTATAGAGTAATGTCCTAAAACTCTCAGAACACCTCAGCAACTGCATAGCAACAGCCTGGCAACCACATAAACACTTTAGCAACCATATAGTAATGTCCTAAAACTGTCAGAACACTTCAGCAACTGTATAGCAACAGCCTGGAAACCACATAAACACTTTAGCAACTATAGAGTAATGTCCTAAAACTCTCAGAACACCTCAGCAACTGCATAGCAACAGCCTGGAAACCACATAAACACTTTAGCAACTATATAGTAATGTCCTAAAACTCTCAGAACACCTGAGCAACTGCATAGCAATGTTCACAGTTATTGATGGGACAAAATCATGATCACATTAAGAGAAACGGCCTCTTAGCATCCAATATTACACCACACTACTGTATAGTTGATGGTTGACTGGAGAAAACGGGTTTGTATATATGATATACTATTATAGAAAATCATTTTTCATCATCAAAAATCTTAGAAAAAACTCAGAGAGTTCAGCACATGCATGTGCACAATACGCTCCTCTGTGTATTTTCTTTTAGAGCTGACATAAATGTGATAACTAGCTTCACGTGGAGGCTGTAAAAATACACCCCCACTGACGCTCATTCAACAGTCATTTATGTGTTATCCAAATATGGTTCCATTATGCCTTAAAATGTAGGGCTTTTTTTTTCTTCAAAAAAAGGAGCTGTAATTAAGACCAGACCACCAGTCCACAGTTTGGGCAGAACTTAACAAAATACAGGCCTCAATCGTTGTCACCTGCCAGGTGAAAGCCTGACTTTCTGAGCCCTGGTGTGAGTTTCCTAGAAGCATACAACTGGAATCAGCAGTTTTCAACTATTTATTTACTGCAGTAATTTCTGATGGAGGGTTGTACGAATGTTTTAGCTGATGTCTAACAGAACCTGGTTTTGTACAATAAATCTTTACAGTCAAGGTGTCTGAAACCCGTGCAACACACACTGCCGCGATGCAGTTGCTAGGGTGTTCATGGTGGTACACAATACATAACAACAACAACTTGTCAAAACACACCCTGTACACCTTAGCAACTTCATAGCAACTCCCTGGCAACCACTTAAAACACTCTAGCAACCATGTGACCCCCCCCCCCCCCCCCCCCCCCAACAACAACAACTTGTCAAAACACACCCTGTACACCTTAGCAACTTCATAGCAACTCCCTGGCAACCACTTAAAACACTCTAGCAACCATATGAAGCCCGTGCAACACACACTACCGCGATGCAGTTGCTAGGGTGTTCATGGTGGTACACAATACATAACAACAACAACTTGTCAAAACACACCCTGTACACCTTAGCAACTTCATAGCAACTCCCTGGCAACCACTTAAAACACTCTAGCAACCATATGGCAATGTGGCAACCATATGCCCCCCCCCCCCCCACACACACACACACACACACACACAATCTCGGAACACCTTAACAACTGCATAGGAATCCCCTGGCAACCACCTAAATTGCTTTAGAAACCAACCACATTGCAATGTGCTTAAGAAAACTCAGAACACATACTGTAAGCAGTTGCATAGCAACGCCCTGGCAACCACCTAAAACACACTGATAACCATTTGGCAATGTGCAAAACTAATACTAATCTAATACTAATCTTAGCAACTGCCTAGGAACCTCCTGGCAACCACCTAAATTACTTTAGCAACCACATTGCAATGTGCTAAAAATACCAAAACACCATAGCAACTGAAAAGCACCCCCTTAAACACTTTCGCAACCACATTACAATGTGCTAAAACAATCTCAGACCACCTTAGCAACCGCATAGCAACTCCCTGGTTTTACAGAATTTTCAATAGGTCATCAATCATATGCTATAGGGTATATGTTTAAAAAAGTGTAGCGACCCTGTCCTCAAAAAGCTCCACATGAAATCACTTACATTTGAAGTCACGTGACAAACTAATTATTGAAGTATAATACTTACGATTATGGGTTTTGAAAAATAATAACACAAAAACACAAATTCGACAAAAAGTAGGTTGAATGCAGAACATTATACATAGTGGTGTTAGAAAATGTAAAACAAAGATATCATTTTTGTTTCAAGGTACAAAGTAATAGAAAACTCTTTATTGATATAGAATGAAAGGTCCATTTGTTACAGTAAGTGCCTTGAATTCATGGTTGAGGGTCTGTATTATGGGATTGATTTAATTCAAGAGTTTGGCCTTGTGCAGAACAAGTAAAGACGGGAATGTGGGAATGCTGAGCCATGTTTCTCCATCCGTTCCAAATTCTTAGAGACAATACACCAAAAAACGCTTCCTACCTGAGCCGAGCGCCGGTTTACAGGAATGTGAAGCTTGTGCAACGCTAGCAAAGACAGGAAGGCATTCATACTTCATCCATCACACTCAGGAGAGACGCTAAACTCACTAAAGTGAAAGTGGCGAGTGTTTTCAGTAACACCAGGAGACCAGCTGGACCAGATCACATCTTGTTTTAAAAGCCTGTGTGGATCAGCTAGCACAGTATTATTAAATCCGTCCTGTGCCAGAATACAGCTGCATGTTTCAAAGTCAACATGAAATTAATATTGACTTTCTTAACACACATTCTTGGTCTTATTCTGTGTGATTCACCAATACACGTTACTCTAACGAATTCAATATGGTTTTCTGACGCTGTGCAATAGTTAACGTGTCAGTCTTAACGATGCAAGCGTGTTAATTTTTCAGTAGTCACAAGTGCAACATATTTATGCTAATAGCTTGAAGTTTATTACTTAGGTTTGTGGGTTTTGAATTATAGTAGCAGATATTTTTTGCATTTTTGCAAAAACACCTAGTTCTGAATTTTCTCCTATGCAGTTGCTGAGGTGTTCTGAGAGTTTTACCACACTGCTATATATTTGCTAAAGTGTGTATGTGGTTTTCAGGGTGTTGCTATGCAGTTGCTAAAGTGTTCTGAGAGTTTTATGACATTACTTAACAGTTGCTATAGTGTTTATGTGGTTGCCAGGGTGTTGCTTAGCAGTCGCTGAGGTGTTCTGAGAGTTTTACCACACTGCTCTATAGTTCCTAAAGTGTTTATGTGGTTCCCAGGGGGTTGCTATGCAGTTGCTAAGGTGTTCTGAGAATTTTATGACATTGCTTAACAGTTGTTAGAGTGTTTATGTGGTTGCCAGGGTGTTGCTATGCAGTTGCTAAGGTGTTCTGAGAGTTTTAGGACATTGCTCTATACTTGCTTAAGTGTTTATGTGGTAGCCAGGGTGTTGCTATGCAGTTGGTAAGGTGTTCTGAGAGTTTTAGGACATTGCTCTATACTTGCTAAAATGTTTATGTGGTAGCCAGGGTGTTGCTATGCAGTTGCTAAGGTGTTCTGAGAGTTTTATGACATTGCTTAACAGTTGCTATAGTGTTTATGTGGTTGCCAGGGTGTTGCTTAGCAGTTGCTGAGGTGTTCTGGGAGTTTTACCACACTGCTCTATAGTTCCTAAAGTGTGTATCTGGTTTCCAGGGTGTTGCTATGCAGTTTCTGAGGTGTTCTGAGAGTTTTAACATACTGCTCTATAGTTCCTAAAGTGTTTATGTGGTTCCCAGGGGGTTGCTATGCAGTTGCTAAGGTGTTCCGAGAGTTTTATGACATTGCTTAACAGTTGTTAGAGTGTTTATGTGGTTGCCAGGGTGTTGCTATGCAGTTGCTAAGGTGTTCTGAGAGTTTTACCACACTGCTCTATACTTGCTAAAGTGTTTATGTGGTAGCCAGGGTGTTGCCATGCAGTTGCTAAGGTTTTCTGAGAGTTTTATGACATTGCTCTACAGTTGCTAGAGTGTTTATGTGGTTGCCAGGGTGTTGCTATGCAGTTGCTAAGGTGTTCTGAGAGTTTTATGACATTGCTCTGCAGTTGCTATGGTGTTGCTGAGGGTTTTATGACATTGCTCGATATTTGCTAAAGTGTTTATGTGGTTGTCAGGGTGTTGCTATGCATCATGTCTCTGTAAGTAAACAGTTATTTTGTATTTTATTTGAAGTCTTAACTTTTGGCATTCTGGGAATGCACGAACAGATAAAACGTAAACATTGAATGCAAAGCCAGTCGATTTCTACGTCTGCCAAATGCATCCAATTGTAAAGATGTCATGTGAAATGTATGGCATTTTAGGTTATAGTATATAATCTGCACAAATCTGCATGCTGCAGAAGCTGAACCATGTTAGTGTGCTCATCCGAACACAGACAATTCTTATCAAGAACAGGCATGACTGCTATCAAAGGCCTACCCGATGGAGTGGGATAACCATCTCGCTCTGGGATCGCCAGGAGGATGAGGGAGGTGATGTAGGAAACAGAGGAGGAGGAACATCCGTGTGATCGGCTGAGGTCCTGCCGAGAGAGAAAACAACTTCAATATCCCAGATTTCACATCATAGCGGACCTGACACGGACCACACACAAACCTCACACACCTGGGTTACAAACGGCCCCCAGATACTGAGAAACATACACACATACACACTGCACTCATACAATAGAAAGTGACTCTGTGTATCTCACAGATTATCCTGACAGAATATGCTAACTGAAGATAGTTAACTAACTCCACATCAGCAACATAAATTCATCAACTAACCATTCAGAGACGTCCTGTTGCTTCTACATGTTGTCACTTCTTAGTCTCTTCATCTTTGACTGACTTAAACGGAGAACAGTTTCTGCCATTTTAGCGTGTCTGCGTGAGGTAATCCCAGCTGCTAACTCGCGAGCTCTTGAAACCCCGCCCTCTGCAGCAGCTCATTTGCATTTAAAGGGCCAGACACAAAACGGCATGTTTTTGCAAACCCTCAAAAAGTGACAACTTTAACATGCTATATAAAAATATCTGTGAGGTATTTTGTGCTAAAACGTCATACACACTCAGACAATCAGAGATTTACTTTACATCTTGTGAAAATGGCATTTTACCACCCCTTTAAAGACCTTTATCTGTTTATTTAGCGTAAATTTCAACTTTTTCTGAGGTAATAGTAATATAATATTGCCTTATTTTCAAATTGCACCTTTCAATTTGAACTTCAATGTGGCTTTTATTTATAATACATAAAACAAACACTTAAATACAAGCGAAACAAACATTTGAGTTGGAAATTTGTTGGTGATTCTGTATGAATGTGTGCTCCGAATGCATATGTAGTATTTTTGTTAGTAGGCTGTAGTTTAACACTTTGGTTTTTCATGTTTGAACAAGAAGAACATACTGTATTTTCAAAGCTTTGCGATGGTCAAAACCTTGACCTTTCGTTTCTCCAGATCCAAAGAGCCACTTCTGAGCAACCAAACGGATCTGAATAGCCTACATTCTGCCACTCACATCCAAACATGGTGGGTTTGATGAGTTTAAAGTAGCATTACAGATTAAATTACAGTATGCCACATTAACGAGGATTTGCATTTGCAAGCACGAAACGTTATTTGAATAAACAAACTCTCTTTCTCCAGGAACGTCTCAGAAGGGGAAAAGTAAAATGCACGTCGTTTGTCATGTGGTCGCATGTTAGTTTCACAGAGGAAATATCCGTACAGTGACAGTGTTGCCCCATTACCCATAATGCAAAACATCATCCACTGAGAATGAAAAGAAACATAATGAAAATCCTGAAGCAATTACAGCTAGTTTCAAAAAACCTGGAAGAAGATGGGAATTATATATTCTGCGTGTTCAAAGATAATGTTATGCCTTAAATAAATGCAAATGCATGAACTTCTCATGGTTAAAGAAAACCTCTCTTTTCAAATCATGGAAATATTAAAGAATCATTCATTCAGTAATTCCCAGAAATAAAGTATTATACTGATCGAAACCATTTATGATGCATTACGATGCAAAATAAAAGCCAAAGCTACTCTTTGGAAAATGTTGTGGGACTGTTCTGAAAACAGTGTCACATGATTTAAAAATGCAGTGGCATTTCTCCATTTAATCTCAGTAATTAATTACTGTAGAATACTTGATGAATTCAGTGAATGAAAAACAGACGGATGACTAAAGAGAGAAGCAGAGAAAGAGCATAAGAGCCTTTTATAGAGCATATTATAGAGATTGATCAAAAATGACAGCGCAGGAAAACAAACTAACAGGAGAGAGAGAGAGAGAGCAGAAGGACGTCTGATTGATCAGTGCCGACTGGACGGGATAGAGGAGGACAAGGGAAAAAAGAGGAATGGGAACGTGGCGGGACGTGCCGGGACAGTCAGAGGGAATGGAGGATTCAGAATAAATAGGATCTAAACACCTGCATGAAGAAACACCTCCTCGTCTCCTGATGGACTTCAGCAGATTCAGGCAATCAGGAGCATTCCCTCAAAGCTATGTTTATATTTAAAGGAGAAGTTCACTATTAAAAAAAAACTTTTGCTGATAATTTACTCGCCCCCATGTCATCCAAGATGTCCATGTCTTTCTTTCTTCAGTCGAAAAGAAATTAAGGTTTTTGTTGAAAACATTCCAGGATTTTCTCCATATAATGGACTTCAATGGGGACCAAACTGTTCAAGGTCCAAAAGACAGTTTCAGTGCAAGCTACAAACTGTTCAAAGGGATTTAAACGATTCCAGACAATGAATAAGGGTCTTATCAAGCGAAACGATCGCTCTTTTAAAAAATAAATAAGAAAGTTTAAGTTTTATAAGCTCAAATGGTCACCTTGCTCTGTTCTGTGAAGCACGTTTGTGAATCTTTTGAATCTTTTTCCGAGTCTATTCGTTCGTTTCGTTCGTTGAGTGAATCAAACGACTCAGAAAAAAATTCGTTCATTCTGATAAACGACTTCAAACAGGAGAGTCCCGAACGCACATGTACATTTTTTAATTACATTTTTTGGGTTTGTCCATATTTGACCCAACTTTGGGTCGAAATAACCCAGCATTTTTTAGAGGGTGGGTAAATTAATTGTTTTTTTCAGATCTTTCCATCTAATGGACGAAATAAGCTCACACAATTTACATATGAACACGACCGGAGACGACAGAAACGCACACTTCAGTTTCTGCTCTGACAGCTGTGTTAGAAATCAAGAATGGTGGGAGAACATTGAGCTTTGTACGTTTTTTTCCGTTCCGAAAGTGGACATGGTTAAACGTTTTAGACCCCTGTATTTAGCGTCGTCCATTTGTGATCCGATCAACCAAAACTCATCTTAATACCATCTATTTCAAATTACACAAAAAATGAAAGGTGCAGTCTGTAAGAATGACAGCTAGTGGTCGAAATCGGTACTGCAGTCCAAAGTCAAAATATCAGAGATCAACGTCGTTTCCCCGCCTCCTCAGACTCGACGCTCACGCGGGTTGCCAGATTGAGGACACGCAACAGGAACGAGCACAAATGACAACGAAAGCCAAGGAGACTTAAGCAAGTTAGTGATTCGTGATTTATCCGTGTTTTATCCGTGTAGTATTCTATTTAAACTTAAATGTTAGTTTTGTTATGTGTTGTTTTGTGATGACCTGATGGGGGACTGCAGATGGAAAGTAGCCCTGGGGCTAATTCTGGCATATTTACATTACCGAAAATGTCCCTTTTAAATAAATAAATAATAAATTTAATATGCTCAGATTTTTTGATGGATATCGAGGCTTTTTAGGTGGTGTGGAATCTGCAATCTCTGACACAGTTTGTTTGCTCGTTTCCTAGGCTACAATACGCACCGTTTCCTGCTAAATGGCATCCCGGGGTGTCGATGAAACACTATTGGCTGAACTGGCAGTGGGCGGAGTCGCACATTTCAAAAGCTGCCTGTAGAAGGGCTTTTAAGACCATGTTTCCTAATATCTGCAAACATATTATGGTAGTTGTATGCTTTTTTAGAGTGAAAACGTCACATACAGCACCTTTAACCATGAACCCATGCAGTGAGACGGTGAAATGGTTTCAGGAGCGTCAGGATGACAGACGATGAAGCCAACTGGCTCTGAATATATGGAAGAATTCCCTATTCCCATCCCAAATGATCCCTGCCATTCCTTGCACTGAATAAAACATCACAACCGACAAAATGACAAACCCAAAAGAAGTCAACGGTCTCCATCTGTGAAGGAGTTTTGCTCGTGAGACACACGTGAACACGTGGAGGTGATTATTCCCCGCCGCTGTTGTTTTAACAGGCAGGAATGTGGGAGGAATGTGGGCAGAAAGACACAAAGATGTTGACTTGGCTGAATTTTCCTCAGTGGTTAATGTCTGTCTCGTATTCCTTCATGCTGTGTATATCGCGGTTTCAGGATCCTCTGAAAAGATGCTGTCTCGTTGCATTTTTGATCTGTATTACAATTGAATTCAATGCAAAAACGCTCACTCTGCGTGCACTAGAAGTTAAAGTTTCGGGCACACCGACTCAACAAAAACGGTCAAATAGCACACACAGGGTGCGCTATTGAAGGACAAGTGTGATTAAAATGTATTTAATGTATTAAAGAAAGAATAAATGAATCGACACGTACAAAATGCTTTTACTTCACCATCCAGCTGTTAGAGGCAATTGCAAAACTCTTCCGTCATCCATATGTTTGTTCGAACCGCTGGTACACCAAAAAAAAGGTCCAGATGAAAGAAAACACACACAAGCATGACTTCTAAAACACACTCACACCCTTCAGTCCTCTGTTTTCTGTCATCAAAACTATTATTTTGGAGGGAACTGCCAAAATGTTCTGTGATTTTACCCACGTAGGAAATGTTCCTGATGGACCTGAAACGAAGCCAAACCGTTAAACAATCAACCACACGATCTTTGTGACTTATTTTATCTCTCTGATTTCAGAGGTGAGTACGGGTTTGAGTTATTCCAAGAACAACAAATGATTTCCAAATTCTGTCTGCAACAAAAATGACCCATATCTGATGGAGCAGATTTCATTAAAGGACCTCCGGTGTTTAATAGACAATCTTCTGTACCGTCAGCAGCTTCAAGACTGCAGAGTCGAGACTATACGTTTATTAAGCTAGACGATAAGCTGATGAACTTGGCATAAAACTGACATAAACATAGAGACATTGGACAAAAGTGCCGTCCAGTTCTCAATGTGGAAAGCCGTCATTTCTCCGTCTGGTTAACTATATCCCAGCTAACAGGGAACATTCACTAACATTCTTTAAAAGTTGTGTAAATGTTAGGACAAAACGTTATTAAAATATTGTTTTCGGAACGTTCATATAACGTTATTAACGTTCTTGTAACGTTGAGAGAAAACGTTCTTAGAACAACGTTCTTGGAACGTCTTTATCACGTTATTTGTATTTGATGAACGTTCTCATTACGTTGATAAAAAACGTTCTTAGAACAACGTTATCGGAATGTCTTTATCAGGTTATTTGTGTTTGATAAACGTTCTCATAACGTTCCAGCAACATTATACTAACCTTAGAATAACGTTCTAACAACATTATGCTAACGTTCCAGCAACGTTCTGCAAACATTAAGACACCGTTCCAGCAACGTTAAGCAAACTGGACATTTCCACGTTTTTAGAACATTTTAAATTAACGTTCCCACAACCAAAATGGAACGTTAGAAAAACGTTCTCAGAACCTAACTTTGTTAGCTGGGATAGACCCAATATAGTCCACTTCTTGCCAAAATAACCTTGGTTACAAACGGCTGTCAAGCGATTAATCGCGATTAATCACATCCAAAATAAAAGTTTGTGTTTATAATATATGTGGGTGCACTGTGTATAATTATTCTGTATATATAAATACACACACATGCATGTATGTTTAAGAAAAATATATTATTTATATATAAAATATTGATATTTATATTTATATAAATCTGTATATACAGTACATGAAAATATTTCCACCATGTAAGCAAGGTGTTTGGTTTCACCTTGTTATCTAATTGATGACTAGTCTATTCTTGGGCGATGGCTAGACGTCTATTGCATTTTCAGTGACAGCCCAAATGTGTTTGGACGGCTGTTAGATGTCTTTTAAAACGCAAAAGTGCTTGCTGGGCCCGAAGCCATTCCACCGACACTACTATGTATACACAAATGTCATGATTCCCCATTGTCTTATACAGGGTAAGACCTCTGCATGGATGGCCGCTCACCCCAGGTGCTGGAACGAGCCGTTTCTGGCTCTTAATTAAAGGGCACCACCGCATTATACTTCACATTAGAAGTGCAGCCAAATAAACACTGCTGCAAGATGCACATCAGACGTTTGGCTGCAAATCGGGGTGCCCCAGAAAAATAATGAAGGATGGAGCCAGTCACTTTTTCCATGCACACGAGATCAATTAATTTTTACGATCATTTGTTAGTTTTTCTGAGGGACAGATGGATTGCATTCATTTATCACCTCCATTTGTGCTGGGCTGCAGGCCTTTGGCACCATCCTTCGTGTTCTCATTTCAGATGTGTGAGATCCTGGCACTGTTGATCGCTTGAGGACTCGGTTAGCTCTCATCAGATCACAACGTTTATCCTCTTCACAGAGCTGACAGCCTGAGGTGTTACTGAGACTTTGAAAGGTATATTGACTGGATGTTCTTACCACTCGAAGAGTGTTTTGACCGCTTTGATTAAACAAACTTGATATTCTGTGGAGTCAACAAATACCGACTCATCTTTTATGCTAAATCCTAGAGAGCTGCTTAAGCGCAGTGACGGGAAAATTGGTGGACTGATGACAATCGTAAGGCAGCACAACATCCTACTCAGATCAGGCAATCCCATGATGCACTGCAATGAAATCGAAAAAAAAACAATGGCGGACCGAATCAAGGAATGTTGATAAAACGTGTACTTGTATTTTATTCATTAATTATTTTTTAAAAGTTATTATTTAGAAGTATAAATTGTTGATGTATAAAACTTAATTATGGAAGTACATAAAATAGTTTTTTGTGGTATTTTTGTGGATGTTCGCATTTGCAAGTTGGGAAGTCGTAATTATAGTGTCAGGTGTGTTTAAATGGCAATGCACCTTTTCTACAAAATAATCAGCAAGACTTTTAAACTCTACTACTACAAAATGCTAAATAAATGAATGTTTTTACTTTTTAATGTTTCTATTCAATTTGTGACAAATTTAACATCAATACAGATGCTGTATCCATCGCATCTGGCACACGTCACACCCGAAAACTTAAATAAAGTCCCGAATGTCCCACTCATGATTAGTGGAGGTGATTACTTAAATGCTTTTTCCAACATTACTTGAAGACACCAACTATCACATATAAGCCACTGTTAGCTTGCAAATATCAAACTGAAATCACGTTAGCTATTTTCCACTGGCAGAACGCCGGTCCTGGAGGCAGTTCCCAATTTAACCAAAGAAAAGGGTTTGGGTTGGAAAATTGGCAATGTTTGTGAGTAATTTATGTTGTAACGTTTGCCTTTCATGTCAGTGTGAGAATGTGGACTGGTTCTGAGAGAGAGGTGCTCTGGCACCAGCGTCATTTTGGTGAAAAGGAGAGCATTTCTCCAACTCAATCTGAGCTGATGACAGGCCCAGTGTCTAAGACAAATGTTAACTCCTCAGTGGAGGTGGTTCTGCTGTGCTGAACCCATGAACAAAGAAAATGAGTTAATTGAGAACACACCATTTCCAGATGGTCGCCACAAAAAAAAAGAGCTACACGAGGTGGAAACCCAGTACAATTAAACCAGATAGCTGCCATATGCACAGAGCAATACCCAACTAACCTGCTCCCAACCACACTATTCATAATGCCCCGACAAGCGCATGTGATCCTTGTGATGAGGGTCAGTATTTCAGAGGGAGAATTGTGGAAATTTGTGAGGCTAAAGAAGGAGACGTGAGATAAATGGGAATGCCGTTTCAAGACTATTTGAGCACATGAAGATGGACAACCTTACATTCATCAGGGGGAAAATATACAGTAGTCAACATTTGAAGTAGATCACAAGAGTTCATCAAAGTCGTCCTAATGATGCGTTCACAGCGGCCGCGAATAGCGCGTCAGGCGCGAGTGATTTCAATGTTAAGTCAATGGAAAGACGCGGCACGCTTCGCACGCGAATGAGGCGTCAAGTTCGCGTGAATGGCGCTAAACGTGTTACGCGCGAATGATTTATTTAGTGCTATTTGTTCATTCCCACGTTTGACGCGAATTCGAAAAATTGAAAAATCGGAACTTTGGAGTCAATTCGCACCTCGTTAACCAATCAGGAGCCTAGCTGCTTGCTCACGTGGTGAAGTGTCTGGATGCTTCAATAATTTTTTTTTATATGACTAAATGCTTGGTGTGGTTCTAATATTTTATCACTTAAAACTTTATTTCAATATACGAGGCATATTCATTTTGTATTGAATGTTATTTATTCCATATCTAGATCATATGAAATATTATTATAACGTAAAGACAACCAACGTGTGCTTAAGCTTGTGATTTGATCCACTTCAGATGTTGACGAACGGGAATATGTCGTTCCAAGACTATTTGAGCACAGGAATATGGACAACGTTAAATTAATCGGGGGAAAAATATACATTTCTTTTGTTATCATTAATATCTTAGGTGACAATCAAGACAACGATTTTGTCAGCTAGAGCTTTTGGCAAGCAATAAGATGGGAATACTCCCCTTTTGTCCTTGATATCACCGAACCACAAAAAGTTTTTCAGAGAGAGTATAGGGGAAACGTTTTATGGTCCAACTTACCAAACGAGATCATTGGCCTATATTTTGAAAAATATCATTCCTTCACTGTTTTCTGTGGCCACGCATATTTCATAAAATCATCACAGCACAGTTAAACACACGTGTCTCGTAAAGTATTGGTTTCATTCAGTGGGATTTCCAAAAGCAACTATTGTTCATACCAAGGGTTAAACGTTTTTTTTTCTGTGTGAGGTCAAAAACGAGATCAGTTCTGCCCGTGAGACCGAGTTATAATTTGTCTCCTCTGACGTGCATACTCCGAGTTTACAGTGGCTCTGGGATTGTTTAGTTGAATCTCTCGAGCATGCATACTATCGCATTCTTCCATTTGCACAGGTGCAGCAGCTATGGGAAACTCAGCAGTAGACGTCTTCATCTGTAATTTATGTCGAAAACGTTCCACCTGGTATGGCGAAGAAGACGTAGAGGGTATATGCAATGTTGCCTCGCACAAGATCTGTTCCTGACTGTGATGCAGCTCTTTGCCAAAAGCAGTAGGACATAATCGTCCATATTCATCTTTCACCAGCCTACAACAAGACCAAGGCACTCAGTTAGCGGTTCTGAATCTGGCTTGGCTACTCCACAGGCCCAAATGGACCATGCAGAACTGGAAAGGAAAGTACTTACCAAATACAGAACACAAACCACAAGCAGTTAAAACTAGGTCAAGATTAGTCCTCCTCGCTCTGCTCTATCTCTGATAATGACCATAAACAAAGGATAAGACATTACTGTGAGATCTACCCTGATCTTATGTTTATTGGATAAGACTAGCTTTGGATTAAATGTGCTTTTACAGTCTACATGTAGAGCACAGCCAATGTTTACATCATTAAATCGGTTTAAGCTTTGTATATTGACAATATATTAGCAGCTTGCTCTCTGGATCTCGGCATTGGCCGCTAAAAAGTTAGTCACTCGACTGTACTCGATGAAAATGTCTTTTATTGTATCGCAAACGAACCGGTTGTTAAATCAATCAGCAGTCACCGTAAAGACAAAGCTCCAGACCCTTTGCACATAATCTCGGTCAAAATGTGCTGTTTTCTCTAGGTGGAAAGAAGAAGAAAACTGTCGAAGGCTAATTTCGGTCCTGGCAAAGGGAAAGACAAAGAGAAAACTGCAAGCCAAATCTTTTGTTAATCTCAATGGACCTGTGGCGCCTCACTGTTTTCTTGTGGCTTTATGATTGACACTGTAAATAGACTGATGGCTACAAAATGCATAATTTCAATATTGAATATTGTGAACAGACCATGTTTAGAGTCAGCATGGAGCCTCGAAAGAATATGCCCGGGTATATACCACACAATAGAGACCAGATCCAGACACACTACCCACTGAGAAGGGCCTGGAAAGCATGATGAAAAACGACAATAGATCAAAGGCCCGCTCTCAGCTGACTCAGGGACACACACATGCTTTTTAGCGTGTTTATGTGAGCATGTGCGAGAAGGGGGGTCAAATATTAGGAAGGCCAAGAAATGGGATACAAAGAGGAGGAAGTTATTGTATATGTGGCCAATGGTTTGTTTACTTGTGTGTCCTCCTTGTTTACAAGACTACGTTCTTCGTTATTAGAGCTCTGTTTCTCAATGAGGCGAGTTGACCTCACAGCCTCGGACTCGTACGGGATCAGGACCCAAAGTCCTGCGGCCTTCCAACCAGTTCTGGCAGGTGATGAAAGCCACCGGTCCGAAGGGGGCGCCGGTTCGGAGATAAAGACCAACGGGCGAAGTGGGGATTGGCAGATGCCATTAGACGGGCTACACTGCGGGCACACTGAGCGGCTCCTTCACAGAGATGCCATTATCTTCCTCTGGCAGGACTTCAATGGAGGTCTTATCACCCTAATGGACACAGGAGGAGGTGCTGACAACAGTGCAAACCCCAACCCCCATCCCTCATCCAACCAGCCAACCAAACCTCCACTCGATTGCACCGTGCGCAAGGAAAAGACAATCTGACCCCTATAGCTATGGATATTTTGTATACCTGTAAGACTTTGATCTTTACCTGGGAATCTGTGGATCAACGATGGCATAGCTTCCTTTTTATACAAGTATGGGAAAAACCTTATAAGGATTAGTAGCTTATGTGATTTAAAGGGACAGGCAGTGTATGCATCATGTGTGTTATGACCCTGGGGAACTGTAATTAGACTTCCTTCCTCCATTCAGACCGGCAGAGATTCTCCATTCTGGATCCATTTACTTGGGTGGTCCATTAAGTCAAGAGGTTGCATGCATCAGGCCATTTCTCAGGGTGTGTTGTGTTCACACTTGTAGTTTGGTTTGCTTAGTTGGGGACATTTACTATTCAACAATATTATTGATCTGCCTGCATTGACACCATTATATGAGAACTTAAAGTAGCAGTTCACCTTTGCTGATCATTTATTCATCCAAGATCTTCTTCTTCAGTCGAAAAGAATTTAAGGTTTTTGATAAAAACATTCCAGGATTTTCTTCATATAATGGACTTCAATGGGAACCAAATGAGAGTTTCAGTGCAAACTGTTCAAAGGGCTTGGCTACACGATATTGTTATGCGCATCTCATCAGTAAAGCCGGTTCCTTGATTAGTAGTAAATCACCTTCACCTGCTTTCAGATGGACAATATGATTCAGATATGAGTGTTAAATTAATAACAGTTAATGAGATAATTAAGTGATCAATTTAGTGATGATTGAGCATTATTGAAGACACCCGATGATAACAAGTAGAATCGCTGAAGGAGAAAATCACAAATTGTAAGCCACCGTTATGGCAATCAGTGTTTGCTTTAGTTGGGCTCTTGACCCTTAAACTTTGTTTGTCTGCTGTTATTGATTTATAGCAGTCAAATGAACAAAGAAAACTATGATCTGATAGTGTTGGTTATGATTTGACATAACCATGATCTGTGATCTGAAAAATGAAACTTATTCAGAGGATTTGGTTAACTTGTTAACAACAGCTTAGTGGTTCTACAGCATATGATAATCCACAATTTACTTATAATCCAAAACATTTAATAATAATGAGTAAATTATGATCTGAATTGTCTATGTAATTTACTTTTCCTAATTGAGTATTCTGCTTGTCACCATTGTTGAGACGCATTTACTGAATCTTGAGGTCTGCGTGTGCCTAAAAGATAATACTACTTTTAAGAAATCCATTATATTAAATCTCAAATTCTGATTATTTATACAGAATCACAGTGAAATGACATGTGATGAACTTCAGGTTTGGTACATAACACACACACTGTGGTGTGGTTTCACATCAAGCGCTTGGCCATGACGCTAATAACGCTGCGTTCACAAATGTACGTACATCTGGCCCTCAATGTGCAAAGACCTTTAGTCTCTGACAAATTCGTTTTACAGAAGAAACCAACGTGGACTGAGAAACACTGGGACCAGCATAGTACAACAAATCCATTTAATTCACAGCTTGGTGGTCAGAGAGACTGAAAGTGGGAGGAAACGTTGCTGCAGGTTTTCTTTGCTCGGCTCCTGAGGCTTGCTGCCAGAACCCCGGGAAGCCTCGAATGCGAACCGCTTCTTAAACCGTGTTGTCTACACGAGAAAGGCTTTCGTCTCTCACAGCAGGGCCACTTCTCTCGGTCAAAGGAGAGCGTTACAGCTCCACTCTTTCAGACTCAACAAGAGAGAAACCATACAGTGTACAAAACAGACGGGTATGCCAAGGAATACAGCAATATTGGGGCAAGGCCTCAGCCAAAACACACTTGATTCTTCTTAGCGGACGGCACCCTAGGGTTCTGGCAAACGGCGCCAGGTGTGCTTGTGATTTGTTGAAGGATTTTTTTGCATTTGGTTCGGGGTCCCCATCCCTCATGTTAGCCTGCAAGTATCTGGCAGGATTATATTCCCTGGAGATCCATCGGCACACATTAACGTCAGAGCCATTCACAAGTCAAGTCAAGTCATCTATACAGCGCTTGTAACACTATAGAGTTTCACAGCAGTGATAACAGGAGATTACAGTAACCGAGAGTGTTTGGCTTTACAGCAGATCTAGAATAAAGTTACTGTCCAGATAAAGTTAGTTTTGATTGATACACTTCCATTGTAAAGATCATTAGTTCTTAACTTAAAGGAGTAGCTCACTTTAAAAAAAAACTTTCACTGATTATTGACTCACCCCCATGTCATCCAAGATGTCCATGTCTTTCTTTCTTCAGTCGAAAAGAAATGAAAACATTCCTGCATTTTTCTCCATATAATGGACTTCAATGGGGTCCAAACGGTTCAAGGTCCAAAAGACAGTTTCGGTGCAAACTGTTCAAAGAGCTTTAAACGATTCCAGATGATTATCAAGCGAAACGATCGCTCATTTAATAAATAAATAACAAAGTTAAAGTTTTATAAGCTCAAATGCTCGGTTCGTGACTCTTCTGTTCGAACTCGTTCATTAAAATAAACAAATCTTTTTCGAGTCATTTAGTTGAACGAAATGACTCGAAAAAAAGATTCGTTCATTTTGATGAATGTATTCAAATGAATCACACGAGGTGATTTACTAAGGTTTGTGCTCGTCAATGTTCTGGTGTTTGCGCCATTATTAACCGCCCCAAAAAAAGCAGGTTTTAAACCAGATCCTACCTGGTAGATTGCGTTACTCATGGAAGTGAATCTGCCCTCAAGTGTGACGACCAGCGAGTCACTTTACGAGTCTTGCACAATAATGAGTCATAACAACGCACCGATGTTGGCTGGCTTCAAGCGCAATCAAGTGATCCCCGATCCTATCACTCGATCTACGCTTTGGCTAGTTCTCCAGCTCTTGCCATCTTGGCCATGGTGAGGACTTGGAGCACACTCAAGTTTCCAGCCTTGCTATCAAATGCGTGCGGTCTGTCATTTTCCCTCGAGGGTGAACAGCTTTGTGCTGTATGTTATTACTGAGACATACTCTGATGGAAACAGAGAAATCTATTAACCAGTTTAATACAATCCAGATAGCCGGAGAGAGACGGTAAGTTGTAAGCATATGTTGTGTAGCAGACAAACACTGTGACTATCCAGGATGATATTGCTTCATTTTAAACTGGCTTTTTAAATTTTATTATAGTGTTGTCTGAGGTCAACTTATGACGTTCGCTTGGTTTTTACATTCAAAAACATCAAAATGAATAAGTAATAGGCTATTTTGTAACCTAGCTAAAAAACACTGGGTTTTTACGGGCGTCTCGCACTGAAGACTTGGAAGTAAACGCCCTCTGCTGTGAGTGGACCTTTAAAACGTTTGTAAAGATCGTAAAGTTTGTGTAATGCCTGGTTCAGATTACACGATTTTAGCGTGATTTTGGCAAGATTCGTTTGACGTAGGGCATCTTGGGGATTGGTAAACGACAACAGGCGTCAGGACGCAAGATTCGATCGTATCATCTCGTATAGTGTGTCATTGTGGGCGACAACCTACGTCGCGTCTGCGATGCTTCACGACATCACGACAAAAAGACTAGCATGTTTAATTGTTTTAATGGTCGTCCACGACGGTTCCGTCACATGTATGAGGTTGACCAATAGGAGCACAGAAGCTTTTCCATAAAATGGCGAAACAAAAGAGAGACGATGGTGCTAACGTTAAAACTAAAAGTACAAATATATAAGAAAACAATATTTTATATCTGTCCTCTTCGAGCAATCCAGGAACGTGTCCATTGTCGGGTTTTCTTTCTTTTTTTACTTTTTTCTGAACACAACACTCACCGCTTCATCCATTGTTTGTTTACGTTCGTTTCCGGAAGTCATTCGCTACTAGTTTCGCCTTTTCGATGACATCACGCGCATCGTTAAAGAGGGCACGCGATGACTGGTCAGGAAGCAACGTGTAGTCTGACGTGTCTTGTCCACGACACAACAAGATTTTAGGTGTAAAAATCGCGTAATCTGACACAGTGACTATCGTAACAGACAATAAAAAAATCGCATTAGATCATAAAACTAACCCATTTGAACTGAGCGGTTTAGTCCACATTTTCTGAAGGGACTTGATCACTTTATATGATGAACATTTCGGCACGTTTGAGCTTCCGCGAGAAGTGTCAAGCGTGTTTGGTTGTGCTTCGGTCTATGTTCGCTAATCAATGTTTTTATGCGAACAAAAGCCTAAATTGAATCTCTTCATCATATAAAGTGATCGAGTCACTCAGAAAATTTGGACCACACCGTTCAATTCATTTGGATTAGTTCAACAAACTCTTTATGAACTTTTTGAAGCGTCAAAGTGGTAGTTGCGTAGCTGTCAATGTCAGAAATCGCTCAGATTTCATCAAAAAGATCTTGGGACGACATGAGGAAGAGTAATTACTGACTGAGTTTTCATTTCTGGGAGTGAACATTGTGTCGTTATTGTACTCCAAACATGCATGCGTTTTATTCTGCAGAAAACAAAAGAAGATAATTAAATGAATATCCTACCCTATCTCACTACTAATTCGTACGAATTCGTACGAGTGATTAAAAAGTGGCTAATTCGTACTAATTCATACGACCTCACTCGTACGAATTCTTACGATTTGTCTAAACCCACGTGATGGTTAAGTTTAGGGGCGGGGTCAGGGGTGGGTCATTCGTACGAATTCATACGAATTGGCCAATTCGTAAAATATGTACGGTTTAGCAAAACCGTACAAATTCGTACGAGTGATTAAAAAGTGGCTAATTCGTACTAATTCATACGACCTCACTCGTACGAATTCTTACGATTTGTCTAAACCCACGTGATGGTTAAGTTTAGGGGCGGGGTCAGGGGTAGGTCATTCGTACGAATTCATACGAATTGGCCAATTCGTAAAATATGTACGGTTTAGAAAAATCGTACTAATTCGTACGAGTGAGGTCATATGAATTTTTACGAATTAGCCACCTCGTAAAATTCGTACGAATTCCCGTGAGATCGGGTTGGAATATCCAGTTGTGCGAGTGAGTTCTTAAGTTTTAAGCACTGCTGTAGTGAAACTGTGGTGGCCGCAGTGGCTTTTCATTTGCTTTTTATTAGTCAGAGTCTCTGCATTTAATGGAGTTTTGCTTCCGGATCTCACATTGATCTTTGGGACGCTTGAGCTTGCACACACACACAGAAGTCCACGGCAGGCACCGCAGTGTGTTTGTAAAGT
Organism: Pimephales promelas; assembly: GCF_016745375.1. Next base: position 7,576,021 of record NW_024121321.1, read on the forward strand.
GTATTTATGCATCTTTCTACACAATAAATGCACTTTCTTTGATTTTTTTCTAAAAAAAAATTTCTTTGACTCTTTTCAACACAGTGTGTGTGTGTGTGTGGTGGGTCGGTCTCGGCCCGATGTGGCTCTGGATTAGCTCATATTTAGGTTATCTCTGTTTCTTTCTGTAATCTCAAAGCTTCTATCTCTTCATTGTGACTCTGTGTGTGTTTTCCCTCTGACTCTTTTGTCTCTCTTTAGATCCAGGATGAATTGGACTGATTGCATCTCTTTCTCTTTCATCATCACAGGCTCAAAGATACGAGAAGTGCGTCCTTCCACTGCGGTTCCTTCTGTTGTTTCTGTTCTGTTGTTGTCGTCTGCGTTTTCATTTGACATGAACTTCTCTTTAAGACTTGAGTATAGTAGAGAATAGACATCAACCCAATGGATTCTTAACCCTCTGGTGCTCTTCGGTCACTTTCGACTGGAAAATTTGAATATATATATTTTTTTAATTGTTTTCTTCATTGGAATAGTACGAAATCTAGTAAAGGTTTTCGCACATGCTGTGTGAACACACACACACACACACACACACACACACATATCATGGATATGATTTGAACAGATTAAATGGTCCTGAAAAAAAATAGTCACACTTGTGCTCCTCTCGGTCAAAAATGAGCGCATTAGAAATGAATAAGAGACAAATTTCCTCTAGTGGAAGCGTTCAGTACTGCAGCCGAACAACATCGCACTGAACGCTCATTTTTTGAGATATCAACCTCAAATTTGGTACACAACCTGTTTAGATATATGGCTTTGATTTTCTTCTGTTCTTGTTTTTTAAAAAATATATATTTCATATAAAAATTGAAAATAGTATTTTGGTGCATTTGTCATATCAATAAACGTAAAATTCAGTAACTTTTTTCACTTCAGCAATAATCTGCCAAGTGTCGTCTTTGAGAACAGAAAAAGCACTCAAGATTTACCACAGTTTAAGTTGGAAATGCTCAAAAAATATAATTTTAAATCCCCTAAATATACAAAATATTAAATAAAAAAACATTATCAAACTAAATTATTGTACTTTTTTTTGACCGACCCACGAAGAGCATTAGAGGTTTAATATATCAAGCGTTTAAGACATTAAGTTCCTTCTGCTGTGTGTTCTGTGTGTGTTTTGACTGTCTCTCTTTAAGAGTTGTGTATAGTAGAGAATAGCTGTCAACCCAATAAATTCTTAATTTATAAAGTGTTTAAGACAATAAAGGCTGAACAAAAGGAGACTTCCAGTGAAAGATACATTGTAAATATCAGAAGGGTACGGTCTAAACTTCTGAATACACACTGTCCAAAATGTACATTTTCTTCCAGGAACAGTACAGCTGTTCATCTGTGCATCTGGACTCTGAACAGATGTTGGCGTGTCTCAACATGTCAAAGACCCTGGGCCCCCTTGTGGACGCATGGGGGAAATCACTTTAACTCGTGGTAAACCCATCCATGCTTACAGCTGAATAATTCACAGGACCTTTGCTAAGATCAGATCTTATTTTTCCAGGAAAATGAACCCTGAAATGACAAACATGAGCTCCAGGCATGCACTGACTAATACAATTCTTACATTGTATGTGAATGAGCCGTAACTCCCCGGTCCACCTTAAGAGCCTGCAGGTCTGCTGTACTTCACATCCGTCTATAGATGGCAGTGTGAGACCGTTCAAAAGGGCATTTTCATGGGACTCGTGTGGCTGAGGGGCGGGTCTACATTTAAGGTGGACTGGAGAAGTTTGGAGACGAGCTTCTCAGAGTAAATTCATGTAATAAATACACTGATTTGAGGCCAGGGTCATTGGTGAACACTTATTCACAGCATCCTTGCACATATTTAAGCATTTATGTGTGTGTTTTATGAGGACAGTGTTTCACAATTTGTGGTTGACATGATGCATTATTGTGACCTAAACAACAAAGTTGCTGAAACTACGAGTAGAGTTATGTGTGTGTTTGCTTGGCTAAACTTTGAACAAGTAAATCTCCATCGAGGACACATTTAAAGTCAAAAGATATTGATTCTCTAAAGAAAATAATTTTAAGGAAGCACCAAATTAAGGAAAAAAAGAAAAGAAAATAAGGGGAACACTTCACAATAAGGTTCATTAGTTAATGTATAGCTAACAAGAACTAACAATGGTCAATACATTTGTTACAGTATTTTCGTTAATTTTAGTTCATAAAACCCCAGCTGTTCATTGTTTGATCATGTTAGTTCAGTGCATTAACTAATGTTAACAAATAAAATATTGAAATTAATATTAACAAAGATTTATAAATGCTGAAGAACTGAGATTATTTTATTGTAAAGTGTTACCAAAAAATGTGTGTGTTGAATGCAACAGTGATGTGAGTTCTGTGTTCCTACTTTTGACGTTGTTTGCGAGTAAAGTGTAATTGTTTTTGTCTACATTAATATTGTAAATCTGTGTACATGTGTGTGTGTGTGTGTGTGTGTCAGGCTGTGTCCCGGCCCGGATCGTGCAGGCTGACACAGTAAAGTAGATTAGCGTTTCTCTCTCTGTGAGCGCCGACTTCCACCGCCAACAGATTAATGGTACATTAGCGTTACAGCACCAGAGCCACTTACTGAAGCTCTCGAGTACACGAACACAGAAACTTCTCACCTCAACTCATCTCAACTCAACATTAACTCAAACTCAAATCAACTTAACTCAACTCAACCTTAACTCAACTCAACTCAATCTCAACTCAACCTTAACTCAAACTCAACTCAACTGTAACTCAACTCAAACTCAAATCAAACTCAAATCAACTTAACTCAACTCAACATTAACTGAACTCAACCTTAACTCAACTCAAACTCAAATCAACTTAACTTAACTCAACCTTAACTTAACTCAACTCAATCTTAACTCAACTCAATCTTAACTCAACTCAACCTTAACTCACCTCAACTCAACCTCAACTCAAAATCAACTCAACTCAATCTTAACTCAACTCAAACTCAAATCAACTCAACTCAACCTTACTCAACTCAACCTCAACTCAAACTCAAATCAACTTAACTCAACTCAACCTTAACTCAACTCAACCTTAACTCAACTCAAACTCAAATCAACTTAACTTAACTCAACCTTAACTTAACTCAACTCAATCTTAACTCAACTCAAACTTAACCCAACTCAATCTTAACTCAACCTTAACTTACCTCACCTCAACCTTAACTCAAACTCAACTCAACCTTAACTCAACTCAACCTCAACTCAAACTCAAATCAACTTAACTCAACTCAACCTTAACTCACCTCAACCTCAACCTTAACTCAACTCAACCTTAACTCAACTCAACCTCAACCTTAACTCAACTCAACCTTAACTCACCTCAACTCAACTCAACTCAACTCAACTGAACCTAACCTCAACTCAACTCCAAGTTAACTCACCTCAACTCAACTCAACTCAACTCAACTCAACTCAACCTTAACTCAACTCAACCTTAACTCAACTCAACTCTTCCAGATCTGCAGTCATCCCAGCTAACAAACATACGTATGTTCTCATAATGTTTTGCTAATGTTCCTATTAAGGTATTGAAAAGGTTTTTCCTGGTTGTGTGAACGTTAGAGAAAACATTAAGGGGATGTTGCATTTGATCATTCTGCAAATATTATGGGAACGTTTGCTTTTTAAAACAAGTGATATTTAAAATCCCCCTGTAGTGAAAATCAAGTGTTTAATGTTGGTTAATTTTCTTTTTTAAACTCAAAAACACGCTTTGAAATCACTGGTGTTTCTGACATCATAAACGACCTTGTAGCCAATCAGATCAACGTGTGATCGTCGACCAGTGGATCTCTGAGCTGAGTGAGTGGAGGCGGGGCTCATTTACATATTCATAGAACTGCGTATACTAAATGAGGCGAGAGTGTCGAGGAACATTCAAGATATTTTGAGGCATGAATAATTTTTTTTCACCAAAAAAAACAAAACGTTTGAATATGTCATTTCGGTGATCAAAGATAAGTTTCAAGGGATACGTTTGTTTACAACTTTGAAAGAACGTTCGCTTTTCGCTGGAACGGTGACATCATATTGACATCAACATTTGAAGGAAACTACATTTTACATTACATTTATGCATTTGGCAGACGCTTTTATCCAGTGTTGTAGTCGAGACCACCTCACTCGAGTCCGAGTCGAGACCGAGACCACCTCACTCGAGTCCGAGTCGAGACCGAGACCACCTCACTCGAGTCCGAGTCGAGACCGAGACCAGAGAGAGTCGAGTCCGAGTCGAGACCAGAGAGAGTCGAGTCAGAGTCAAGACCGAGACCATAGAGAGTCGAGTCCGAGTCAAGACCGAGTCCATAGAGAGTCGAGTCCGAGTCGAGACCGAGACCAGAGAGAGTCGAGTCCGAGTCAAGACCGAGACCAGAGAGAGTCGAGTCCGAGTCGAGACCGAGACCAGAGAGAGTCGAGTCCGAGTCGAGTCCGAGACCAGAGACGGTCGAGTCCGAGTCGAGACCGAGACCAGTGAGGGTTGATTACCTAATTTACTTTTATTTACTTAGAGAAATCCTTTTTTTTTTTTTTTTTTTTACTGAATTTACTTAGAGTTTAAAAAATATGATCCGTTTAGGGTAAAAAGGCCACATAGTAGGTGGTGTTAAAAGTAATTTTATTACAATTTGTCATGCGCACTAGAAAATCACCAATCACTGGGCGTGTCAATCAATTTAAAGAAATACTTTAATAACAAACATTAATAATCATGAAAAATATTTTGAATTGAACTCGAGTGGACTCGGGAATAAGTCCGAGTCCTAAAAAAAAAAATGTTCGAGTACGAGTCAATTCCGAGTCCAAATGCACACGAGTCCATGACAAGACCAAGACCATTAAAATATGGTCTCGAGACCGAGTCCAAGACGAGTCAGAGTCTCGAGTACTACAACACTGCTTTTATCCATTGCATTTCAAGCTACACATTCACATCCTCATCAGTCCTCAGTATCTTTGGTTTGTTCCTGTTACCGTAACGCAACAGCTTAAATACAGTATGATACAGTACAGTGGAGATTAGCAGCGGACAGACCTGCGGAGAGCATGTTTCTGCTGTAACAAGCCACCGTGTGTGATTATGAGTTTAACGTGTCCCAGAATGAGTTTATAAGGTGCCGAGTGACGCATTTGGCAGAAGAACTGCAGTGTTTCACAGCTCAATGGTTTATTATTGCTACTACATCATTCCAGCAGAAGACATCTCAACAACGTCTCAAACGCTGCTCAAATATGCCAAACTTGTTATTTTTAACTCTATGTTCTTACAGTAAGACAAGAAGTGTTTTATATATACATACATAAACATATCTATCTATCTATCTATCTATCTATCTATCTATCTATATATGAAGAGTTCAGATGCAAAAGCCTCTAAATGCCATTTGAAATTTTCTTCTTTAATGATGATTTTTTTATTAAACTTGTATATTTAAGTTCAGTAATTTCACTTAAATAATTAAATAATAGTTAAATAATTCAATTAATAGGTAATCATCATTGCCATTTAAGTGAAATCACTGAACTTAAATATACAAGCTTGATAAAAATGGCACTTAGAGGCTTTTGCATCTGAACTCTTCATATATATATATATATATATATATATAATGATTACACTATTATTATTTCATAAAGAAAACACAAATATATTTTATTGTCAGATTGATATATTTGGGTGATTATTGAAAGTCCAGTTGTGTTTTTATCGCCGGTGTTCACTCTCTCGTGTGTGTGCTTTAGTGTGTCTGTCTGTGAGTGTTTGCGCTCTCATTTAGAGAGTGTATTGGTCCATGTGTGTTTGTGTGACATTTACCCTCTGACCCCTGCTGAGTTTGAGGTCGTGTCCGTGGAAACCATGCTGTGTGTCTGGAGCCGGTCGTCAGGGACTGTGTGATTACAGAGGGAAACGCGGCAACAGTAACTAGGAAGAAAAACAGGGAGACCGGCTGATTCACCTCGATACACAGGATCACACAATCCATGACTACACACACACACACACACACACTTCACCAGAATCTCTCACTATGAATTTTCTACTACATTTTACATTTGAATGGCAGTGTACATATTCAGTTTATTTCTATACGGTCGGCAAAGAATTGAAAAGGGGATAAAAATAAATCCCGGATAAATATTCCGGCAGGAACTGAACGCCTAGATCAGGGAAGAGTTTGGGATCATCGGCCCTCCCAGGTTAATATTATCATGTGATTCATAACCGACCGTCAGGATATGAGGCGTTTCCTCGTCGTCTTCCTTCTGTTTACAACGCGACTATATCCATATCCATATATTCATATATCCAGATCACGGCAATACAATAAGAAGAGGAACCGGACAGGGAAGGTCAGTGACTCAAATAAGTCAAAGTCCACTGGGAACCACCTTCATTTCCACTAAACAACAACATCACAGTATTACATCTATGATTTTATTGATGAATGATTGCTCATATGAAGCTGATGACGTAATAAAATGTAAAATACATTCAGTAATCAGATTTCTTATTCCTCAATTTGAAGGGACTTCCCTGAATCTCATTACAGTGACTCTTTGTTTACATTAGCAATGCTAATAAACCATTTTAAAATGAACGTTTTAATCCAAAAGTATCAGTTTGATGTGAATTGTGGGAATATGAAGCTCAGCATCTTGACTCCTGAATATTCATATAAAGCAGCCTCCAGACATACTTTCTCTTTGCCAATAAAACCCTTTTAAAGTCATTTTAATGTTCTTTGTGCTGTTGCCAGTCAAATTAAACACTTAAAGTGTAATGATTTTTTCCTAAAAGGTGATTGCAGGCGTTTTATTCCTGTCTAGTCGTTGTTATATTATATTCTGGCCTCTAGATCAGGCTATTTCCACTGCACGTGAAGCTAATGTTGGTTAATGATTTTGTGTGCGTTTATAGGTATCCCAGTAGATTTTAGCATGTTGCTATGCAGTTGCTAGGATGCTACACAGATGATTTTAAGATTTCTCTAGGATTACAATGCAGTTGCTAGGCGGTTGCTAGGTGGTCTCTAAGGTATTTTGTGCAGTTTTGAGGGAGTTGTTGGGAGGTTAGGATGTTCTAGATGGTTTATAGTGTGTTTTGAGTGGTTGCACGTTGCAAGTTAGTTTCTGAATGGTTTCTAGAGAGTTGCTAAGGAGTTGCTAAGGCATTGCTAAGGAGTCGCTAGGGTGTTTTGTGTGGTTTTGCCATGCAATTTCTAAGGAGTTGCTAGGAAGTTTCTAGGGTGTTTTGGGAAGCTTCTCAGGCATTACAATCCGGTTGTTAGGGAGTTGCTAGGTTGTTGTTAGGTGGTTCCTAGGGTGTTTTATGCCGTTTTTAGGGAGTTGTTAGGAGGTTTGCAGGGTGTTTTGAGAGGCTGCATGTTGCAAGGTAATTTCTAATACATTTTGAATGGTTTCTAGAGTGTTGCTATGGAGTTGCCAGGGTGTTATGGGGGATTTTTTGGGTATGGCTATGTGGTTGCTAGGAAGTTGCAAGTGTTCTAGTTTTTTTTTTTAGGGTATTTTGAGTGGTTGTGCATTGCTATGGGGTTGCTAGGGTGCTCTGGGTGATTCCCAGGGTGCTTTGAGAGGTTTCTAGGGTTTTCTGAGGGGTTGCTTGTGTACTGATATTTGAGTGCTAATGGGTTCTGGGTCATTTCTAAGGTGTTTTGGGGACTTTTTAGGGATTTGGTTTCTAGGGTGTTGCACCTATGTTTTCTGAATGGTTGTTTGGGCATTGCTGGGTGGTTGCTAGGGTGTTCTAGGTGGTTTATTGAGTGTCTTCCTGATGCATTGCTAAGTGGTTTATATTGTGTTTTGTGTGGTTTCTGAGGTGTTTCTATGCAGTTGCTAGGGTGTTCTTGTTGAATTCTAGAATGTTGTGAGTAGTTCTGCATTGCTAGGTGGTTTCTATGGATTTTGTGGTTTCTAGGATGTTGCTATGCATTTGTTAGTAGGTTTCTATTGTGTTTGTGGTTTCTAGGGTGTTCCTAGATGGTTTCTAGGGTGTTTTCTGCAGTTTCTAGGATAATGCTATGCAGTTGCTAGGGTGTTCTTGTTGAATTCTAGAATGTTGTGAGTAGTTCTGCATTGCTAGGTGGTTTCTATGGATTTTGTGGTTTCTAGGATGTTGCTATGCATTTGTTAGTAGGTTTCTATTGTGTTTGTGGTTTCTAGGGTGTCCCTAGATGGTTTCTAGGGTGTTTTCTGCAGTTTCAAGGATAATGCTATGCAGTTGCTAGGAAGTGTCTATGGTGTTTTTGTGGTTCCTAATGTGTTGCAAGGTGGTTTCTATGGTGTTGTGGATTAATTCTAGAGTGTCTTGAGGTTTCTAAGGTTTCGTGGTTTCTAGGATGTTGCTATGCAGTTGTCAGGAAGTTTTTATGGTGTTTGTGTGGTTTCTTGGGGGTTACTAGGGGATTTTATGCGGTTTCTAGGATAATGCTATGCAGTTGCTAGGAGGTGTTTGTGTGGTTTCTAAGGTGAGGTTTCTATAATGTATGTGCTATGCATTTACTATATGGAATGTAAAGTGCTTGTGTGGTTTCCAAGGTGTTGCTATGCAGTTGCTAGGTTATTTCTAGGGTATTTTGTGCAGTTGCTAGGCTGTCCTGGGTGTTTTCTTCCTGTCTTCCTTCTTTAACGTGCATTTGTCAGATCTTTTTCACCCGTTTTCTGGTCCAGCGGGTGAAAATGGTGCATCTGATCACTTAGTGAAGCAACAGCACACACTCTCCTCAACAAATGGTGCATCTGATCACTTAGTGAAGCAACAGCACACACTCTCCTCAACAACACACACAAATTGAGAAATCATTCATTTTGTTTCTACAGTTCTTGTCTCTCAATCAACAGACCACACAGGCTTGACAAAAACACCAATCTCTCCTTGCACTCGTCAGTCGGGATCATCTTCTTCATCCGTCTCCAGCAACACCTCACACAACACACACACACCATTGTCCTCAACCCCTATTGTCAGACGGAGATAGAGACACGGGATGCTCGAGAACTCAAACTCAAGCGCCCTATTGTCTTCAGGTACACGTTCCTCTCTCGCTGGATGTGCTGAAGGGTATTTCAGTCACTCAAGCGTTTCCTTGCTGTAAGCCAAGAGATGACAGCCTGTCACAGCTGATAATAATGGATGGTTTGTCGATCTGACGCCAGCGGCCCATAACTCTGTGTGGTCTCGTCTACAGCTCGCTCTCAATGAGGGCTTTGTCTTGCTGGGAAAGACAGTACGAGGAACATGTTGAAGGGCACGTTTGAGAGTCTATGAGAAGAATAATTGCGGTGATTGTTATTTTCATGCTCTGGAATGATCATGGGTGTGGATTTAGATGCACTACACCTCACCAAAGTAAAGAGACTTCTGAATAATCTTGATCGTAGAGTATTAAATGCTTGTGCCAATATCATTTATGAAGAAAAATTGCATTTTTTAATTTTATGAATGAAAAAATGAAAGGTTACCCTTTATTTTAAGGTGTCATTGTTACAGTGCAATTATACATTTAAATACCGAGTAATATTATGTACTTATTATAGGGTTGGGGTTTGGTTGAGGGATAGTTGCATGTAAAATATATATACTTGCATACAGTCCCAACATCAGGTTCATCACTGGGCTTTATCTCACTATAATTGTGGAGTAAATGAGTAAGAAACAGTTTGCAGAACTTTACATTTGTTTAAATATTAATGCTCTTGGACAGAATGACTAAAACAATCACTTTTCTGTCTAGGTGTCTCTGGGTTCAAATCGCACTGAAGCACGCTTACAGTAAGTAAATAAAGAAATAAAATTTAAATAAAATATTCTATTGTATTTTTTTCATTAAGATAAAATGGTAAGTACTGTACGCAGATATAGACAGACTCTTCTAAACGACACTGAAAGATGAACTTCATTGGCTGACAAGTTTTATAGTGGAAAGGTTAAAACATTGTTTATAACTGTGCGACCTGACTAGAAAACAGAGAAAAAGGGCTGTTGTGTTTCCTTTTGCCAAATAGATTGGAAAACTTCAACACCCACAATGCACTGGGCATATCACTGTCACAGACCACGCCCACCAGTCTGCCATGGATACGCCTACCAGAGTCAAATACAGCCTCACTTTAGTAGGAAACACTTCTTAGCAAACTTTTAGTCATAATTGTATTGTTCTCGGTGCAACGTTTAGTGGGCGCGAGTTTATTTGGGTTTGCCGTGAAGGATCAAGCGTGTGGTTTCGTAAATACAGAGAGAATCCGAAAAAACGAATGGTATAAACGTATAAACAGTAGTTTTTACGCGGTTAAGTAGATGTACCCTCAGATGTACGTCAATGCTAATGTTGATAAGCGCCCACTACTGGCCGAACCCATGAAACGCCAGAAAAGTGAGCTATTTCAAGCCTTTATTTAGTTACAATTTTGCTTACAGATATGGAACACTTTTCACAATATTCTAATTTTGAATTTGGGGTCTTCATATCTGTAAGCCATAATCATCACAATTATAACAAATAAAGGCTTGAAATATCTCACTTTGCATGTAATGAGTCTATATAATATATTAGTTTCACCTTTTAAGGTGCATTACTGAAATAAATGAACTTTTGCCTGGGCTGTTGAAGAGAATATTTAAAAAATACAGAAAGGAAAATGATGAGAATACAATAACAGCCATCTTGTGAAACGTTAGAGGAGGGAGGAGAAGGAAGATAAGGAATTCTTGTGGACGTGAAGAGGCTTTAAAAGCACAGCTTTCGTCCAGTTATCCGTCATCTCCGGCCGTTAAGTGCATGATAATGAGCGATCCTCTCCCTTCAGCCATTCAGCTGTCATTAGCCTGGAGTTTATTTACTACCGCAGCTTAATGTGTAACTACACACAACTGACTCACAGCACTATAAACTAATAAATCAATCGTTTTAAAGGAGTCACACAACGTCTGACTGACTTACTGAGGCTGACAAGTAGGAATGCTTCTGACATTTGGAAAAAAAAACAATCTAGATTCAGATTTTCCTTGAATTGCTTCAGTCAAATTCACCTAAATCACAGATGATATTTGATTAGTAGATGGAATTATAAACTACAGCTGATAAATCAACTTCTGAACTAACTTGGAGTGTCTTAAATAAAAAAACACATTTTTAACACAACTGTATTATATACATATGCACTATGGTATTAATGATGTAACATTTTGATAGTCAACATTAGCTAGAAGTGACTTTACATCTACGTGTGGACTAGCAGATATAAGAGATTTACTGTATAGGTTTAGTCTTTTTAATACTCTAATGATGCAGTTGTAAAGGTGTTTACTTAGTATAGTAGTTAATATATAAAAGTGGAATGTCAAAATAGAGTGTAACCAAATGATATTTTCATTTATAATAATACGGTTTTAATTCGATTCCCCTGTTCGCAATGCTTCATGGGATTGTAGTTCTTTCCTCTCTAAACCCTGTATTTTTGTCTGATTTTCAAACACTTTTTTGCTTTAAATCAAAGTTTGCAGTGTTGGTTGTCTTGGTTCATGGGTTATAATTCTTTAACGAAGACTTTTTCCAGGATGCTTTGTTTTTTTAGGATGAACTGTTTGGCTTCTTTAAAGGTGCAGTGTGTAATATTTAGGAGGATCTGTTAGAAATGCAATATCATATTCATAAGTATGTGTTCAGAGGTGTATAAACCCTTCCATAATGAAGCGTTGTGTGTTTATTAGCTTAGATTGAGCGTTTCTCTCTATACACACCACGGGTCCGCTTACATCCACATGTTTCTACGGTGGCCCTGAGCGGACAAACGCATTTCCTCTATGTTGTTTTTCGTGCAAAGAAGCGAAACTAAAGTCAGCGAATAAAACACTGACACAATGATGAACAATAACAATATTATTCGCAATAACATCGATTTACTTGTTTAAGTAAACATAATTTCTTCATTTATCTTTGTTTAACTGGCGACTTTGCCGTCTCGGGCGACATCACTTCCTGTCGGCCGTTGTAACTTCTGTTGGGTGCGATTCACAATCTCACCACTAGATGCCGCTAAATATTACACACTGCACCTTTAATATACAAAAAGCTCAATTGAATGAGTGTTTTATTATCCATCAACCGGCTTTCGGGGAGTTTTAGGGACTTGCATTGCGTCACGGGACTGAATCTCACTCGACCTGGTTCTCGAGCTCGTCTGTCGACACGCGGTGTGTATCAGGCCCCTGACTGATGTCTGAAGGCCCTCGAGCGCTCCAGCACAAACGGGCCCTTCATCAGATCCTCTGGACACCTGACAGGAGAGACGTGACGTTCTCCATCAGAAACATGTCCAGTCGCAACCGGAGACGTGCAGAACCGCAACCGCCTCATCACACACGCTCAAACATGTCCAGCACACACACACAAACACAGAACAGCATTACTCCAGTCTTCAGGGTCACATGATCCTTCAGAAATCACTCTAATATGAGGATCTGATGATCAATATTCACATTTATGATTATTATCAGAGTTGTGGAAATTGTGATGCACTATTTAAAAGTTTGGGGGATATAAGATTTGAGGATCATGTGACACTGAAGACTGGAGAAATGATCACAGGAATAAATTACACGGTAACACTTTACAATACGTGTGCACTAATAAGCATTAATTCATGCTTAACTAATGTACAGATAATACTGAATTAATGTGTAACTAATGATTATTTAAGCTATTCATTAATCATTACCACATTAGGAACTAATTAAGATCCTGTAAGGTTAATGTATTAGTTCATACATAAATTGTTATTAATTAAACATGTAATTGTGGATTAATTCCATAATAACTAATTTTTTAACTAATATTATTAATTAATATGTTAATTACCAGAATGAGCCAAAGCCTTGTATTTCAACTTCCAGATAATATGACAGGTACACTAATATGCATTAATACATCATTAATTACTTCATTGTTAGTGCAAATTCATGTGCAAATTACTAAATGACTAGTTAATAATGATGTGCCCCACCAAGTAAAGTCATAACATAATAATACCTTTGCAAATCATTAGCTAATGATTAATTAAAGCAGACAACTGGAAGTTGAAGTGCATAGCTTTGACTAATTGTGGTAATTAACACATTGATTGACACTATTAGTTAAGAAAATATGTTATTAAGGAATTAATACACAATGACACATTGAATTAATAGCAATTCATGTATTACTTAATCTATTAATCATATAGACTCTTTATTAGTTGCTGATGCAGTAATCATCAATTAATGGTTTAGTTCTTCATGAGTTATACATTATCTGTGCATTAGTTAAGCATGAATTAATGCACTTTAGTGCACTCGTATTGTAAAGTGTTACCAATTATTCACATAGACAACAGATGATTTACACTGGAAAAATATTTTACTGTATTTTGGATTGAATAAATGCAGCTTTGGTGACTCAAAATCATTTAAAAAATCAAACTTTTAAACGCTCTATTGTCTCTTTGCATTTTATTTCTTGACTCTGCAGGCTTCTGTAGAATTGCGAGAAAATGCACACGGTAAATAAATATTGTTGGTTTAACTTAAAAAAGTAAGTAACCTGGTTGCCTTAAAATTTTAAGTTCATTGAACTGGAAAAAGTGAGTTAATACAATGAAGGAGATTAATTTAACCATCAGAAACTCAAAATAATAAGTTATCTCAACTAAATAAATTATTATGAAGTTGATTTGACAAAAGAAAATATGTTGTGATAACAAATCTTGAAAATATTTTTTTACAGTGCAGATTTGATTTCAAGGATTTGGTGGGAAAATGAGCTTGTTACATGTTACACTCAAGGTTCCCAATTAATGATTATAAGGGGAAATGAACAAAACAAGACATTTTAATATAGTTTCTACACTGTAAAATATATTTTCAAGATTTGTTCTCACAACATATTTTCTTTTGTCAAATCAACTTTATAATAATTTATTTAGTTGAGATAACTTATAATTTTGAGTTTCTGATGGTTAAATTAATCTCCTTCATTGTATTAACTCACTTTTTCCAGTTCAATCAACTTAAAATTTTAAGGCAACCCAGGTTACTTACTTTTTTAAGTTAAACCAACAATATTTTTTACAGTGTAGTAATCACAACATTTTTTCTTTTGTCAAATCAACTTAAATAATTTATTTAGTTCAGATAACATATAATTTTGAGTTTCTGATGGTTAAATCAATCTCCTTCATTGTATTAACTCACTTTTTTCCAGTTCAATCAACTTAAAATTTTAAAGCAACCAGGTTACTTATTTTTTTAAGTTAAACCAACAATATTTTTTTACAGTGTATTGTTCAGGCCTGAAATGAATTTAATTTAGGAATTCACCCAAACATGTTTATGGCAAATACACATTTTGCAATTTTTTTTTTTCTAACTCTTCGCTAAAACATGTAATTGGCATGAAATCATGTAGAGATTTCCCTGTTCTCTTGAGTTTCTCTGCAGATCTGGCTTGTGCTGAACATCAGTCTCAGGCACACACACACACACACACACACACACACACACACGAGTAATAAAGTGTGGGGATGTCGGATAGCGCTGGCACATCTGTATAAATGGACTTCATCATATCTGACTCACTCTCTCCAACATCTGCAGCCCAAAACACAACAAACAAACAAGCGTTTACAGAGCGATCTCAGACGCTGAAACGCCCATGTTTCTATCCATATTTGTGTTTATCATGGTGTAAAAGTGTCCATTGTGTTTTGCGACTGATTCAGGGAGTAAGAAATGCTTTATCTCACCATGAGATCTCTGTTAACATGTCCAAACTATTCCTGATTTATGCTCTTTTTTATCTCTCAGTACGAAGAGTTCAACTAAATATGTCATTATGAATTACAGTAGGCATGGATCTGCATGTCAATAACCATCATGTTTAAATTCAGTTTAGTTCAGTAGGGAACACATGAAATAATTCATTTTAAAAGTATTCATTTATATGATGAATGATATCTTTTCATAAATTATTTTAACCACAGTTAAAATCCATTATAATGTTTGCATTACATCTGAAAATGTGACTTATAGCAACATTATTTATTAAATTGAACAAATTAGAATTGAGTAATAGTTAATCAAATTAATATTCTAATTTGTACAATTAATATTGCTTGTAATATGTTGATAAATAAAGAATATTATTTTTTTTCAGTGTGCATTATAAGGCTTGTATAATCATTCTATAAAGGCTTTATGTGAAGTGAAGTGTTTTAACACACACTAATGTTTTTATAGCAATATTTCATGTTTAATAGTGTCCGAACGTGACATGCCAGGATTAAAAATGAGATTTTCAGGTAATAATGACTTCAATTATTCCGTTCCTCTCATCATGTGACGTCAGAAGAACGAAAGCAGAAACATTCTGTCAAACATCACTGCTGGTGTGTGTGTGTGTGTGTGTTATCACTGCTGGTGTGTGTTCTCACGTCTTCCTACACACTCTTCATCATATGCAGATGATTACCAGAAGGAGCCGAAGTAAAAACACTGTTTCCATCATGTTGTTCCTCATTACAGATGGTTTCTGTTTTGCAACAAACCCTGCAGCTGTGTGTGTGTGTGTGTGTGTGTGTGTGTGTGTGTGTGTGAACCGTGAGCATCTGATGATCTTCATTACAACATGCAGTCTTCATCGTGATAGCAGTACTTGTGCTGATGACCTGTGAGACTATGTGTGTGTGTGTGTAAGAGTGTGTGAGTGAGTGAGAGAGAGAGAGCAGAAGGACGTGGCATGCAATGTGTGTGTGTGTGTGTCTCAGCGTTTCCCCACTGAACCTTTATACTGGGTCAAACTGGGTCCACAATCCCTCCTGAGGTAAACTCTCTGAACCCAGAGTCGAAACTTCAAGCCGTCTGACCTCGAGTGTGACACGCGGATGTTCATGTTTATTTTGTTGAGTATCATATTTGATACATCAGGCTCTTATGGCTCATATCCTCTGATATAGTGAGAATAAAACAGATCATGTTTATTCAGAGGCTCAATAAACATGATATTCATACAGCAGATTCTTACTGTACATGCATATAAATATCAACATCTGCCAATGATATGTCTTAGTAAGATGCTCTTAGTTTTACGTTTTTAGTTTTAAAACATATAATGCAATGCAATTATGATCATATTTGATACTTATGATTTTAACAATGATGGGTAATCAAGTGAAGTCATTTCAGTCCACTTTGAAATATTACGAACAATATGAAAGTTATTCTTGCGTTCTCTCTATGAAATCCATGAAGACAGATGTTTATATTTGCTCAAGCTATCGATCGCAGACCAAGCGCGTGTTTGCTGTTGTGTTTGTGAGAGTGTAAGTGATAAATGAATAAATATGACCGTGACGGATGTGGGATGACCCGATCGAAGCACACCTGAACAAACACACACTTCATCCGACGTGGGAAACTAAAGAAATATCACTTTGTGTTCATTAAACCGGCTCGGAAAACACCAGCATTATGATCTGGTTTACTTATAAACAAGTTGGATTGACTCTTTTGTTGGATTGGAAAATCATCAATTTTATTATAATGGCTCCGTTACTGTAACCTACATTTTGGCCTTTTTCTAAATCTATGGTTTGATCAGGTTAATTGATTCGTCAGGTGAATAAGCCAGATCTATTTTAACATAGAAACACAGAGAAGTGAGTAAAATGTGAGATTAATATTCAAATAACTGTATCTGGAGACACTTGCATGTCAAATATCCCTTTCCATTAGAATATATACATCATCAGGCTGCGAAACAATTAGCCTTTTTGGTGAATATTTATGCAGTTTTACAGATCTCCATCATGCACATGGAAATATAATCTTTTTGCATGATGATTTTAATATGCATTCATCTGAAATGACTAAATGGGATTAAGACTTTGAGGGATTTTACCAACTTTTTGACTTTTTTCCAAAGACAATGCAAACATGCTTAAAAAACTAGCTGCTTATGATAATTAACATCTCTCTCGTCAGGAGGAAGCGTAATATTTCAGATCCATCAGGACGGGTTCAATCGGTGAGCCGAGTTATTGTTCTTTCAGGGGACATTCAGTCCCAGGTTTTGGCATCTTTCGCCCTCGACTTGCCTCATTCTGTCACTATTGAGCAGATCTCGGAGATTTTATGACACTTCTGATGGTTCAATAACTGGTTTCATGGCTTCTTCATCCGGCATGTGTTCAATCCATCCGAGATCGTTCCTCTGCAGATTCCAGGAGGACACTAGATGACTCTTAACATCAACGACAAATCCAAATCAACAAATTTAGCGACTTCACGAAGCTAATCACAAAACATTTGACTATGCATTCGAATACATGCTCCTGGTCTCTATTGTTGATATTTTTCTTATGAACATTCACCCGGGAGAATCATATTAAAGTCAAATTAATTGTGAACTGTTGGCTATTTATATTAATATTAATGTAATACGTGTGCACTAATAAGCATTAATTCATGCTTAACTAATGCACAGAGAATACTGAATTAATGTGTAAGTAATGATTATCTAAGCTATTCATTAATGATTACCACATTAGGAACTAATTAAGAGCCTGTAAGGTTAATGTATTAGTTCATACATGAATTGTTATTAATTAAATATGTAATTGTGGATTAATTCCATAATAACTCATTTTTTAACTAATATTATTAATTAATATGTTAATTACCAGAATGAGCCAAAGCCTTGTATTTTAACTTCCAGATAATATGACAGGTACACTAATATGCATTAATACATCATTAATTACTTTATTGTTAGTGCAAATTCATGTGCAAATTACTACAATTACTAAATGACTAGTTAATAATGATGTGCCCCACCAAGTAAAGTCATAGCATTATGAAACCTTTGCAAATCATTAGCTAATGATTAATTAAAGCAGACAACTGGAAGTTGAAGTGCATAGCTTTGACTAATTGTGGTAATTAACACATTAATGGACACTATTAGTTAATAAAATATGTTATTAAGGAATTAATACACAATGACACATTGAATTAATAGCAATTCATGTAGTACTTAATCTATTAATCATATCGACTCTTTATTAGTTGCTGATGCAGTAATCATTAATTAATGGTTTAGTTCTTCATGAGTTATACATTATCTGTGCATTAGTTAAAGATGAATTAATGCACATTAGTGCAACCGTATTGTAAAGTGTTACCCTCAACGGCCTGATTGTTTATATTGATGCAAAATGTAAGTATATCATTGCCCTGCTCATGCAATCACATCATCACCACATGGCTCAAGCTGATCCTGCAGCCAATGAGATCACTTGCTTAACATTTAAATATTCTGGTTCAGTGTTTGTAGTCCAGTCCATGTGCGTAAGATAAGTGAATTTTCTGCGTTTTCTCCCTCAGTTTGTTGCGTTTGGGAACACGTGAACACGGCGATCGCACTCGGATCCGCACCAAAACAATCACAGGACGAACTTGTCAATCATCTTAATAGATGACGGAGAGGAAAAGCTGACCAATAAGAAGAAGAACTTGCGTGAACACATTTTGTTATGCTTTGAAAGGCTGCCTTGTGAAAGCAAACCATTCCAATAATAAAATGCAAAAGTTTGGCCAAATTAACTCCCAGTTTCAGAAAAAAACAAACAATCTATATGTGTGTAATCCCCCAAAGGTCAATAGTTGAACAAACCCAAGGCAACTTCACCCAGATATTGCTAAAGTAACTAGTTATATAAGTATATAACAAATTAATATAATGAATGAACGACATGTTAGGGATGGTAACTGATATGGGCGATCGGTGCCAGTCGAAGCCTGAGCCAAACACACGACTGACCTGATTTACTGACAGGAACCCTGTTCAAGCCATCTCGTACAGATATTATTTCATGTCAAGAAGTCATAATTGAGCGAAAGACACTTAATGACAGTTGTCATAAACATGCATTAACCTACTTGTCATGTCAGTCTTATGCACACCCCTTCAAGTAAAGTGTTAATAATCAAGTAGCCAGAATCCTATGCAAGCACAACAACACAACACACGCTGCTGTTTTCAGAGTCATCGCTGAAAAACATGAGCGTTGGATCGAGCGCGATAACTTGACCGTTTGGTGGCCCGTGTACATCTAACAAGGTTTCAGGCAATTAGCAAAGCCACGAGAAAAGATTACAGACGAAACGAGGGAATCAAAGAGACCTCAGATGACCATCCCAGCACAGACACTATATATAGATAAGACCCTGAACCCCACGGGAACATGATATTCCCCAGAAGGATTGAGGAGTACAATGAACCTGACAACCGAAGAGGTGTTTGCTTATCTTGTGCAAACCTGCGCGACGCTATCGGCACGTTCATCGGCCCGCTCTGGAGATCTGTGTGCTGTTGCTGTAAAACACACTCGTCCGTCGGGAAACTTGTGCTTGTGGATCAGGACTGCATCATTAAACCTCTACACTGTAAAAAATATTGTTGGTTTAACTTAAAAAATTAAGTAACCCGGTTGCCTTAAAATTTAAAGTTCATTGAACTGGAAAAATTGAGTTATTACAATTAAGGAGATTGATTTAATCATCAGAAACTCAAAATATGATGTTACCTGAACCACATTAATTATTCAAGTTGACTTGACAAAAGAAAAAATGTTGTGATTACAAATCATGAAAATATATTTTTTTACAGTGTATAGAAACATAATAATATATAATATAATAAACTTTATTTTATATAGCGCCTTTAAAAAGCGTCTCAAAGCGATTCACAAGAACAGAAATTTACAATTGAATAAACAATGCAATACTGACAACACTCTAAAAAATATTTTCAAGATTTGTTATCGCAATTCTTTTGTCAAATCAACTTTATAATTATTTATTTAGTTGAGATAACTTATTATTTTGAGTTTCTGATGGTTAAATTAATCTCCTTCATTGTATTAACTCACTTTTTCCAGTTCAATCAACTTAAAATTTTAAGGCAACCCAGGTTACTTACTTTTTTAAGTTAAACCATCAATATTTTTTACAGTGTAGTAATCACAACATTTTTTCTTTTGTCAAATCAACTTAAATAATTTATTTAGTTCAGATAACATATAATTTTGAGTTTCTGATGGTTAAATTATTCTCCTTTATTGTATTAACTCACTTTTTCCAGTTCAATCAACTTAAAATTTTAAGGCAACCAGGTTACTGTTTTAAGTTAAACCAACAATATTTTTTACAGTGAAAAACTTGATAAAATACAAAATAAAAACATTATAAAAATGGCCGTTTTTTCGAATGTTTAATTTGTGTGTGTGTGTGTGTGTGTGTGTGATGTGCAACAATTAATCACATCCAAAATAAAAGTTTGTGTTTACATAATATATGTGTGTGTGCTGTGTATAATTATTTTGCAGAAATAAATACATACATGCATATGTGTGTATTTATATTTACAAAATAATTATACACAGCACACACACATATGTATTTTGTATACACAAACTTTTATTTTGGATGCGATTAATCGTTACCCAGCGCTAATGACTATTTAAAAAAAAACATGCAAATGTTTAGAGATTTTTTATTATTTTGCTAACTAATTAACATTGATAGAACATTTCCAGAAATGTGTTTATGAGATATAATAATATCAGTCAATGCTTCAGGTTGTGATAAAACTAAATATTTTCCTGTATTGTGAGTGACACACATCCGAGAGTAACGGATTATCGAAAAAGAAAGCCCGTAGGGCGGCGTTTTGAATGTTAATGTGGGCGTGGCACTCATACGCATATGCAAATGTGCGTGAGCTTGCAGGGGCGGGGCTTAAGCGCACTAAGCGATTGGCGAATCCTGAGAAGAAATATATTAATAAATGAAATTGTTCACAATGAGATCTGTAACATGCATTTACAAATTAGAAAGGGGAGTTTTAATTTCACGCAACTTGCAAATGTTCAAATGTTTGAATTTTTTTTTCTTAGTTATGCTTAAGTTGAGGGAACGTCGCGTTTTAACATTTAGCAAACATTATGGGAACATTACTTTTGAGTGTTCTGAGTGTTTTCAAAAAAAAAAAAAAAAAAAAAAACGTCTCATAAATGACGTATTTTGTGCCATTGCTTGAAGAACGTTATTACAACCTTTGAACAAACGTTTTATTAACGTTCCTGGGAAAAGTTCAGAAGCCCATCGCAAACACACATTAGATATGATCTGCCTGTCTCAGTGAATAAGAAGAGTGTGTACTTTATCTCCACCGGCACCTGTGAGAACGGTTGGCTCACACACACACACACACACACAGAGAGAGAGAGAGGATGAGGAGCAGATCTGCAGTGGAGGTGAAAGGTAAGCGGAGCCGTAAATCACGTGTGTTTCTCCAGAAGGAGCGCATTTAAAAGCCATTAGTGACGGCGAGCCAGCTGCACATCAGCACAAGTCGTAAATTGTTTTATTGGATGAAGTTTCTGCAGAGAGATGAGCTCAGCAATACCGACTTCCCGGCACGTGTGCCGTTATAACCTGCATTCACATCACAGTGATGCTAAAGTGATTAATAACTCCACACACACACCGTTATTAAACATATGAGTCTGATTTGGAGAAAAGGTTCCTCTAAAACTCCTCCGGACAGACAGAAATGAATAAAGAGTCGATGTGTAATCAAATTAAATTGCTAATTTGATCATTTTGCACTCATGTGAGGCTTTATGCACCGGCTCATACACACGTGTAAATATGAGTCTCTCTCGTGGAATATTTGTGTGTGTGTGTGTGTGTGTGTGTGTTTTATGGCCTGTTGACATTAGGCCTCTCCGGAGTCACAGCTGTGTTCAGATCTAACATGAGGCCCACCAACCTCGCGTCGCCACGGCAACTGACCACTCCTCTGATGAGATCTGATTGGACGAGCTGCTCACACACACACTCTCTCATACACACTAAAACTCATTCTGTATGATTTATAAGCTTTTGTACCAATGGGGCTGGCTGGTCCCCACAATGTAATATAAACCTGCACACACACACACACACACACACATCACTACGGTAAAACGCGGTAGGTGTCTGCGTAATGACCCTTCACCGCATTAAACCGCTGTCGGGCATGGCCACGGCTGGCTGGCGGCTTTGTTTGCAGTAGTTGTGTGTGTGTGTGTGTGTTATAAATGTAAGGATTGTGTATGTTAGCGTTTCCCGGAGACACGGATCCCAGCGAGCCGGAAAACTCTCCCGCGCTTCGCTAACGTCATCCGCCGCGGGTCTCGAGCAGGACAGGTGCGCAACACCTGCGGTCCACACACACCTCGTGTGTGTCCCTTTAAAGCAGAAGCCTGTACACACACAACACAACTTACACAATAACATATTTAATCAATAATGAGATAATAAAGTATACATTCATATGGTTTTTGAGGAACACACTCCAGGATTTCTCCATATACACTCTCAGAAAAAAAGGTACAAAAGCTGTCACTGGGGCTGTACCTTTTCAAAAGGTAAACTTTTGTCCATTTTAAGTGCTAATATGTACATTTGAGGTGCTAATATGTCAATTTTAGGTGCTAATATGTCCATTTCATGAGCTAATATGTCAATTTTAGGTGGTAAAATGTCAATTTTAGGTGTTAATATGTACATTTTAAGTGATAATATGTAAATTTCATGAGCTAATATGTCCATTTTAGGTGCTAATATGTACATTTTAGGTGGTACTATGTCAATTTTAGGTGATAATATGTACATTTTAGGTGCTAATATGTACATTTTAGGTGGTAATATGTACATTTTAGGTGGTAATATGTCAATTTTAGGTGGTAATATGTACATTTTAGGTGATAAAATGTCCATTTCATGAGCTAATGTACATTTTATGTGCTAATATGTACCACTAAGGTACCAATATGCAGCCTTTGGATACAAAAGTGTACCGTTTGAAAGCCCCAGTGACAGCTTTTGTACCTTTTCTTCTGAAAGTGCAGTGGCTCTAATGGTCCAGATGTGACTTTAAAAATGAAACAAAAATCTTCAGGCCTTAATATATCTCAAATGTAACTCGACACCATTCCCTCATTTATTATTCGCAGTTCTATGAATATGCAAATGAGCCCCACCTCCACTCACTCACTCAGAGATTTATTTATTTATTTAATGTTAAAAAGAGTTTTCAAATAGAAATTGTTGAAGTCTTTGAAATTGGAAATATGTAATCCAGTCCAGTTAAACATGCAATATTAAAGTATTACATTTTAAGTTTAAAGGTTTTTACTGACAGTATTTTTAGGTTTTAGGGCCGTATTCATTTGTCTGACCAATGATGAAAAAATGGGGAAAATGTTCAGGAGAAGAGTGTGTGTGTGTGTGTGTGTGTGTGTGTGTGTGTGTGTGTGTGTGTGTGTGTGTAGTGACGGCATGGCTGAGGAATCTGAGGTTATCGGCTGCGGATCGCCAGGAATCTCTGCTAATCTTCACAGGGAGGAAAACACACTTCTGTCCAAACACAACACAACACACTGCTCATCTCTAATATCAGGAGTGTAGACGACTGGAAGAACACACTGCACACTAATGAGACTCAAACTCACTCTGCCTCCTTTAAATGAGGAACATTGTGTGTTGTGCAGAAATAAAGCACTCTGTGTCACACACACACACACACACACACACACACACACACACACACACACACACACACCTGCATTCAGGAACAATATTAATATTAAAAATGTGGCTTTAAAAAAGGAGAATTTAGAGATTTAGTTTTAGTGTAAGTCTTCACATTCATTAAATCTATCTATCTATCTTCTAACTAATCTACCTTTCTTTCTAACTAATCTTTCTTTCTAAGTAATCTATCTATCTATCTATCTATCTATCTATCTATCTATCTATCTATCTATCTATCTATCTATCTATCTATCTATCTATCTATCTATCTATCTATCTATCTATCTATCTATCTATCTATCTATCATTGTCTGTCTATCCATTCATTTATTTGTATTTCTTAAAGGTGTGGTTGATTATGATTTGACTTTTCTAACTTTTGCTCAGAGCAAAGGGAGAGATTTGCTTTTATAAATCGCTTTTTAAGGACTACAACAAACGGCTGGTAGAACTACACGCGCTTCCTCCCGACCGGGCTAGTGACATCACAAACCCTAGAATTTACATAAGCCCCGCCCCCGGAAACGCAATTTATAGATTATCATGACAGAATATTAATGTTGACTAGAAGATAACTCGATGTCCATCTTTGTCCGTCTCCAGTTTGAATATAAAAGGCTAAAAGTTTCTGAAATTTTCTCTGTGTGTGTGTGTGTGTATGTGAGGTAACATTACACAAGCTCTTGAAGCTCCGCCCCTGTCCCGGGAGCTGCAGCTCATTTGCATTTAAAGGGACACACAAAAACTATGCGCTTTTGCTCACCCTCAAAAAGTGACAATTTTAACATGCAATAAAACAATATCTGTGGGGTATTTTGAGCTACAACTCTGGGCACATCAGAGACTTATTCTACATCCTGAGAAAAGAACATTATACCACTCATTCAAGTCATTTATTATTCATTAATCGATTAAGCTGTTTGCCAAGAGAAACGAAACCAATGACGACAACCCGACGTGTGCGACGGACTGACGGATCCAGAAACCACAGAATGAACTCACAAACTCTCACGCCGGAGATCCTGTAAATGACTGTCTGTGATGCACGTTTGAAAACAACACACGAACATGCGACTGCACAACATTGCTCATCATCCTCCACCAGAAGAATGACGTGTGCGACACATGTTCTGGACGCTTTTATCAGGTGAATGAAGCCTGATGGGCCTTGAGTGATGATCTTTAGCAGAAGCAGCCCTGCACATCTGCAGCTCGTTGCATAATCCCACATAACTGAAACATTAAGCCGTATACGTCAGTGCCGAGCGTCTGGATGCCGTGAGGAGAGGGGAGGAGAAACCAAACTCACAATGTATTAGACCAAACACCATCACAGCTTCCTGAACAAACTGTGCTCATAACTCAAAACTGATGAAACAACACACATCTGGCAGTCAGTGATATTGCTTTTACCAGAACATGTGTACGTGCGGTCCGGGCGAGGACACGCGAACACACAGCAGAGGCTGATGGGAAAGTCCATCAGAGAGAAAACGCAGTATGTGACGTGAGACGCAAGTGACATCAGAAGGGGTTCGTTAGTCACAACACATGCAACACCAGGGCAATGTTTATTTATTTATTTTTTTTATTTATCAATTATTATTATTTCGGCAACATTTTTCTTAAGTGTGAAGTGTCATTAATTTAAAAAAAAAAAACATATACAAATATTACAAATAATATTTTTTATTTATTTAATTTAAATGTAATTATTTAATTATTACATATCGTTTTATTTTTGATATATGCCGTATATTAAAAAAATAATTATTTTACATATATATTTCATATATCTTACGTATTATACATTTTATGTAAATATTATAAAAAGTAAAGGACACAATTTGCTTTCTCGAGTTTTTATTGCTTTTAGAAAATAAAGTAAAATGTTAATATTTATTTAAAAATATAGATTTTAAAAATAATAGTTATAAGATACATTTTATGTAAATATTATAAAAAAAATAAATGACACAATTTGCTTTCTCGAGTTTTTATTGCTTTTAGAAAATAAAGTAAAATGTTAATATTTATTTAAAAATATAGATTTAAAAAATAATAGTTATAAGATACATTTTATGTAAATATTATAAAAAAATAAAGGACACAATTTACTTTCTCGAGTTTTTATTGCTTTTAGAAAATAAAGTAAAATGTTAATATTAATTAAAAAAATATAGATTTTAAAAATAATAGATATTAAAAAAAAATATTTTTTATATTATACATATATATACATATAATATATATATACATATATATATATATTATAATAGATATAATAAATTGTAAATCAAGAAAATTAATTATTTAACACCATCTCAAGTGTCTTACTGCTTTTACAAAATAAACAGTAAAATATTTACATTTATTTCTAAGATATCACATTTTATAAATAATATATATTAAAACAATATGAAATATTACACATTTAAAATGAAACATGAATATTATACATATTATAAATATTATGACAATATCTCAAGTGTCTTATTGCTTTTGCAAAATAAAAATATAATTAAAATATACAATGATTTATTTCAAAATAACACACACATATATAATTTCTTTTTTTAACCTAGTATTTAGTACTGGTAATAGTATTTCATAAATATAGTAAAAAGTTTAAGGACTCAATTTTCAAAGTCAATATGTGAAGTGTGATGATGACATCAGTGCCAGTATGAATATCATAATGCATTATAATGCGGTGACACCGCCGAAAGTGTTTAACAGGATTTACTGAGTTCACCATCAATGGAGCGTTAAACCACTGCAACAACAAGCGCTGGAACATGTGTGTGTGTGTGTGTGTGTGTGTGCAATTACAGCCTGCCAGAGAAAAACACACACTGCTAATGAGAAATGATGCAAACAAATGTGTGCTGAAACACTTCTTGCATAATCAACATGTAATTCTAATGAGACTGTGATGGAAATATTGTTTAACTGCTCTGAAACCACAACAGCAGATTGCTCTCCAAATCGCTTGAAAAGGACAAGTGACTTTCTGATGTGAAATATGTGTTTATGTGCTCACATTAATCATAACCAAGAGCAATAGGAGCATAATCCTGGAAAAACATGAAGATTTACTTCCAAAACAACTCTGATAATACAACCCGAATTCCAGAAAAGTTGGGACGTTTTTTAAATTTGAATAAAATGAAAACTATACGACTTTCAAATCACATGAGCAAATATTTTATTCACAATAGAACATATATAATATAACAAATGTTTAAATGGAGAAATTTTACACTTTAGTCCACTAAATGAGCTCATTTCAAATTTGATGCCTGCTACAGGTCTCAAAATAGTTGGGACGGGGACAACAAATGGTTGAAAAAGCAAGAAATTTAGAAAGGATTCAGGTGGGAGAACATCTATAGCAACTAATTAAGTTGATATCAGGTCTGTAACATGATTAAAGGGATGTCTTAGAGAGGTAGAGTCTCTCAGAAGTAAAGATGGGCAGAGGCTCTCCAATCTGTGAAAGAGTGCGTAAAAAGATTGTGGAACACTTTAAAAACAGTGTTCCTCAACATCAAATTGCAAAGGCTTTGCAAATCTCATCATCTACAGTGCACAACATCATCAAAAGATTCAGAGAAACTGGAGAAATCTCTGTGCGTAAGGGACAAAGGCGAAGACCTTTATTGGATGCCCGTGGTCTTCGGGCCCTCAGACTACACTGCATCACTCATCGGCATGATTGTGTGAATGATATTACTAAATAGGCCCAGGAATACTTCCAGAAACCACTGTCGGTAAACACAATCCGCCGTGCCATCTCCAGATGCCAACTAAAGCTCTATCATGCAAAAAGGAAGCCATATGTGAACATGGTCCAGAAGCGCCGTCGTGTCCTGTGGGCCAAGGCTCATTTAAAATGGACTATTTCAAAGTGGAAAAGTATTCTATGGTCAAACGAGTCCAAATTTGACATTTTTGTTGGAAATCACGGACGCCGTGTCCTCCGGACAAAAGAAGAGGGAGACCTTCCATCGTGTTATCAGCGTTCAGTTCAAAAGCCAGCATCTCTGATGGTATGGGGGTGCATAAGTGCATACGGTATGGGCAGCTTGCATGTTTTGGGAGGCACTATGAATGCTGAAAGCTATATAAAGGTTTTAGAGCAACATATGCTCCCCTCCAGACAACGTCTATTTCAGGGAAGGCCTTGTGTATTTCAGCAGGACAATGCAAAACCACATACTGCAGATATTACAACAGCATGGCTTCGTCGTAGAAGAGTCCGGGTTCTGAATTGGCCTTGCCTGCAGTCCAGATCTTTCACCTATAGAGAACATTTGGCGCATCATTAAACGAAAAATGCGTCAAAGGCGACCACGAACACTTCAGCAGCTGGAAACCTATATAAGGCAAGAATGGGACCAAATTCCAACACCAAAACTCCAGACACTCATAAACTCGATGCCCAGACGTCTTCATACTGTTTTGAAAAGAAGAGGAGATGTTGCACCATGGTAAACGTGTCCCCGTCCCAACTATTTTGAGACATGTAGCAGGCATCAAATTTGAAATGAGCTCATTTAGTGGATAAAAGTGTACAATTTCTCCGTTTAAACATTTGTTATGTTATCTATGTTCTATTGTGAATAAAATATTGGCTCATGTGATTTGAAAGTCGTATAGTTTTAATTTTATTCAAATTTAAAAAACGTCCCAACTTTTCTGGAATTCGGGTTGTAAATAAACTAATTATTATACGGTAACACTTTATTTCGATAGTCCACTTTTCTTGGGATTCGCTTGTGTACAATACTGAAATCTAAAATAGACATTTAGTGCGTTAATATAATCGGTTCCACTTTATTTCGATGATTAACGTATAATTCGAACCAGAATGTTGACGTTGCAACCCAGTATATGAAAGAAACGGCTCTGAAACCACAACAACAACTCATTATATCCACTTTATTTCAAGTGGAAGCGATTATATTAATTAGCAGAGACTGACACCGAGTTCATTGGTGATTTGAAATATGATGTTTAATTGTGAGCTCGTCGGTTTCTTCACTCAAAGTTTCACCGCGTGACGGAAGAGACGCTTCCAAGATGGCCGTCTGAACAGGATCGTGAGTTTTACTGTGTTTTGGAAGCGAGTGTGTCGAGCTCTTCAAAGCTCTGTCCTGTGTGCGCGTGTGTGTGTGTGTGTGGAATGTCGAAGGCCGGCCGTTTGAAGAGTCTTTCAAAAATAACTTTGGTTTGACACTGGCAGTTTCTTCAGTTCTGTTTAACACTGACACGACAAGATCAACACACACATTCATACACTCCACTTTCAGTACGCACTAATAATATACACTCTCACACTCTCTCTCTCTTCTACAGAGGCATATTGCATTCACTTGAAGAAAAAAAATTGCTCTGTTTTTCTGAATTAATGAGTTAATTTTTCATGAGAAAATATTTTTTTCTCTGTTTTTCTGAATTAATGAGTTAATTTTTCGTGAGAAAAAAAGTTTTTGCTCTGTTTTTTTCTGAATTAACTCGTTAATTCAGAAAAACAGAGCAAAAAAAAAAAAAAAATTCCATGAAAAATTAACTCATTAATTCAGAAAAACAGAGAAAAACTTTTTTTCTCATGAAAAATTAACTCATTAATTCAGAAAAACAGAGCAAAAAAAATTTCTCATGAAAAATTAACTCGTTAATTCAGAAAAACAGAGCAAAAAAAATTTCTCATGAAAAATTAACTTGTTAATTCAGAAAAACAGAGAAAAACTTTTTTTCTCATGAAAAATAACTCATTAATTCAGAAAAACAGAGAAAAACTTTTTTTCTCATGAAAAATTAACTCATTAATTCAGAAAAACAGAGCAAAAAAAAAATTTCTCATGAAAAATTAACTCGTTAATTCAGAAAAACAGAGCAAAAAAAATTTCTCATGAAAAATTAACTCGTTAATTCAGAAAAACAGAGCAAAAAAAATTTCTCATGAAAAATTAACTTGTTAATTCAGAAAAACAGAGAAAAACTTTTTTTCTCATGAAAAATTAACTCGTTAATTCAGAAAAACAGAGCAAAAAAAATTTCTCATGAAAAATTAACTCGTTAATTCAGAAAAACAGAGCAAAAAAATTTTCTCATGAAAAATTAACTCATTAATTCAGAAAAACAGAGAAAAACTTTTTTTCTCATGAAAAATTAACTCATTAATTCAGAAAAACCGAGAAAAACTTTTTTTCTCATGAAAAATTAACTCGTTAATTCAGAAAAACAGAGAAAAACTTTTTTTCTCATGAAAAATTAACTCATTAATTCAGAAAAACAGAGCAAAAAAATTTTCTCATGAAAAATTAACTCATTAATTCAGAAAAACAGAGTAGATTTTTTTTTCTTCAAGTGAATGCAATACGCCTCCGTACTCTTCCACACATTCCCAAGTAATGTTTATTATAATAATAATATTACCATATTATATAGCCATTCATTTTTATTACTGTAAATAAAAACCTAAGCACATTAATGGACGTGTTTCTGGAAAGCGATGCAAAACACCCCTGATCGCTTTAGCAGATTAACATGATTCTTATCATTTCAATAAAACCTCGATCAAGTTTGCAAATGTCGACCTGATCACGTCGTGATTATGATTTCCAAACTCATAAGCAGGAACGGCAGGACGTCTATAGCAGCGTACGGGCCGCTGACACACACACACACACACACTCAGAATAAGCACATTCAGCATTAGACGTGTGAAGGCCTCAGTTGGGCAAACACTGTCCCGGCAACGGCAACGGTTGCCATGGCAACGCTCCCATGGAATAACACAGCGTACACTGAACCTGCAGAACCCAACATGGCAGCGGCTTCAAAACACTCTCGACACTTTGTCATGAAAATCTGCAACATGGCTCAAAATCAACAACGCTCACATCACCCGCACACACACACACACTCGCTTCAAAGCGCCCCTGGGATGGTCAAACGGTCCATCACGGGATTTCTGGGAAGGGGTTGAGCGTGAGCGTGTGGTTTGTGTTTCGCACGTTCATGATGCGAGTCTCTGTCTATAATATCTGCATTTACTGTATATGCAAGAGTCGACCGGAGAGTTTTATGACCCAGCTAACTAAAGTAAAGTTCACATTTATGAACATTAATATTCGTTAATATTCCATTTTTCCAATGTTACTTTATAAGTCGGCCTGTCGTCAATCACTTTATTCCTTAAAACTCATCTTTGATCACCAAAATGACACATTTAAAAGCTTCATGTCTTAAAATATCTTGATTGTAACTCGACACCCTCGCCTCATTTAGTATGCGTGGTTCTATGAATATGCAAATGAGTCCTGGCTGCACTCACTCAGAGATCCACTGGCTGACGATCACACGTTGATCTGATTGGTGGTTTGTGATGTAAGTAAGTAAGGAGTTTGTTTATTATGCGTGCAGGGCAGCCACCCAATAGAGCAATACAATAATCTAGCCTTGGGCTCATGAACATGTCAGAAACACCACTGTCTTTGGTTCACTGCAGTTTTAAGGAGGAAATACTCAGCAATGCTGTCCACTTATCAACTTTCACATGATTAAAGTGTATTAAAAACACCACACACACACACATAAACAACATTAAAAGCTGGATTCTCACCACAGGGGGACTTTAAGATGGCATAATTTTACATTTATTTAAAAATGTCAATTCTGTCTTTTTTTTTCACTTTTATTCATCTTTGAAACACAAATGACCATATTTTAAGAGAGTTGTATGCATGCATGAGCTTTTGTTGCTCTTTAGCTGATCGATGTTTATAAGCCAAAATTACAGTATCCGTTCATCTCGACATATAAAGATTCAGATTAAACCCCTATGGATTCATTTATATGTCCTTCTGGGAAGTCATAAAGCCAGACAGCGTCATGTTCTCATCATCAGCTCGTAAACTCAAAGGAAATCCCATCATCACATCGTTTTACAATCTTTTTATGAAACATCAGTTTTGACTGAAAAGACTTTCAGCCGAGGGACAGAACGAGGGCGAGTAAAAGATAAACAAGTCGTAACATTTCGAAAACGCTAGACAAACCTGTAACTAAAATAACGTTATGTAAACAATATAGTTTTGAGAACATTATTAAAGTCCCGATATCTTTATACAAACGCTCTATTAACGTTCCTGAAATGTTTCCTGATGATGCTTCTGCTGTGTTTTCGAGACCACACATGCTCGTCCTAATCAGCCGTCGGCATTCCTCTAATTACCACGACGTGCGCCGGAATCTCCATGGAGATCCAGTCCTGGATCCAGCTTTCCAGAGCAGGAGCGCCTGCAAACCCCAGCGGGATCCCGGATAATCGTTCTTCCATTCTGGAGTTTCTGCCCTTCTGGTTTAAGACAGTGGCTTCATCCACTGTGTGCAACAAGCCATTCAAATATACATCTTTTATTTTATATATATATATATATATATATATATATATATTTATATATGAAGAGTTCAGATGCAAAAGCCTCTAAATGCCATTTGAAATTTTCTTCTTTAATGATGATTTTTATCAAACTTGTATATTTAAGTTCAGTAATTTCACTTAAATAACAATTAATGGGTAATTATCATTGCCATTTAAGTGAAATTACTGAACTTAAATATACAAGCTTGATAAAAATCATCATTAAAGAAGAAAATTTCAAATGGCATTTAGAGGCTTTTGCATCTGAACTCTTCATATATACAGTGGTGTGAATAAGTTTTGGCCCCCATGCTAAAGTTGCCTAAAAAGAGGAATAAAAAATCATCTTTTGGATATTGATCTTAATGCCTTAATTAGAAAAATGAGGAAAACTCCAACCTTTAAGGACACCAATTTTCTTTGTGAATGAATAATGTATCATAAATAAATAAATGTTTTTTTCTTAAAATACAGGGTGCATAAGTCAGGGCACCCCTATGTTAAATTCCCATAGAGTCAGGCAGATTTTTACTTTTAAAAGCCAGTTATTTCATGGATTCAGGATAATATGCATCCTGATAAAGTTCCCTTGGCCTTTGGGATTAAAATATCCCCACATCATCACACACCATCATCACACACCTAGAGATTGGCATGGGGTATTTTCCATAAGATCATCTTTCAATGCAAATCAAACCAGCTATTAGGCTAACTGATGATGTGGGTCTATTTTAATCCCAAAGGCCAAGGGAACTTTATCAGGATGCATATTATCCTGAATCCATGAAATAACTGGCTTTTAAAAGTAAAAATCTGCCTGACTCTATGGGAATTTAACATAGGGGGGCAATGACTTATGCACCCTGTATTTTAAGAAAAAACATTTATTTATTTATGATACATTATTCATTCACAAAGAAAATTGGTGTCCTTAAAGGTTGGAGTTTTCCTAATTTTTCTAATTAAGGCATTAAGATCAATATCCAAAAGATGATTTTTTTATTCCTCTTTTTAGGCAACTTTAGCATGGGGGCCAACACTTATTCACACCACTGTATAAATATATATATATATATATGTGTGTGTGTGTGTGTGTGTGTGTGTGTGTATTATATATATATATATATATATAATATACACACACACACACACACATGTACATTCACACATATTAAATATAAACACAATTATATGTTAAATTTGATTATTTGGCGGGAGAGTTCCCTTAAATTTCACACTTAAAGGAAAATTGCAAATCTGTCATCCTTTAATAAGTCATCTGATCTTTTGTGGAACCCGAAAGGGGAAGTTTAGAAAAATGTTGTCATTGTTTCTCCATGCAGTGACCACAAACAGTGACCAAAAGCCCCATATCTCAATATGTCTTGTGTGCTTCTTAAGTAATATGATGATTATTATTCATGTGAGTCATTATCATCGAAAACCGCTGGTCACTGTCCACTTCCACAGTATAGAAAATAAATTCTACGTTTGAACGTCAAGTGTTTCAATTACACGGGGAAGATTCTGTGAAAGTGTTTTCCAGAAGTTCAATGACCACAAACAGTGACAAAAAGCACCATAAATAAAGTATATCCTCCATAGAGTCAGATAATAGATTAGAGACTCGAACTGAAGTCATAATTCATCTCGCTATCTGTAACAGTTCTCAAATCTCACTTGTGGTGCCTCACATCTTTAACATGCGTTTTTGTTTTGTTTTGTTTTTTTATCTGAATATATGCAAATAAGATGCATTTTAATCAAATAATAACATGCTTTCGAGATTCGCCGGTCGCAGTGTAGAAACGACATCATCAGAGTTTGAACGTTTGAACGTCACGTGTGAAAGTGTTTCCCAGAAGTTCTCGGCCCTGATCACCATGGCAACAAGACCAACGCCCAGGTTATGATGGGTCAGGGGTTCGTGTCTGATATCATCAGAGACCTGTCAGTTAACATCGCCAGTCAACATTTGTCGGTATCCATAGAGATGACGTCTCTCTCGCTAGATGTTGATCCTCACGGTCACGGACTGCGGAGAGAGGTCAGCAGAGGCAAGGCAGTGTGTGAGAGATCAACGTTTTCTCCACTAATTACCAAGACGACACAACGTTTCTCATTTAAAGTTTACGGTGTTCAGCAGGGCTCGGTCCTCGGACCATTAAACTTTCATTTCATCCCTCAATGCCTGTCTACACATGCTCACAATAAAGACTTACATTCATGTCATGGCCCTGCATTCATGTAAGCTGACCTGACAATGATTATTTTACGGTGTTTGATTTGGCTGTCTCTAAAGAAGACTTGATGAAGATCAAGGCAAAGTACAGGTCAAGGGTCAAGGGGTCAAGTGTGAAGTGCCTGGAAAAGGCGGGCCGTCAAATGCTTGGCAGTGACTCGTTCAGTTCATTCTGCTTTCTCACTTCTGAATGAAAACGAGAGCCGAGAGGAGAGAAAACAGACGTCTTGCCATGGAGACCAACACACACACACTCTCAAAACACACAGATCTATGGTCTCGTGCGTTTGCTTTGAGCACAACATCCCTCTTTTCGCTGATTCAAGATCTGTCAAGTTTATCATCCTCTGCAAACACAAATGAAAGCGCATTAAAATTGCAATTATTTCTCCGATAGCAACGAGATTAAACTGAGCACAATTTAAGACCAACACAGTTTCCAAAGATTTTCCAAAGTCTCAATAGGATAAACACAATGTAAACTGAATTCGACTACTATCAAACTTTATAGCTCTAAACTATATTTAGGCCTAAATTTTAAATGTATATATATTTGAGCTTAATGTGATGCATAGTTGTCAGTCATAGATTAATGAAACAGGTTATATCTCTGTAATAGTACTCACAAACTGAATGCATACACAATAACCTGGTTTATATATTTATATGCATCACATCAAGCTTCTAGTTTATCTTAAAACTGTGTAATCCAAATGGATGGGCATTTTTTAACTTGACAGAGACTATTTTTATTTAATGAATGTGAACTATTTCCTTTATTTTAGGAGAACGAATTTCTACATTTTGAAGCGAAACGAGAAGTTGATATAATCCTGTGAAAAAGTATTTGCCCCCGTCTATCTGATTTTCTGCATTCTACATTCGTTCTCTTCAACTGTGTATTTGAGGGGGAAAAAGTGCACATCCCAAATTAATTCTCTAGACAGCGCAGGTAATCTTGTTAAATCATGTCACTTCATAATAAAATATATCGCATATTAGATATCGTCATATTAAACTGTTGCTAAAAAAAAGTTTTAATGCAATTATATCTAAAGCGTTCTTACTTAGTATTTTTGTCTTGTTTCCAGTCTAAATATCTAAAAAAAAAAAATCTTAAATCAAGACGCATGTACTATATGACTAAAATCACATAAGATATTGTGTCTTGTTTTCTGGGAGAAAAAACAAATTCTTAACTTTAAGCGAGACGAGAAGTTGATATAGTCCTGTGAAAAAGTATATAACCCCCCATAAATGAAATGGGTTATATTTCTGTAATATAGTACTAAGATGCATACACATATTTATATGCATCACATCAGGTTTCTAGTTTATGTTAAAACCGTGTAATCCAAATGGTTGGGCTTTTTTTTTTTTTACCTTACTAGAACCTAAACATCTCAATTTTCAGCAAAGTTGATGTAATACTGTGAAAAGTCTCTGTGATTTTCTCATGAATTGTGTATTTGAGAAAAAAGTGCACATGCCAAATGAATTCTCCAGACAGTATAGCTAATCTTATTAAAGCACGTCGGTAACACTTTACAATACGTGTGCACTAATAATGCACAGATAATACTGAATTAATGTGTAACTAATGATTATTTAAGCTATTCATTAATCATTACCACATTAGGAACTAATTAAGAGCCTGTAAGGTTAATGTATTAGTTCATACATGAATTGTAATTAATTAAATATGTAATTGTGGATTAATTCCATAATAACTCATTTTTTAACTAATATTATTAATTAATATGTTAATTACCAGAATGAGCCAAAGCCTTGTATTTCAACTTCCAGATAATATGACAGGTACACTAATATGCATTAATACATGATTAATTACTTCATTGTTAGTGCAAATTCATGTGCAAATTACTAAATGACTAGTTAACAATGATGTGCCCCACCAAGTAAAGTCATAACATAATGATACCTTTGCAAATCATTAGCTAATGATTAATTAAAGCAAACAACTGGAAGTTGAAGTGCATAGCTTTGACTAATTGTGGTAATTAACACATTGATTGACACTATTAGTTAAGAAAATATGTTATTAAGGAATTAATACACAATGACACATTGAATTAATAGCAATTCATGTATTACTTAATCTATTAATCATATAGACTCTTTATTAGTTGCTGATGCAGTAATCATTAGTTAATGGTTTAGTTCTTCATGAGTTATACATTAACTCATGATTATCTGTGCATTAGTTAAGGATGAATTAATGCATGTTAGTGCTCCCGTATTGTAAAGTGTTACCAGCACGTCACCTCATAATAACAGATATCACCGTGACGGTGTTCCTTCAACCTTGCGTAATCTCTTATAAGTTCTCCAAACAGTTGCAAAAAAGATCGAAAGCAATTATATCATGAGATCCAAACACAACAGCGTTCCCGCTGGCTGCTTCCCTCCACAGGTGAGCAAGGAGTGCAGGAGCGGAAATGAGTAACAGAGAGGACAAAAGCATGCCGAGGCCAGATGAAAAAGCAGGAAGAGCGGTGGGCAGATAATAATCGGAGTGTGTAGGGTTGTGAGAGAGCTCTGTGTGGAGCCGACGGGGCCCGGGATCAGGGGTGAGATGGGAAGAAAGCGGAGAAGGGGCCGTTCGCTGATCATTCTTAGGCCTGCCTGATCACAGACGCTGCACCGCCAACAATGAGCCCTGTATGAGTGTGTGTGCGTCTTAAAAAAACGGCTTCTCTTCAGTGGCTCTTTCGTGGCATTCCGGAGTAGATAACATGCCCGTTTCATCCTCCTTTCCTCAAGATCCCACGGGAGAACAAAGGTGAGCGACGATTAAAGCAGGTACAGCCAGGAAAAGAGGAAACACAAGAATTCGAGGATGGTATGCAAGATGTAGCAAATCTCAGAAGTCTGATTTAAATATATATATATATATATATATATATATAGTAATGTATGTCCAACTTAATTTGCATAAATGCACTCACATTAAGGATACACCGATATGAACATTTTGGCCGATACTGATAACCGATAATTCTTTATATTTGAAAGCTGATAACCGATATACTGGCTGATACGAATTTTTATATAACTTTTGAGAGTCTGATTACAATAACAAAAGTCTCACTTTAAAAAGCCATGTCCCAAACGCACAACTATAATGATGTTCTCTTTATAATTTTATGAAGCTGATATGACAGACATGAACTGTATTTTCCTTGTTTTGAAGTGATTCCAATCATAATAAAGCAATCATGGCGAACAGTGCACATATGAAGCGTCTCAGCTGAAGGAAATAACATTAAAAATGATCATAAATCAGCCAATACTGATATATCATGCATCCCTAACTCACATAAGGGATTTATAGAAAATCTCAATTTGTATTGTTGATGATGTTTGTCTATTTGCATACTGTTTATTTTAAAATATTTTTTCTATATTTTTATTCTCTTTGTTGTTGTGCTTTGTACCAAGAGCTGTCCTTCATGATCCACTAATCACCACTGGATTAACAATACTTGTTTGAGCAATTGACACGTGTCCTGAAGAAGGCCGTGTTGCCGAAACGCGTAGATCTACTTTTAACTGGTTTTAATGATTTAGCCCAGTCCATTAAAGGCTGTTTACTTGGAGTATTTCTTCTCCATAAGCAAATCTCAACTGCTGTTGAAAAATGTAAACCTCACGACATACTGCATTTTTCAGAAAACAAGACTTAAGTCATGTTGCTTCTCAAGTAAATGTTTCTTAACTTAGGGATAAACAAGACAAAACCAAATAAGAATATTTGTTGCTGTGTAGAAATCATATTTCTAGAAATGATCATTACTAGAAATCCTGAGAGCGTTCTGCATTCTCAACAGCTGAGATTAATCCCAAAGAGGAAAATACCACCTGGAAAAAATGACAAAGCGTTCAGGCTCTTTCCGTCACGCCACCTGTTGCTCTCATTTAAATGTGCGTGTGCCGCTGGTAACACACGTCTGCATGTCACTGTCAGTGATATTAGATGCGTTACGTATGAAGTCGTCACGATGAACCGTGTGAAGCCCGCAGAAATGCGATTATTTATTTCCACCGAGAAGACGAAGTGACAACCGCAGAACAGTGAGAGAGAAGCCACCGTGATGACCTCGTCTTGGCATCGGCTGTGCTTTTTTCTCGCTCCTTCTTTCTTTTAACCCAGTTTCCAGGCCAGCTTCGGTCTCCAAGATCCTGTCAGCGCTCAGAGACGCAAGCTAACGGCTAATGGCTAACGGCAGCGCTCCAGACACACACATATACATTTGGAGCAAGCACATAAATGACATCTCACTGGAGTTCTGAACTCAGTTTAGAGATTTATTATGATCGCATGCGACCTTAAATGAGCTTTAGCGAATGTACTTGTCATATATTAATTAGTGGTCAACCGAGATGGTTTTTGTTAATGATCAATGGTGATATCTAGAGAGCGAGCAAGTTTTATGTCATGTAATACAATTTAATGAGGATAAATGAGACATGCATGCACAACATGCTTCTTATATGGGTATGCAGACGATATTATTTAAGGCAAAGGTTTGCAAATGCATTTGCCAGTAAATAGAGAAATGAAGACGTGATTTGAATAAGTAGTAATAGTGGTCAACCAAGATGTTTAATAGTGATATCTAGCTTGGCTGAAGGCAAATTTAATGTTGTATAATACAATTTAATGATGACAAATGAGACATGCATTATTAGAAAGGTTTGCAAATGCATTTGCTAGTAAATAGAGAAGTTACGACTTTTTACGCCGTTTTCCACTTCTAGTAATTGTGTATTACTTAATGGATGCACACAATGCACGTACTGTTTTTCCGTCTGCTGTCAGAGTTTTGACGTTTTCTCACCCCACATGGCCAACACCTGATGCCGAATGAAAACTGAGAAGAAATGTGGCTCATGAGACCGCGGCCATTTTGGTCACATGACGTGAGGAAATGATTAGCAAACGTGAAAACAAAACGGGTCTGTTTATTCTCACTGTCGTTCCTGTTCACAGAGTTAGTCCTGGTGCTAAACTCAAACTGTGTCTAACCTGAAGGAAAACTCATCTGTTCTGCCTCTTTGACCTTGAGATGAAAATGCTACAAGCTAAAGGCCAAATACAGCCAGCTTTTTTTTGGGAGTCACCCTGGAGCGGTACACCGAAACGGTTGGATTCAGGTCTGTTAAGGGAATGAGATGGAACCGTACGTGAGAGGAAAGCAAAATACTAAGGTCAGAACTCAGAAAAGCTGAAAAACAGAAATGAAATGAACAGAGAGCAGTTGACCATTTTTTTGGATGAAAAGAAAGGATAGTGGACCAGGACACCCTACCAATTACATGGCACCTGCACAGCAGTGCTGAAAATCAACTGCATAACAACACCCTGGCAACAACCTAGCAACCACCTTAGCAATAACACACATTCAAGCAGTAAATGTAGCGGTGTTATATCGATCACAAGTTCAGTATGGAGTACCACAAGGCTCAGTACTAGGGCCGTTGCTTTTCACCTTGTACGTGCTACATTTGGAAGATATCTTGGGAGATATCTTTAGAAAGTAAATCCTATGATTAAAAAGGATAAGGATAATGATATCGGATCACCCAGAACACCCGACCAGAATCAGAATCGGAAAGAATTTACCATGTGCTGAAGGTACTGAATCTAGAAGTGCACATATACAAACACAACACCGATCACATGGCAACTGCATAGCAATGCTAAAAAAAAACATTCAGAGCGCCTTAACAATTGCATAGCAACACCCTGGCAACAACCCAGAGATACCTAGCAACACCCTAGCAACAAACCTTGCATTGGCAGCACCACTGTAAAACGTCTATGTGTTCTCTATTAAGATTGTTATCCTTATTTCTGGTTTCTAAATAGGATACAAATTTGATATTTAAATATCAAATTTGTATCCTATTTAGAAACCAGAAATAAGGATAACAATCTTAATTTAGCGTCTATCAAAATATTTTGATATTTTGCCTTGTACAGATATATATATATATATATATATATATATATATATATCTGTACAAGGCAAAATATCAAAATTCATGATGAGTATTTTTGTGCACTTTTCCAGTAAAATATCAAAAACAAGACACACCTACTGTACTTTATACCTACAAATTCTAATTTTTTTAAAAACAAGTCTTATTATTTGATGCATTTTT
Organism: Pimephales promelas; assembly: GCF_016745375.1. The sequence continues at coordinate 7,616,643 of NW_024121321.1, forward strand.
ACTTGTCATATAAATGTATGAGAAAACTAAGATTGTTCGTTAAAACAAAAATTATGCATTTTCTACATCTTTTTCAGTCTACGCCTCACATCTCCATCTCTCTGCTGCACACATCTCTCTCTCACACACACATACACACATACACATCCTCTGATGAACAAAACAGGTGTGTGTGTGTGTGTGTGTGTGTATGTGAGAGACAGAGAGAGAGAGAGAGAGAGAGAGACATTAGGGCGTCGGCTGCAGATCCGCTGAGAAGAAACGAAAGCCTGATTTCCATCCTGAGCGCCGGTGTCTTTAATCAATCTTATTCACTGGCCTGATTCACTCTCTGTACTCTCTCGTCAGAAAGAACACCGCAATCTTTTTCAAATGTTTATTATAAAATAGTTTTTTTAAGAAAGCAATGAAACTAAAGAAAAAAAAAAGATTAAAGCTGATTTTCAAAATACTACAACATGAGAGTCTGAAAGTGATGTGCAGCATTAAAGGTGGATTTTTTGCATTAAAATATCCCAAAATCACAAGGCTAGTGTTATATATTTAGTTAAGATGATAACTTACAATATTCCAAATGTTTCAAACAATGTTTAAATCACGAGAAAATTTAGATTTTAACGAAGGAAACGGGGCGTGTGAGCTGGGAGTCGCGAGTCAATCGCGTCATATCCGCGTGACCTCGGTTTCCGCTCGTACCGCGTGTAGTCCTGGACAAATGCGGAAGTTGTAGTTGTGCGTTAGCGTCCATCAAGCTACAAACGTCAGCTTGTTTCGCGCATTTGTTTTGGAGTGGAGCACAATTATTCTTTAGCGATTGCACCTGGTTCTGAGTCTCATGAACGCAAACGTCAACGAACGGGTCAACCAAACGACCCAGAGAAATAAAACCAGCTCAACATCGGTGTGGCATTTCCTAAATGGAGGGAACTTCGTGAAAAACTCGAACTAGAAAGAGACGCCGATCTTGCATGTGTTTTACTCGACAGGTGACGTTCTGTATTCAAATTTCATGTGAGTAAACGATGCAAAACAATTAGTATTATTGTTCGAATGTTTTGTTGTCTATGCATATGATGTGAAAAATCGTACGGTCATATTCACCGCGAATGACTACGTTTATCTGAAAAGTGTTTCAACCGTCCCGGCTCTCCCCTAACATCTGCGATAACTAATTTACTTTTCTTGCGGTTATTTCAGTTTTATGAAAAAACAGCATGTCATTAAACGCAACAGTTATAGAAATCGAACTTTACCTCATCCATGACAACTAATTTTCGATTCCCGTCTGACTGAGTTGAAAACAACAGTTCCCATCATTCCACGTTCCTCCACGGCGTCATCAAGCAAAGCCGTTGTTGTTGTTTTGAACGTAGCGCCCTCTAGCGGCATAACATCTTAGGTATTGTAGCTTTAAAGCAACCTGAAAACATTAATTTTTAAAGCCATGCTTATGCTATAATGCTTTTCCCAGGTTCATCTGTGTTTAGTGTGTAATGTTGCTGTTAGATTATTAAAAGCTCCAGTTCTTCTCTATATCCAACCCGATCTCACGACCAAGTCGTACGAATTCGACGAATGATTAAAAAGTGGCTAATTCGTAACAATTCATACGACCTCACACGTACGAATTAATACGATTTTGCTAAATCGTACATATTTTACGAATTGGCCAATTCGTATGAATTCGTACGAATGACCTACCCCTGACCCCGCCCCTAAACCTAACCATCACGTGGGTTTAGACAAATCGTAGAAATTAGTACGAGTGAGGTCGTACGAATTAGTACGAATTAGCCACTTTTTAATCATGCGTCAAATTCGTACGAATTGGTCGTGAGATAGTGTTGCTATATCAGTGTTTCTGAACTCCTGAAACGCCTCCATTGTAGTCTTGAGTTTCTCCCGGGAACGAACACGTCACAATATTCCTCATTATAATAATTAATGCGCAGTATAAAGGGGCGGGGCCTGGGTGAGTGAGTTAGTAGTGTGTTAAACTGGCGGTTATGGAAAGGGGCGGGGCTTTTCCCAAACACACTCAAAGCGCTCGACCAATCACAACACACCGCTCCAGCCGACTAATCAGAGCACAGTGTGCTTTCAGAAGGCGGGGCTTCATAGAGACAGGAAGTAAACAGAGCGTTACTGACAGACTGGGAAGAGAGGAGCCGCAACAATGGAGAATATGAGGAGAATAATCAACATTCGAGACCAAAAACAACAGCAAGACTGAAAGTTGTCATTTAGAGGTTAAATGAGTGTTAAAATGCTACAAAGTTGAATATTTTAAGCAAATGCACTGCAACGTGATGTAAAGACAATTGGAGAGCGCTATGAATAATAACACATCTGCTTTAATGAGAATTACATTTAATGGAAACTTGAATGTACACAACACTAGGACTACGCTTTGACATTGAGTTTCCACACTTCTATAATATACAGTATATTGATGCGTGCTAAATCTGTGCGCCGTCTAGACGGCATTAAATGAGTGAACTAACAATAGTGCGCCTGAGAGATTTATCAGCTCTATTTTCATAATTGTGTGTAGAAAATATCCCCAGCGGAGACGAGCCAACACACATGATGCACAGACACTATCATTAAAGCCCAATTCAAGTGATTTACAACTGCAATCAACAACATTTGACATGCAATCTCTCAGCAATGCCTCAGTTTGATAGTTTGATTAGGGACTCTAATTGGAGCACGTTGACGTCCTCATACTTTAAACAGAATAAACAGATACTTTAAACATACTTTAACTAGTGTCAAAACATCAAGACATTCCTCGGGATCTGGACGAGAAGACTCTCGCCTGAGGGCTTTACAGATGAGAGAGCACAGGACCAATGTTTGCAGGCTAATATATAAGTGTTTGCAAAAAGGAGACGGTAATATCCATAATACGAGGCATCAATGAATGCCTCTTTTGCAGAATGCACCACAACAAGATCACGGAAATATGGCCATTCAATTCACGTTTAGTATTTGTATAGTGCTTTTCACAATACACATCATTTCAAAGCAGCTTGACAAAAAGTGCACATTACAATTTACAGTGATCCAAGTTATTTATTTCAGATTCACCAAATCACAGTTAGCGAAAAAAAGTATTAATTTAAACAATGTAATAATTTGTTGCAGAAACGATGCAATAATAAATGCATCACAGAGAGTGTGAAGGATGAGGAGCAAGGCCTGAACACACACACTTATAGTAAAGCTTTCAGTGCGCCCCCTGCTGGCCGCTCACAGGCAGACAGTGTTACACCGCTTCACCTGCAGGGGGCGCTGAAGGCCTACATTACAGACTTACAAGTCAATGTGCGCTTACACTGCACACACACACGGGGGCGCTGCAGTCTGTTCAGTGCTCTGACTGTTCAGCACCACACCATTAACATATTTAGAAACCATTCACCAAGATACTGCTTTTTATATTTTTCATCATCATACAGAAAAGGGAATGTGCCTAAGATGCCTGAGAATATACTCGAGTGCTGAGACACAGTTTGGGTGTAAATACACTTCTTACAGTTATATTATATTATATTATATTATATTATATTATATTATATTATATTATATTATACTATATTATATTATATTACATGATATTATATTAATTGTAAAAAATAATTGATATGATTTTCTTAATAATTTTAATTTCATTATTAAAATATTAAATACACTTGTTACAGTTATATTATATTATATTATATTATATTATATCATATTATATTAATTGTAAAAAATAATTGATATGATTTTATTAATAATTTAAATTTCATTCTTAAAATATTAAATACACTTGTTACAGTTATATTATATTATATTAATTGTAAAAAATAATTGATATGATTTTATTAATAATTTTAATTTCATTATTTTAATTTCATTTATGTTCATCTTTTAATTTTTGTATCTACTATTTTGCACACAAAAAATATATAAAATGACTATGGTCTAATGAAAAGTTACTATTACTTTTTCATTATATTATATAATATTATATTTGATAATGAAATATATATATATATATATATATATATATAAATTGTATAATATATATTATATACATAATTTTATAATATATATAAAATTTAAAATTTTATATATATATATAAAAAATATATATATAAAATATAACCAAAATAGTAGATACAAATGGTAAAAGATCTTCTATATATATATATATATATATATATATATAAGATCTTTTACCATTTGTATCTACTATTTTGGTTATATTTTGGTTAATAGTAGATACAAATGGTAAAAGATATATATATATATATATATATTAATCCTTGTCATGTCAGGATTATTTTCATTACTGTATGACAGATGTTTTAGGACAAAATGTCTTTAATTGTCATAAAAATCATTAAATAATGCAACAAAAAGAAGAGTTGAAATATTGTCTGTTAGAAAACAAATGCATGAATCAAAATGATGTCAGTGCATGTGAGCACGTCCCTGTTCACCCTCAGTCACACGAGGACATCTTGGCCGTATTTCCTCAACAAAACCCGTTCTCTGTATGAACTGTACGTCTGTATGTCCCTCTACAGTAAAAGCCTCGTTAGCCGATAATGCTCTAATAATCTCCAATTAAACAGAAAGCGGGTCAGGACTGAGGCCTAATTGTGTTCTGCGGCGTTCACACAGTCCAGCTCGATGACATCAGCTGATATCACAGCAACATCCTGGCATTTCAATCATAGTGTTGTTGTATATTCTACAGCAGTGCATGCTATACCAGTTTATGGGTCAAATAAACTGAAATGTGGATAAACCTTTCCTGAAATGCTTCAAAAACACGATGATAAACCCGCAGACTAACCGTAACTCATCTCCGCAACAGCTCCTCTCTCCAAAATCAGTCTATTTCAGACCCAAAGTGACTTTATTTTAGGTGTCTTATTCAGTGCCTGATCAGAAATCCCACAATATTATTGATATTTAGTTTTAGACCATTACAAATTAAAATGTATGTCCTTTGAATTTAAAAAAAAGTCGATTTTTTTTACGACGGACGAAAGTTTTAGAGGCGGTGTACAAGCGTGATTGACATACACTGTAAATATGAATATGCTTTATCTAATCAATAAAATTGTGGCAACAGATTACAAGCAATATTATTAATTAAATTGAGCAAATTTGAATCAAATTTGAATAAAAGTTAACCATTTTAAATAAGTAAAGTTTACACCAAAAAATGTAACAAAAATATCGGAATATCGGACAGACGTCAAAGATTAATTAAAGGAGTAGTTCACTTTTGAAAAAGCTTTTGCTGATAATTTACTCGCCCCCATGTCATCCAAGATGTCCATGTCTTTCTTTCTTCAGTCGAAAAGAAATTAAGGTTTTTGATGAAAACATTACAGGATTTTCTCCATATAATGGACTTCAATGGGAACCAAACGGTTCAAGGTCCAAAAGACAGTTTCAGTGCAAACTGTTCAAAGGGCTTTAAACGATTCCAGACGATGAATAAGGGTCTTATCAAGCGAAACGATCGATTATTTCAAAACTTATTCCAAAAATGTAACTTTTCTGAGGACAAATGCTAGCCTCGCTCTATTCTGTGAGGCGCGTTTGTAGCGTCACGTAATACGTAATTACGTTCAAAAGGTCACGGGCGACGTAGCCGGAAGTACAGAATCAAAATCGTCCGACATCGTTGTTTTACCTTTTAATTCCTTTATTTTGTAAACGGCGTTTGAGTTAGTTTGCACGTTCAACCTATGCGTTCAACTTGTAAACACTGACTCTGTACTTCCGGCTACGTCGCCCGTGACCTTTTGAACGTAATTACGTATTACGTGACGTTACAAACGCGAAAAGTTACATTTTTGGAATAAGTTTTGAAATAAGCGATCGTTTCGCTTGATAAGACCCTTATTCATCGTCTGGAATCGTTTAAAGCCCTTTGAACAGTTTGCACTGAAACTGTCTTTTGGACCTTGAACCGTTTGGACCCCATTGAAGTCCATTATATGGAGAAAATCCTGGAATGTTTTCATCAAAAACCTTAATTTCTTTTCGACTGAGGAAAGAAAGACATGGACATCTTGGATGACATGGGGGCGAGTAAATTATCAGCGAAAGTTTTTTCAAAAGTGAACTACTCCTTTAAGAATTATTTATTTTAAATTGTCAACATTGAAGACACCTGATATTAACAAGCAGAATCACTGAAGGACAAAACCGTCATTTATAAACAAACACTGAGCACCATAATGGCGACTTAAATGTATGTTGTTGTTTTTTTTGGTTGTACGTTTTACTCATTTTAAATGGGTAACTTTTAAGGAATTAATTTGATTAATTATTTCTCAATTCTATTGTTAAATTGAATTAATAATATTGCTTTTAATCTGTTTTTTTTGATTAGATAAAGCACATTAATTTTTACAGTGTAACGTGAGGTTGTATTTATTTTTTAACGTGCGAACATTTTAGACTCAGGGGTTTCACTCGCTCAACGAAACTCCTGAGTGTGTGTGTGTGTGTGTGTGTGTGTGTGTGTGTGTTTACAGACTTCAGGAAGAGGAACTGAAGGGTCGATTACTGACCTGATCCTCCACTGACCCAGAGTGAAGAGCAGGAGGTCTTGTGTTAAACAAATCTGTGTATGTGTGTGTGTGTGTGTGTGTGTGTGTGTGTGTGTTAATCATAGTGTTCTTCGGGAAGTTTAAGGGAAGCCTGTCTCCGGACTTCACTTTGACCTCGTCTCAATGCCACTCATCAGCACTGATACACACACACACTCGCTCACACACACACACACACACACCAGTCGAGAGTCCAAGCTAAAGTCAACACATCTACACTAGATAGTCTACACACTTCAATAAACGCTGTTCTTTCCATTCATCAAAGAATCACCATTCTGCATCAGAACAACTGTGATTTATTATCTGTAAAATAACATCCTTTAAAACGACACGCTTCCTCCTCTCGCAGAAATACGTGTGTTGAATCAACACACACACACACACACACTGTCTCTGTTTGGCCTTCAGTTTTCTGGTTTCTTCACACTGAAGCTCACAGGGAAGATGTTTGTTTCGTGATCGCGCTCGTCTTCTGTCTTGTGCTCTGAATAGCGTTCATTCCTTCCCTGTTTTATTCAGATGGAAGCCACATGTTCTGCGGGGAAACTCCAGTTCTGGTCTTAGTCTGTATATTCAGTCACGACACACACACACACACTCAATCCTATTTAACTGTAACCGTTTAAAACCCGATGCTTTTTAAAGCTTGTCTTAATGAACTTTGCTTTGCCGGCTCCAGCTGTTTCTGCAGTGAGATGCTGGACTGATGTTATTCTGTGAGGAAACTAAAGCGAGGCATCAGCATTTTATTTCATGCATGTGGTTGTCATGGCGTTTAATGATGTAATGACTGGAAACACTAGCGCCAGCACAGCATCAAGACAATTTGTAAGGACTTTTCGGATTTGGTGAATTGATTGCAAATTCATAGGAGCATTTTGTACGATCTGCTCACGGCCTCTGGAAGTTTCACCCGACAAAGTTCATACAACTCATATTGTATCAGTTCACAGTAAATTGCCAACTAACTGATCTGAGGTCAGGCCTGTGCGGGTTCAGAGATCTGTATTCAGCAATCAGTATGAGGCATATTGATCACACTGTCAGCATACACACTATAAGGAGTTTTAATATGTGGAAACTCATTTTGAAGTTACTGCAGTAAATTTGAGTGGTGTTCACCTCTACAAGAGCTGTAGGTGGTTGCTAGGGCGTTGCTATGCAGCTGATATGGTGATCTGAGTGGTTGCTATAGAGTTGCAAGGATTTCCCAGAGTGGTTGCCACGGTGTTGCTATGAAGCTGTTATTGTTTTCTGAGTGGTTGCTCGGGCATTGCTATGCGGTTGCTAAGATTTTCTGAGTGTTGCTAGAGTGTTGCTATGCAGATGGTATGGTGTTCTGAGTAGTCGCTTGGGCATTTTTACGTTACTGCAGTAAATGTGAGTGGGGGTCACTGCTACAAGAGCTGTAGGTGGTTGCCAGGGTGTTACTATGCAGTTGTTAGGCTTTTCAGAGTGGTTGCTAGGGCGTTGCTATGCAGCTGATATGGTGATCTGAGTGATTGCTATAGAGTTGCAAGGATTTTCCAGAGTGGTTGCCAGGGTGTTGCTATGCAGCTGTTATTGTTTTCTGAGTGGTTGCTCGGGCATTGCTATGCAGTTGCTAAGATTTTCTGAGTGTTGCTAGAGTGTTGCTATGCAGATGGTATGGTGTTCTGAGTAGTCGCTTGGGCATTTTTACGTTACTGCAGTAAATGTGAGTGGGGGTCACTGCTACAAGAGCTGTAGGTGGTTGCCAGGGTGTTACTATGCAGTTGTAAGGCTTTTCAGAGTGGTTGCTGGGGCGTTGCGATGCAGCTGATATGGTGATCTGAGCGGTTGCTATAGAGTTGCAAGGATTTTCAGAGTGGTTGCTGTGCAGTTGGTGGTCGCTAGGGTGTTGCTATGCAGTTGTTAAGATTTTCAGAGGAGCTGTTAAGACATTGCTATGCAGTTGGCATGGTGTACTGAAAGGTTGCCAGGGTGTTATTGTTTTCTGAGTGCTATGCAGTTGCTAAGATTTTCTGAGTGTTTGCTACTGGGCATTGTAGAGCAGTTAGTATGGTGTTTTTTAGTGGTTGCTATGCAGATGATATGGTGTTCTGAGTAGTTACTTGGGCATTTTTAAGTTACTGCAGTGAATGTGAGTGGTGGTCACTGCGACACGAGCTGAAGGTGGTTGCCAGGGTGTTACTGTACTGTTGCTAAGGTTTTCTGAGTGGTTGCTAGGGCATTGTTATTCGATTGCTAAGATTTTCTAAGGAGGTGTTAACACATTGCTATGCAGTTGGCGTGGTGTTCTGAGTGGTTGCCAGGGTGTTGCTATGCAACTGTTATGGGATTCTGAGCGGTTGCTAGGGTGTTGCTCTGTGACTGCGACAAGCAACGGTAACATTGAACCTGCAGATCTAAAAAAGGAGTTTTTGTCTTCAGATCTTGTATTTGTCGGTGACACGTGTCTTTGATTAATAGCGTGGAAACTCGCAGTATTTTTCCCCTTCAATCTGTTTGATCGTAAACAGGTCGATTTTTCACTTTCATGTGGATTGGCTCGTTTTCTCACCACATCTGACAGGAACGATGCCCGATAGAGTCTATTGATGTGGGTCCGTTGATTTAACTTCTGATTTAACTGCTACTGAAATTCAGTATTAATCATTTCCAAATGTGCAGAAACAGAAGTTTCATCTCCATAAAATCAATACAAACCATCTGAGACTATTTTAACGGTGTTTTGTGTGGTTTCTTTCTCTCAGTTTGCATCTGTGGGATTCTCACAATAGTTTTTAAAGCTGTTCTTCAGACAGTGATCACAGCGAAACCGGCATCATTTATCATTCGCATGACACAAAATACATTCAGTGACGACATCTCTCACTCAGACACAATCGCCACAACTTGTTTCAAAATCTTATTCAACACTGCAGTAGACATTCAAGGCTACATTTCTACAGTAATACCATTGAAATATATTCCAAATCTAAAAACTGAAATACTATCAAAACAATTGTATGTAGCTGAACACTTACACAGTCTTTTAATTTCATTACCCTCTATAGAAAATGGGTGAATTCAGGAATAATTTTGTAATGTAAGCATGGATCATGTAACTATATATGAATTCAAAACCATTATTGTGAAAGTGACTTGATTTGAGACATGGATGATGTGTTTTGGGAGTTTTGCATGTGAAATGTACTGATGAAAGTTGATAAAAACTATGTGAAGAATTTTGAAGTCTTGAGAAATGTGTCTCGTGTGGCGATTGTGTAAAAAATGTAATACTCAATGCTAGACATTTGATCAATTAAATTGACTTCACATTTAACCCAATAATCCTCATCTTGAATGTCCAGTCCCACACCTGCTCTCATAAAGAATGGCTTCAAAGTGTGTCCCAGAATCCCCTGCGGTGTGACATCATCAGCTGCCTGTTTGCACAGCTGCAGGGCCAGACACCACTCTCAATCCCTACCTGCCGAACACACACACACACACACACACACACTCGTACGTTTCAGCTCCAGACATGCATTGCATATGATTCCTCAAATCACGGGCTGAATAATCAGACTGTCGTCTTCTGTCGAGCTGCTTTATAGCTGAAATTATTCGCTAAAACAAGTTTATTACTGAGAAGCTGATTTTAAATAATCTGTATTGTGTAAAGCGCTATATATATAAATGTGACTTGACTTGAATACACAGCTAAAAGAAAAAAACAAAGCTATGAAGAAACATAGCTATTTCAACAAAAACACATAAAATGTGAAGTGAAAATGTCAAATTACGGATTTTTTTCACTTCCAAAACTGTATATGTAACTGTATTTTACTGTAAGATAACATTAATTTAACCGTAGCATTTTTTACAGTTAAATCACAATAATTTTTTACCCAGCATGCATTGAGGGTTGGTGGTCACGTGTTGATATGATGCCTGTCTAGTGCGTGCTTGTGCTTGACGTTGACCTAAGAGAAACTATGAAGAAACATATTTCAACAAAAATACATAAAATTGTGGGAATGTCAAATTACAGTTATTCACTGTAAAATATACAATGACCTTGTATTTTACAGTAAGATTACCGTTTTTAAAATCATTTTTACCCAACATGCATGGCGGTTGATATTACGCCGGTCTAGTGCGTGCTCGTCTTTGTATTATATTAAAACCTGTTGTTGATGTAGTCTTTGGTCTCAATGCATGCTGGGAAAACACAGTCTCAGGCTTGATCTTCGATGGTAGAATCTGAGACGTTCCCCTTAATTTTTCCACATTCAACTGAAACCCAACATTCATGTGGACGCTCTCCAAACAATCGTTTTACTGCTATCACGGCAGAGCTTGAGCTTGTTCCAGCCCGACCGAGATGTTTGCGGCGGTGTTGTGGCGCACTCCCAGAACACGTCGCGTGACATCATCGTCCTCACCGGAGAAACATCCCCCTCGGGATAATCAGGATTAGTTTGTAAAGTCGTGTTAACTGATCAGCCGTGAGCATGTACATACAAACACGAGCACATTTCTCCCGGCTCATGTGTCTCTCGCAGCGGAGTGATTTAAAGCCGTCCATTAGGGATGTTTGTGCGTGTTTAGGCGTGTTTGTGTGTGGATTCCTGCACGCGGACTGGCGCTGCTCACTTGATGTTTCTTTAGTGGCACATTTATAATGGGACAAGTGTGTCAGTGATGTCACGGGAATAATTCAGGGAAGACGCTGTGATGTGAACCGACGACAAATGTTTACATGGATCTAAATCATCCGCAAAACTATTCAGGGTTCTGGGATGTTTTCTTTATCCAGATGAGACTTTTTTTTTAAACTTATTTTCCACGTCTTATTGATTTTATGGAAGCTTGTTTCCGCCACAGAATGGAAAATAAAAAATGTAATTGCGAATTTTTATTTCACAATACTGACCTTTTTTTTTCACAATTGCGACTTTAAATTACGCAATTCTGACTTTATAACTCGCAATTGTGACTTTATATCACACAATTTTAACTTTATAACTCGCAATTGCGACTTTAAATTACGCAATTCTGACTTTATAACTCTCAATTGCGACTTTATATCACGCAATTCTGACTTTTTAACTCTCAATTGCGACTTTAAATCACGCAATTCTGACTTTATATCACGCAATTCTGACTTTATATCACGACTTTATATCACGCAATTCTGACTTTATATCACGCAATTCTGACTTTATAACTCTCAATTGCGACTTTAAATTACGCAATTGTGACTTTATATCACGCAATTCTGACTTTATAACTCACAATTCTGACTTTATATCTCGCAATTCTGACTTTATAACTCGCAATTCTGACTTTATATCTCACAATTGCGACTTTATTTCTCACGATTCTGACTTCATATCTCGCAATTTTGAGATAAAAAGTCGCAATTATTTTTTTATTCAGTGGCGGAAACAAGCTTCCATACATAATTTGCCACTTTTCACAAGATAAATCTATGGATGCAATATATAGATACAATATAAATATATAATATATAGATACAATATAAATCTATGGTGTCCCCAGAATGTGCCTGTGAAATTTTAGCTCAAAGATTATTTATAATAGCTTGTCAAATTTGTCCCTTTAAATGCAAATGAGCTTTAGCTCCGCCTCCATTCAGAAGAGGGCGGAGCCTTCACACGAGCTTCAGAGACTCCGGCAATAACAACACAGGCCGATCTCACAGATCCAGGATCAGGAGTAACCAGCAGCGAGTGCAGCCTTACGGAGAGACTCACTTTTACACGTTTCTGAATGTTAGCGGAGACATTTGTGTAGTTGTTGTGGAGTTACACTGATCATCTCATCATCCTGTTGAACTCTTACACAAGTGTACACGTCACAGCGGTCGTATAAAAACCTCAGGAACAATGTGACTTATTTTTAGAGTGTTTTTATTCAGCTTTTGTTCTGATGGTCAACATGACGACGTTTGGTTTGGTCGGTGTGAAGCTACTTTAATAGACATCAGGCGCCTTCTCTCAGTGCGCTTTTTTGTTCTCCTTATGACTTTGGGTGACTACAAGTAAACATGCCAACCATGCAAAGAAGCAAGTGACTTATTTCACAAGGCCTCATTAAAGGAGGACAATATCGCAGTTGGGGTCATATTGAAGTGAACTTGATGTGACATGCTAAAGTCATTCAGCTTTGACTCATTAAATGTGTGAGATCTGGAGTAACAAAAACAGCTGGCCAGTAGTTTCAGACTTACACAATGGAACACAGCGGTAAAGCGGTGCTGGTCAGACTGGTCAGTGAGTCAGTGTTTCAACTTCCAGTCCTCTCAGCTGGAGGCGGATGTCAAGAAAGCAACCGGTAACTCAATGAATCATTCCTGGCGCGAGGAGAAGAACTCCAGGTCAGACGGAGATGTTTTATAAGGCCAGAGATTCAGCTCATTCATTGTGGTTAGACTGGGACTTTCTGACTGGTGTTTACATCAACACAACAAAGAAGAGGAATGCTTTGCATAAAGCAGTGGTTCTCCACCAGGCGCCCGGGCAAACATCCCATCAGCTGCGTACAAGTGTGCAAATTAATATATTAAAAAACTGTAAATAGAAGTTAAAATGCTAACCATAGATTTGATTTTAAAATAGGGGCAACATGCTTTCTGAAACGTTTTAGTTGGACGTTTAAATTTAAATGTTCAGAACATTTTCAAATCATTCGTAAGTAATTGTCCCATAATATTTAAAGAATCCCTTAACGTTCACATAACTAAGATTTTATTTTTAACGGGCTGTTTTGGTACGTTTACACGACGATGATGTGCTTAAAAAGGAGAATTTTTTCCTTTGTGTTTTCCACGTACACACGGATACGCGAAAGCGACTGAAACGCTGTATTCTGCTGCCAGGCCAGTAGATGGCGATGAAACACTATAGACTGAACACGTAATACGCATGTGTATGCCGTCATCCTCTTCAGAGAGTCACGTTTTTGTGCTTCACACGGGGACCGGTTACAAAAACGTGCACTTTGAAAAGTTTGCTTTTTGCGTTTTCAAAAGTTTGCGTTGTCATGAGCTCAAAACGTCATTGTCGTGTAAACAAACAGCGTTTTTAGCTTAAAGCTAGTGCTGTCAAACGATTCAAATATTTAATTGACAAACAACATTGGCATATACTGTGTTCAATTTCACACTAACATTCTCACTTGGAGCAAATAATCTCTCACGCAATGTAACACTGTCCATCAATAAAAGCGTGAAATAAATACTGACGAGGTCCTGATATTGACGAGGGGCGGAGAAGTGTGATTCGCCATCATCAAGTGGTGTTTCAGACTGGACGTGCTGCGATGATGATAGCTCATTTCACGAGGACAGAACACACAGATTGTCAATGGCACCATTTGGCAACTTTTTAGTAAAGTAAAGTTTCCATTCAGAATCTTATTGGCATCCATTTCGCTGTCTCGCGCTCGTCATCCACTCAAATCGTAACATTAACCTACTATCTGGCTGGCTCGCAAGCCCAAACAAGTGTGTGCGGCGTCGTGCCTGTTGTTTTGTTTGCGGTCGAGCTCTTTGGTCAAAGAAGCAATAACACGTCCTCGCGCGGCACAAGCTATTTTAATGAATAGGTTTCATAGAGCAGCGCCGCGTTCTGTTGTAAAACCATGTGAAAAAAGAGACAAAGTTTGCTAGGCCAAAAAGACCGTTAATCGCTCGATTAACGCCGTTAAAATGGGTTTGCGTTAAACTGACAGCCCTATTTAAAACGTTTTACGTTTTTAATTTAAAACGGTGTCGTGTAAACAGCCCCTCAGAGACCATTTTGAAAAAATGTGCACTTTGAAACCCGTTTTCAAAAGTTTGCTTTGTCAGGAACCCAAAACGTCGTTTTCATGTGAATGAGCGGCCAAAACTAACTTAGTTGAAAACGGTGTAAACAACCCCTATCAGTAAGTTTACATGACAAGGATATAATAAAGGCGTGTTTTTTTTTCCTGTGTGTTTTTCGCATCACTTCCCCGTTCACGCGGATCCTCAAAAAAGACTAAAATAAAAGCGACTATATTCTGCTGCCAGGCCAGTAGATGGCGATGAAACACTATAGACTGAACACGTAATATGCATGTGTATGACGTCATCGTCTTCAGAGAGTCACATTTTTGTGGTTATACACGGGAACCGGTTTCAAAAACGTACACTTTGAAACCCGTTTTCAAAAGTTTGCGTTGTCAGGAACCCAAAACGTCATTGTCGTTTAAACAAACAGCGTTTTTGGTTTAAAACGTTTAAAAAGTTGTACGTTTTTAATTTAAAACGGTGTCGTGTAAACAGCCCTCAGACACCATTTTGAAAAAATGTGCACTTTGAAACCCGTTTTCAAAAGTTTGCGTTGTCAGGAACCCAAAACGTAATTTTCGTGTGAATGAACGGCCAAAACTAACTTAGTTGAAAACGGTGTCGTGTAAACAAAACCCTATCAGTAAGTTTACACGACAAGGATGTACTAAAAGCGTGTGTTTATCGCATCACTTCCAAGTTCACACGAATCGCCAAAAACGACTGAAACGCTGTATTCTGCTGCCGGGCCAGTAGATGGCGATGTCACTTTCTCAAACGGTGGCATGACGCCACCGTTTTCACCAAATTTGTTTAGTAGTTTTGTGAAAAGTGCTCTATCATTGGTTGAAAGCGGTGTTGTGTAAACGGATAGCAGATCAACACAAGTTCAGAGAGCGGGAACGCTCCTAGAATCTCAGGAGTTCACGAGCATCTGATGATATATTTCATAGCGATTATAAAGCTGGAAAACAACAGCAACACTGAGACGCTTCCCCATCTGAAGCCTCGAGTCACTCTGAGAGAACAAATCCGTGAATCCATCAGGACTCCGATGAAGGCTGACGGGACACCAGGGTCTGATGCATCTTTCCTGGGAATTATTTTTCACTGAGTTTGTAAAGAAAAATGACTTTAAGAGCTGTTGGTCAGGATAGGTAAACTTACAAACCTCAAAGCTTTGGATGGATGCAATGCAATGCAAATGCAGTTTTGGCTGATTATCGCATGTGTGTGTGTGATGAGTGACACAGGCTTTTAGAGCCAAACACGAGTCAGCTCGGAGTTGGCGAGAGGGAATGTCTGTCACCGATCTTTCAGGAAAAGTAAACATGAAGGGTTTGGAGGAACCCAGAAGAGAGAAGTGCATTTTTTCCAAACGTCTTCCTGTGTCTCATTGGAAAGATTGACCTGTTTTTTCTTTTCTTTTCACCATAAATATCAAAGATGTTTTTCTTGGATGCTATTAAGGAGAGTCATGCTTCTTCATTTTCATAAAAACAACCCCAACAGCTCCAAATCATCATGACAGATTTGCAGTTTTTTATGGAACAAGTCGACAGAGGAGAATGCGGGAGAATACGGATCACACCATCCGCTTTTCATAGTAGTTAGTGATAGTAATAGTTCAGTCCGTGTCTGTTCATATCTTATAGTTCCCCACAACACATTTGTCAACATCATTAAGGTGACAAAAATATGAATTTGTTTACATTGACTCATATACTGTATAGCTTTTAGTTTATTATTATCATTAATTATTATCCTTGTTATCATCCTTTAGGCACTTCATTGTGACTGAATCACTCGGTCACATTACAATGTAACTAATGAACCTTGTACATTGTAAAGTGTTACCTTTATAAACATATTGTAAGTATTATTGACATATTGTTTAACATCTGCTTGATTTGTCGCTAAAAATATTTCTCTCTAAACAATTTTGGCTCGTGGAGTTTGACTTTTGCTCTGTTGATCTAAAGATGGTAGTTATTAAGACGATTCGTGGATCTGTGTGAAGGCCAGGTTATTGTGAGTTTCCAGAGCAGAACAGTTTTAGCGATTGTGGTTTGCTCTAGTAAGTGGGGTTTCTAAGAATAACGTGTGCGGTGAGAAACGAACAATTTAAGAGGGACGTGAGAAATAATGTTCCAACTCTACAGTCTGAGACTCGCATGACTTACTTTCCCCAGGTTTCACAGACGGCTTCTGACTAACATGCATGTCTTAACTGAAAGCAACTTACACTGGCAGATCTTAAAATAGACTATATCAGTGCCATTGTTTTGTCTCAAGATGCACACAAGCTGTAATCCTGGCTTAAAGTAGAGTATATCATATCATCTTATCATAGTTATCCCACTCACTCCTCCTCTCCATACAGCATGGAAGCTTGTTTCCGCCACAGAATAAAACATTTTGAAAGATAATTGCGACTTTTTACAGTATCTCACAATTACAAGTTATAAAGTCAAAATTGCCTGATATAAAGTCGCAGTTGCAAGAAATAAACTTATTCTGACTTTATATCTCACAATCCTGACTTTATATTTCGTAATCCTGACTTTATATTTCTTAATCCTGATCGATCTCGCAATCCTGACTTTATATCTCGCAATCCTGACTTTATATCTCGCAATCCTGACTTTATATTTCGTAATCCTGATTTATCTCGCAATTCTGACTTTATATCACGCAATTCTGACTTTTTATTTGGCAATCCTGACTTTATATCTCACAAATCTGACTTTATATTTCGTAATCCTGACTTTATATCCCGCAATCCTGACTTTATATCTCGTAATCCTGACTTTATATCCCGCAATCCTGACTTTATATCTCGTAATCCTGACTTTATATCTCACAATCCTGACTTTATATTTCGTAATCCTGATTTATCTCGCAATTCTGACTTTATATCTTGCAATTCTGACTTTATATCTTGTAATCCTGACTTAATATCTCGTAATCCTGATTTATCTCACAATCCTGACTTTATATCTCGCAATTCTGACTTTATATTTCGTAATCCTGATTTATCTCACAATCCTGACTTTATATCTCGCAATTCTGACTTTATATCTTGCAATTCTGACTTTATATCACGCAATTCTGACTTTTTATCTGGCAATCCTGACTTTATATCTCGCAATCCTGACTTTATATTTTGTAATCCTGACTTTATATCTCGTAATCCTGATTTATCTCACAATCCTGACTTTATATTTTGCAATCCTGACTTTATATTTTGTAATCCTGATTTATCTCACAATCCTGACTTTATATTTTGCAATCCTGACTTTATATTTTGCAATCCTGATTTATCTTGCAATTCTGACTTTATATCACGCAATTCTGACTTTATATCTCGCAATTCTGACTTTATATCTCACAATCCTGACTTTATATTCCGTAATCCTGACTTTATATCTCACAATCCTGACTTTATATTTCGTAATCCTGACTTTATATCTCACAAACCTGATTTATCTCACAATTCTTTATATCACACAATTCGGAGATAAAAAGTCAGAATTGTGAGATAAAAAGTCGTAATTACCTTTTTTATGTTTTATTCTGTGGTGGAAACAAGCTTCCATAATAAAGTGACTGGAATTCTTTTGTGTGAAGAAAATAATAAATATTTAATATGTGAAAATATGCACTCAATCCACTCTTCATGCATGAATGTTGAATGAATGTCGGTCACACAAAGCTCATATAGTAGTTTTTGTTTTATTGTTGTCCTTTTATTTCAGAAGGAAAAGTGCAGCATGATCAATCTCGCAATTCTGACTTTATAACACACATTTACAACTTTATATCACGTGTTATATCTTTACATATAACTTTATACCAATTCTGAGAAAAAAAGTCGGAATTACATTTTTTATTTTTTATTCTGTGGCGGAAACAAGCTTTCACACGTACGGGATTGCATGACATGAGGGCGAGTATTTCATAAGTAATTGTTCCTTTAATAAAATCAGCATATTGTGCTCATTTCTAAATCTGTATATGAAGGTCATACTGGTTTAATAAGTTGATGCAGACCTGATTTTTGTGTTGTGGTGTGTGGAGTCCGAGGTAAAGACATGCGGTCTGCATTCCTGATCTCTGGTTACTGCACACTGAACCTGTGAATGAAGCGCCGAGACTCGTGTTGTTGTTGTGTAGCTCTCGCTGTAGACAAACTGTCTGCTCTGTAGGGGACTCAAGAATGTTGGCTGAACTTTCCCTCCATGACAAAATAAACTTGGCCGAGACGAGAGTGTGTCGAGCCTCGTCTGTACGGAAGGTTGAAGTTCTTTTAGGCGAATTTGAGCAATATTTTAAAGAGCCACTTGAGAAAAAGTGAAGCTGCTTTATTGCTTTTTACATTGGTAGGGCATTCTGGGTGGTTGCTAGGGCCTTTTCAGTGGTTGCTAGGGTGTTCTGGTGCTAGGTTGGGGTTTTCAAAAGAATTCAAGAAACTAAAGAAGTAAAGAATATTAATAATTATTTTTAGTTAGACCTACTTGATTATTTATTTGCTGGGGTATTCTGGGTAGTTTCTTGGGTGTTCTTAGTGGTTGATAGGACATTGCTAGGTGGTTGCTATGGAGTTTCGAGGGTATTCTGGTTGGTTACTAAGGGGTTCTCCGAAGCTGATTGGTGGTTGTACCCTCAAAAACATGTATGTGTATGAAGAAAGTATGAATGATCAGTATTGTGTTCTGGGTGGTTGATAGGGTGCTATTGGGTGGTTGCTGTGGTATCCTGGCGGTAATTAGGGTGTCCTTAGTTGCTAGGGCATTCTAGGTGGTAACTATGGCATTCCCAATGCCTGAAAGGGCATTGATTGGTGGTTGATAGGGAATACTGGAAGCTTATAGGGTGTTCTTCCATGGTTGCTAGTTCATTGCTAGGTGGATTCCAGGGCATCCTGGGGAGATACAAGGGAGTTCTTAGTGGTTGCTAGGGTATTCTGGGTGGTTACTAAGGGGCTCTTATAAGAATATTCTGGGTGTTTGATAGGGTGTTGTGACTGGGGGTAACTAGGGTGTCCTTTGGTGTTACTAGGGCATTCTGGGTGGATCTAGTGGATTCTCAGTGCCTGAAAGAGCATAGCTAAGTGGTTGCCAGGGAATCCTGGTTGGTAATTAGGGTGTCATTAGTGGTTGCTAGGGTATTCTGGGTGGTTACTAATGGGTTATCAGTGATTGATAGGGTTTTGCTTGTTTGTGGTTGCTCAACTAAAAGAGTGTACCCTCAAAAACATGATTTGTGTCCCGGGTGTCCAGGGTGGTTGATTTGGTGTTGTTAGGTGGTTGCTGGGTAACTATGGTATCTTTAGTTGTTGCTAGGCCATTCTTGGGGTTTCTAGGTGGTTGCTAAGGAATCCTGTGAGGTTATTAGGGTGTCCTTAATGGTTGCTAGGGTATTCTGGGTGGTTCTCTACTTTTACAAATCTCTAGATTTTATGCATTTTACTTACAAATTATGACTAGTGCAGTAAAGAAAATGTATGTGTACATGCTATAGGGTGTTTTGGGTGGTTTTTATGGAGTTGCTAGGGTGTCCTTGTAGGAATAAACCTGTTAGTATTCGGTGAGTCCTCAGGCGACATTTGAGATTTGAAGGCAAACTTCGTTGCTCAGGAAGTCAGAATGCTGTCCAATGCACGATAAGTAAAGCCTGTGTGGTTTGTGCGTCTGCTCTTTCACTTATACGGCTGAAACGTGAAACGCCAGTGTAATGCCCAAACAGATGTTTGAAACATTATACAAGAACAAGCAGATGTCTTCTGAGTATATGTCCACTCTAACCCAAAACTGAGGGAAATCTGCTTGTTTTATTCTACAGTTATATATTGTACATTTTGAAACTGTAGTACGTCAAACTACAAGCTACTTGTGAAGTAGTTGAGTTGTGGGATTGACATCATAACGTTTGCTAGAAATTGTATTTTCTCCAATAGTAAAGCATGAACATTTCAAAATAAGAGTCCCAGTGTATTTCGGGTTTTTCATAATTAAAAGTCCCGCATTACGCATAAAGGTTTGTTTTGTAGTTGCTGCAGTTAGGTGGAAAGTATGTTTGTAATGCATTCAGTGACCCACCCAAGATGGTGGAACAAGCTAAATAAATGTTGACAATAAAAGCATTGTTTTTAGCTTAGCAACATGCTAAACTGGAATCAATTGTGTGAATCAAATGCGCAATTTTGCATCATATCTTCTTGGGGGGGAAACGTGAGCATGAAGCCTTGCTTTTACAAGCCAAACTTTTCATATTGACAAATAGCACTGCTAATAATGACCCCAAACTACGCTGTACGCGCTGCTTCACTGCACGATGGATACTTGAGCGAATCCACTGTTTCCTGAAACCGCATTGTCGCAAATTGGTCATTCAACCACTCCGGTTAATGATGTCACACATGGTGTTGTTCGTATACTTTTAATGAGTCTGTTTGAGATCACATTAATGCTTTATGCTTATTTTGTTTGTTTGTGTTATATTTTAATGCTAGATGCATGGCATCTGAGAACTATTTCACATTTTTCTTTATTTCCAGATTAGGCTCGTCTCGCACATGCGCACTCTTCAAAAACGACACTTTAAATCTCTCAAATGACAAACTCGTAAATTACATTTTTTGCACTGAATGCCAGCTTATTTGGCTCAAGATAAGGATTTATTGAGTCCACATGTCATGCTAATAAGAAACTCTGCTTCTAACCACAACGAATGAGCAGTGGAACGATGGTTTCGAGAAACACGACTGCTGATAACGACAGAACTTGCGAACATACTTGGCTAACGATGCTTTTGGGAAACGCAGATCTGAGCAGACGGTACCTATATGTGTTCCTCTCAGGTCCTGTAGAAGTCCATCTGTCTCTCGCAGCATCTGTGTTTACTCCTCGGTTTGATGGTGCGTGACATGCCATCGGTGACAGTCCATTAACATCTGAGTGTTGCCATCAGGCCCACGGCTTTATTGAGTCAGATTACCCTCAGAAATATTCAACACACTGCTGGACTTCCACATGTGAGTTAAAGGGGCGGTTGATTATGATTTCACTCTTCTAGCTGTAGTTAGTGTGTAATTTTGCTGTTTGAGAATAAACAACATCTGCAAATTTATTTGCTATTAAAGAAATCGCTTTTTAAGGACTACAACAAACGGCTGATAGAACTACACGCGCTTCCATCCGGGTTAGTGACATCACAAACCCTAGAATTTACATAAACCCCGCCCCCTGAACACAATGAAGACAGAATATGCTGATCAATGACTAGAGGATAACTCCACAACAGCAACATAACCTCAACAGGTAAAAGTACATGAGCGGTTGAAGCTCCGCCCACTGTGCCAGCAGCTCATTTGCATTTAAAGGGACACAAACAAAACAACATGTTTTTGCCAATTTTAACATGCTATAAAACAATATATGTGGGATATTTTGAGCTAAAACTTCACACACACACTCTGGGGACATCAGAAACTTATTTTACATCTTGTGAAAAGGGCATTATCCCACCCCTTTTACAGTCCTACAGAATAAAAATCGTTCTTTGACTTAAATCTGTGAAAAGTTTGGAAAAATTGGTTGCAATGCAACAAAAACATTCTTTAATGTCATTATATCTGCATTTTCTGCAAGAAAGTCCAGATATGACTTCATGAGCAGGAATAATCAAATATTTCAGATGGTTGTCTCATTCCAAACTCCACCAAAATATGACAGAGTTTGTACCAGAGCCACTCCCTTCACTCGAGTTACTATTCCTATCAGGAACTGCATCCAGTCGCTCATCAGGCTGGAGTTCAACATCTATATCCCACTTTTGGGAATATTGTGAAATACTTCCTTTGGTTTGGATAATTGAATAATTGATTGGTTGCACGATCATCTCTGGCCAAACTGAAGTCGCAGCACATTATCAGAGGATCATACGCCTGCATAACACATGATGTCATGATTCTGGAAGAGTCCCAGCACAGTCCATCTGTGAATATCCACACGCAACGGATGAGATCTTCCCAACATCTCGATTCATGCTCTCTGACCGCAGTGAGATTAAATGGAGACATTTCTCCTGAGTAATCTCACATGAGTTTCAGAGGAGATGCCTCAAACTGTGCTCGGATTTGGGATTGATTGTGTTAATGGATTGATTAATGCAATCAAACAACAACAAAAACCCAGTAGGAATAAAATATGATCTGAATAAACTGTAATACTGTATAAAAACATCATTTCCGCTAATTTTATCTAATTCTCGTTGGATTCTGGTTTGATCCCATTGGAATCTGAAATGTGCTTCTCTTCTTCTAGCATTCTTTTGTGATTTTTCTTGGACAGAACTGAGAAGCCGGGATCCCGTTTGCTTCCTCCAAAATCTGATGAGTATATTTCCTTCTCTTTCCCAGGACTCACCCAGATCGGCCTGGGTAAACATGAGCTTGGTTCTGGAGGAATCCCGGTGGGCGATCTCTCACTGATCCCAGTCAAGGGCTTCATCCAAACCTCAGCAAACTTCCCATCTGTGGCCCAAGACCGAGAGGAAGCATCTGACCCACACGACACCCGTGACCCGCTCCTGGATCCCAGAGATCTCTCCATCCCGCCATCCTTCAGTTCGGAGAGTTTCTGGTTTCTCTCTCGTTGTGTTATCATGCATGAATGTGCAGCTCCGCGCCTGGAGCCTTCCAAAGCCTACTGGCGGAGAACGGGAAATCGAATGCATATGTGTGTGTGTGTGTGTGTGTGTGTGTTGGAAAGGAGAGTGAGGAAGACATAAATACAGAAAGAAAGAGAAATAAAGAATTTAAGAAGAAGTTCACCAATGTGTTTGTCTAGTATATATTCTGCCTAGACAGTATTTTATTTGGAATTATTAATATGGAATATTTCGTTAATGTCCACATAACCAAGAAAAACTTTTCTTTTTTTAAGGGAAAACTGGATGTCAGAGAACATTCAGAAATATCTTTTTCATAACTTAGTTTTTAGAATCTCTTATTTTTGGCATGCTCTAAGGTCCAAAATATTCTCCTGCAATGCAAATTGTTAGATGCACAAACTCTCGAATGATCAGTCACATTATCAAGTACTGATGCTGTCTTAGAAGTTCACTGGATGTAGGCTGCAGAAAGCAAGGCAGCTCACTGAGTTTTTGGAGCATATCTCATGTTTTGAAATGATTAAACTAGGCTTAGAGAAATTGTTTTCCGTGCTTTACAACAAATGTGTGTGGGTGGACTGGGTGTGTGTGTGTATTATATTTCAGGGCCCTTGGAGACTCAGTCTCACATGAAGTGTGTCCCGTGTGCAGTGAGCGCTACGGCTCGACCCACGCGCGGAATAACCAGTGCTTTAATTAAAAGAGCTCATGGACGAGTCCTGGGAAACGCTTTCCTCCCGTAAGGAACGCTGTGTGTCACTTAGCCTTGAGAAATGAGCATGTGTTCTCTCAGAGGAGAGAGAGAGAGAGAGAGAAGTGTATCACTCCTCCAAACAAACCTCTTCAACTAAATAATCACAGACTTTAATGTCACCAGTTGAACATAATTCTAGGAAACAAACAGACTTGAGAACACTAACACAGAAAGAAAATGCCACCCAATGTCCTGAGCTTCAGTGTGAGGAGACATCACTGAGAGCAAGAAGAGTCCAGCACTATATAACTCTTCCCACTGCAGTTCAGCATTTGCTGACTCCTAACCCGACTCCTTACCCAACTTCTAACTGGACTCCTAACCCGACTTCTTACCCGACTTCTTACTGGACTCCTAACCCGACTTCTTACCTGACTCCTAACCAGACTTCTTACCCGACTCCTAACCCGACTCCTTACCCGACTCCTTACCCGACTCCTTACCCAACTTCTAACTGGACTCCTAACCCGACTCCTTACCCGACTTCTTACTGGACTCCTAACCCGACTTCTTACCTGACTCCTAACCAGACTTCTTACCCGACTCCTAACCCGACTCCTTACCCAACTTCTAACTGGACTCCTAACCCGACTTCTTACCTGACTCCTAACCAGATTTCTTACCCAACTATTTACCCGACTCCTTACCCGACTCCTAACCCGACTTCTTACCGGACTCCTAACCCGACTCCTTACCCGACTTCTTACCGGACTCCTTACCCGACTCCTTACCCGACTCCTTACCGGACTCCTTACCCGACTCCTTACCCGACTCCTTACCGGACTCCTTACACGACTCCTTACCCGACTCCTAACCCGACTCCTTACCCGACTCCTAACCCGAATCCTAACCCGACTTCTTACCGGACTCCTAACCCGACTCCTTACCGGACTCCTAACCCGAATCCTAACCCGACTTCTTACCGGACTCCTAACCCGACTCCTTACCGGACTCCTAACCCGACTCCTTACCGGACTCCTAACCCGACTCCTTACACGACTCCTTACCCGACTCCTTACACGACTCCTTACCCGACTCCTAACCCGACTCCTTACCCGACTCCTAACCCGACTCCTTACCCGACTCCTAACCCGACTCCTTACCGGACTCCTAACCCGACTCCTTACCGGACTCCTAACCCGACTCCTTACACGACTCCTTACCCGACTCCTAACCCGAATCCTAACCCGACTCCTTACCCGACTTCTTACCGGACTCCTAACCCGACTTCTTACCGGACTCCTTACCCGACTCCTTACCCGACTCCTTACCCGACTCCTTACCCGACTCCTTACCGGACTCCTTACCGGACTCCTAACCCGACTCCTTACACGACTCCTTACCCGACTCCTTACACGACTCCTTACCCGACTCCTAACCCGACTCCTTACCCGACTCCTAACCCGACTCCTTACCGGACTCCTAACCCGACTCCTTACCGGACTCCTAACCCGACTCCTTACACGACTCCTTACCCGACTCCTAACCCGAATCCTAACCCGACTTCTTACCGGACTCCTAACCCGACTTCTTACCGGACTCCTAACCCGACTCCTTACCGGACTCCTTACCCGACTCCTTACCCGACTCCTTACCCGACTCCTTACCCGACTCCTTACCCGACTCCTTACCGGACTCCTAACCCGACTCCTTACACGACTCCTTACCCGACTCCTAACCCGACTCCTTACCCGACTCCTAACCCGACTCCTTACCGGACTCCTAACCCGACTCCTTACCGGACTCCTAACCCGACTCCTTACACGACTCCTTACCCGACTCCTAACCCGAATCCTAACCCGACTTCTTACCGGACTCCTAACCCGACTTCTTACCGGACTCCTAACCCGACTCCTTACCGGACTCCTAACCCGACTCCTTACCGGACTCCTAACCCGACTCCTTACACGACTCCTTACCCGACTCCTAACCCGAATCGTAACCCGACTTCTTACCGGACTCCTAACCCGACTCCTTACCGGACTCCTTACCGGACTCCTTACCCGACTCCTTACCCGACTCCTTACCGGACTCCTAACCCGACTCCTTACACGACTACTTACCCGACTCCTAACCCGAATCCTAACCCGACTTCTTACCGGACTCCTAACCCGACTTCTTACCGGACTCCTAACCCGACTCCTTACCGGACTCCTTACCGGACTCCTTACCCGACTCCTTACCCGACTCCTTACCGGACTCCTAACCCGACTCCTTACACGACTACTTACCCGACTCCTAACCCGAATCCTTACATGACTCCTTACCTAATTCCTTACCTGTACGATACATACCAGTATCAGTGATCTATTTTTTTTAACCGAAATGTACTTTCTTTACAGATACAGTAATGCGGTGAAGTCACAGTATATACATATAGACACACACACATTTTTTTGTAAGGTTGAAGTGGAAAATTCTATTTCTTAAATGCGCAAAGCTACAAATACATGGAACCACCTGTGCTGTCAATCAAGCTGCTGTTGCCATGGCGATCTGCACACTCCACAGAATGTCCGGTGAAACAGGTGAGGGAACGGCACACACACACACACACACTCCCAGAAGCAGGTCTGAGGGAGAGATGGGGGATTTTTCTCTGAAAAAGGGAAGTATGAGTGAGTCAGTGGAGACTGCAGCTGTAACAACAGCGTCTGATGTAAAGTTTCTCACACACACACACCCTTCCTGTCAGCTATACATGCTGAAACACCTACACCGTCCACCCAACATATACACACAGTAGAGAGAGGGGTTTCACTGACACATATTAATCCATATCCATAAGAATGATTGACATTATTGCTCGTATGTTGATGGAGTTCTCAGTTGAGTCTCATTGAATAATGAACAGCTCGGATGATTCTGTGAGGTTTCTGTGCGTGCACACACACACACACACACACACACACACAGTCATTAAATGCTCTGACTAAATAAGATAAAAATGTAAAAAATGAAAGAACAAGTGTTTTCACAATCCAGCTGCATGTTAGGAAACAACGTCTGAATTACAAATGGACCGCAAACAAGTGTTTCATGAGCAGAAGGATTTTGAAATCTCTGTGTGTTGAGAAACGAGAGATCGAGAGATCGTCTGGATCATAATGTTATTCCACCTCATGACTTCATCCGTGTGCCACCCAGAAAAGGAAGAGCTCGGCCAGACCACACACACACACACCTGCTTCCCAACACACTGACAAGGGCACAGAGTTCAACTACATCCAGTGATGTCATCAAGCACACATAGGTTTAAGAATGATCACATGACATGAAGTTTTCTAAATATTATACTACATTATACATATTTGATCTTCATCAACATTTGATGTCCACTTGTCCTTAATCAAGCAATGACAGCATTTCTACCGCAAACAAGAGGCCAAATATGAAAGATGAAGTGGACACTGGAATTAAATGTTGTTTGGCCGATATTAAAGATGATTTGATGCTGTAACGTGTAACAACAATCACCAGTGTTACAATATATAGAACTGTATATTATATTAGTGTTAAAATAGTGAAACTAAGCAATTACTTGCTTTTAATACTTTATTTGAAGGAATTATGATTGCCTCATTGATATTATATGCTGTGCATTTTAAGTCACTCTAAAGCTCTGTTCATTCAAACAGAGTTGCGGCCGGTGAAAATGCTGAGTAGTTACTTTGGAAAAACCACGAGACACAGTTAATGTGAAGCCCTGCGTGTGTTTATATGATGAGTTCATAAACATATACTGTCCTAGACACCACTGATTCAGTGTGTGTGTGTGAAGATGAAATATGAAATGTGTCACCATAAATACTGCATGCTTTTGAAGAAAAATATTTCATTTTAAAGGAGTTATCCATAAATTAGGAGGCCAGCGGCCAGAAACAACATGTACTAGTGTTCAAAAGTTCAGTGGGATTTTTTAATGTTTTTCTTCTGCTCACCCAGGCTTTGTATATTTGATCAAAAATACAGTCCAAGAAATCAGACATATTATTAAAATAAATGTAAATCATCTGTTTTCTATGTGAATATATAGTAAAGTGTAATTTATATCTTGTGATCAAAGCTGAATTTTCAGCATCATTACTTCAGTCTTCAGTGTCACATGATCCTTCAGAAATCACTCCAATATGAGGATCTGATATTTTTGTGGAAACCGTAAATTTGTTTTATTTCTCAGGATTCTTTGATCAACAGCATATATTTGAAACAGAATGTTTTGTACCATTATAAATGGCACTTTTGAACAATTTAATGCATCCTTGATGAATAAAAGTTGAATTTGCTCCAAACGTTTGAACATTTTTAATTCATGTATGTACTTCTTCCACAAACAGGAAGGCCATCACTGTACATCTACAACAATCTGTGATTGAATCAAACAGCACTTAAACTGTAGCAGTTCATGCACGTTAAAAACAGCTTTATGAAACTGGAGTTCCAGAAAACACAGTATTCTGCTCAGTTGAAGTTGAATGTCATCCAGAGGATGTGGTTTCTCACCATTAATAAGCAAGTATTTCACGTTCCCATATCTGTGATATATGCTGCTGATATGACTTATGTTGAATTGCCCAATGGAAAAGATTTGTGCCGAATGTAATCGCACAGCTCATAAACAGCCACGTTAGTCTAATTATTTACAGGCTCCATTAAAGAATAAGAGTTGTTTTCCTGTGAGCGTTTGCTAACACAGTTTTACTGTGGAAAAGGTCCCGTAGAGTCTCTCGTCTCACTGAGATGAGGAATATCCCGAGTGGAAACGCTGTTCCTGCCTGTAAAACACTAATTGCTCTTCCTGATCCCACTATATAACACCATATAAAGAGCAAAGGATGGAAACACAAGCCTTTCTTTTATACTGTTGCTGATCCGAATATAAATCACAGTATATTATGACGCGTCACCATCTTTTGTTACGGAAGTATTTTGATTCAGAACATGGAACCTATTGGACAATCCAGATAAAACTAGTCTATGGTATTACAGCCCTGTTTTCTAGCTGGTTCAAATGGTCCCAACTGGTCCTAATTGGTCCAAACTGGTCCTAATTGGTCCAAACTGGTTCTAATTGGTCCCATCTGGTCCTAACTGGTCCCAACTGGTTCTAATTGGTCCCATCTGGTCTTAACTGGTCCCAACTGGTTCTAATTGGTCCCATCTGGTCATAACTGGTTCTAATTGGTCCTAACTGGTCATAACTGGTTCTAATTGGTTTAGTTGTTTGACTAAAAGATCTTTTAAAAATATGATTGCTGGTTTCTGATGGTTTAAGATTATCTACCCTTCCATCAACCATCTAAACCAGCTGGGACCAGCTAAAATATCCAGCTAAAACCAGTTTACGGTAATAGTCCTGTTTTCTAGCTGGTCCAGCTGGTCCTAATTGGTCCCAACTGGTCTTAACTGGTCCCAACCGGTTCTAATTGGTCCCAACTGGTCCTAACTGGTCCCAGCTGGTTCTAATTGGTCCCATCTGGTCTTAACTGGTCCTAACTGGTCCCAAATGGTTCTAATTGGTCCCATCAGGTCCTTACTGGTCCCAACTGTTTCTAATTGGTTTAGTTGGTTGATTAAAATGTCTTTTAAAAATATGATTGCTGGTTTCTGATGGTTTAAGATCATCTACCCTTCCATCAACCATCTAAACCAGCTGGGACCAGCTAAAATATCCAGCTAAAACCAGTTTACGGTAATAGTCCTCCTGTTTTCTAGCTGGTCCAACTGGTTTAATTGGTTGACTAAAAGATCTTTAAAAAAAATATGATTGCTGATTTCTGATGGTTTAGGATGATCTACCCTTAGGTAATAGGAGTGTTTTGGAGTCTATTTCCAAGTGGTTTCCCAATGCGACCCTGGCTGGTAAGGTAGACCATGATGGTCACAGTTTCTGGTTGGATAAAGCTGGTTCAAAATGGTCCCGTCAACCATCTAAACCAGTTTGGACCAGGTATCAGACTCCAAAACAGGTGGTTTTATCAGAATTTTCCATCAGTGAAATGACTAATCTTTCCTAAAAATCTAGTCACTGGATTAGATGACCAATGAATTGTAATCAATTAATCATACAAACAGAAATATACACTATCATAATATGGATTATTATATAGAATTACATAACACATGCAAACATATTTCAAATGTAGGGCACAGGGTTAAACTTCCCCTATTATGCTATTTTAAAGGTTCCTAATGTTGTTTTTGCGTCTCCCACAACAGATTTACACGCATCCAAGCTCAAAATCACTGTAATTCCCTCATAATCTCTAATCTGCAGCGTCAGCTCTGAAACGCTTCCATCAAGGATTCAGTCTCTCTAAGCCCCGCCTCTCTGAGAGCTGCTCTGCTGTGATTGGTCAGAACGCTGAATCTCAGCTGAATCGATCTCAGAAAACACGAACAACACGAGCCGAACTCTTCCAGTCTCAGATACACTACAGTGTTTGAGGGCGGAGCTAAGAGACGCTGATCAGCCAATCAGGACCAGAGGCGGGGATTATGCAAATTAGTTACACAAGGTTCATTACTGACGACTCGTTTCAGGTCAGAATCACTTCTTTCTTTCAGGAGACACAAACTCCAATTTGATCCGTAACACTTTGCAGAGCTTTTACATTCAACAACAACTTGAAGTTTGCATAATTCAGGTCCAGACTCTCAGCAAAACATTCATGCTTTAGTAATAAATAAACTCAAAAAGACTGAGCGATGTTTGTGCAGTTTTGACAGGAATCTTCTCCTCAACACCGAGCGGAAACACGTTTGAAATGGAAATATGACATTAAACACTCGTTTGATCAATACAGTGAAACAAAAGCAAGTTGTGTGTGTGACGTTCATGAATGACTTCATTAGACTTGTTTTGATTTTAAATGTCATAAAAACGAAACATAATGCCAATATAATGTACCGCAGAAGCCCAAAATACTCTTACAAACACTTATACCATAAATGTGTGTGCAACTTCTAAATGTTCAGGTTTCAAAACAAGGGAGTGGACTGTGGAAAACATTAGGCGTGTTTTTGCTTTTAGGCCAGGTGTGTGTGTGTGTGTGTGTGTGTTTGTTTGCACTTTCTGGGATGTTTTATTTCTCTGATCAGTAATCTGGGTCGATTGCCTCATGTGAACATCACAAAAGTCCAGACACACCACAGCATATATCAGATATACATCACACACACCTCGGGAAAAACCTTGGGATCTCCCAGTTTGGGGAGTTAAAACGCCTCTAGTGTCTCTATACACACATTTACAAACATGCTTTCAAGATGGACCCACCAAAAGGATGGTGAACTATGATGCTTTTATAAAACGAGATTAATTATGCATGTTTGCATGCATTCAAAAAAAATGTTTCGAATGTTCATCCTTAGTACTTTTGTCTTGTTTTTTTAATACAAATATCCAAACGTTCATGAATGACTGAAGATATCAATCTTGATTTCTGAAAAATGTTTTAAAAATATCTGTATTTCTATATAAAATATATAGAATTATACTATAAAATATAATGATATATTTTTCCTCATCCAGTTCACCCTGATGATAATTGCATGCACATTTATTTCAAGTTGTTCTTTTTTAATTTGCACACCGTGAAATTTTACATACATTTTATATAAAATGTAAAATATTTATATATATACACACAGACTTATATTTCAAAGCTAGGGTTAGGCTTCAAATAAAGATTACTGGAGTACGTTTTGAACATTTTTGTATCTATCTATCTATATGTATATATATATATATATATATGTGTGTGTGTGTATATGAAGAGTTCAGATGCAAAAGCCTCTAAATGCCATTTGAAATTTTCTTCTTTAATGATGATTTTTATCAAACTTGTATATTTAAGTTCAGTAATTTCACTTAAATATCAATTAATAGGTAATTATCATTGCCATTTAAGTGAAATTACTGAACTTAAATATACAAGCTTGATAAAAATCATCATTCTGGAAGAAAATTTCAAATGGCATTTAGAGGCTTTTGCATCTGAACTCTTCATACTGTATATATATATATATATATATATTAGATACAATTTATTGATGTAATCCTAACCCTAAATTCACAATATATGATAATATTATAGAGTAGAATTCAATTTTTTTTCTTCTTGTTATAAGCATAAGAAATCCCTTAAATTTCAGAAATTGCAACACATCTTCTGTAATTCAGTGATAAAGTTTAGATATTAAGTTTTACAAAATATTGAGGAACAACACTTTCTGCATTAATACATGTTAAATAAATATGCCATTTTCTTTATCTTAACAGGTATAAACATTCTGAAGTCATCATGAGTGTGTGTGTGTGTGTGATTCAGGTGTGGTCTTCTGTCCTCCTACACACTCTCTGATCACACACTCATGTGAACTTCATTAGGCTTGTGTAACCACAGGCTCCATCCAATGACACACAAGGGTCTCGGAGATGGAAAAGCACGTGAGAATGCGACTTTGATCTTATTATTGTAAAATGCTATAAAATTCCCCCAGTTTTGACATTTCTGAAATGCAGAATGCGGTTCAGATCGACCCGGGACGCGACGCTGTGAGGATTGCATGTATACATGATGTCAAACTACAGAAGTGCTGTAATTGCAGTCAGATGTTGAGCACTATATGGACGAGTTCACTATATCGTCTGGCTCCGCTAATGGAGGAGTACCAGATTAAATTATCATTCAGGAGGTGAGAAAGAGACAGACAGCATCAATAAAGACATCAGCATTATCTGGTCCAACATCTTCCAAAAGACAATTCTTAAACCTTATTTTTTTAATGTATGAAAATAATTTCACTTTTTTATGTTCATATATGAATATTTTCTACAAGTAAGTAAACAATCCGGGTTTGAAAATCTGGCATATGATTATAAATGAATTAGCAATAATAAATTTGAAAAGTATCATGTGATCATAGACAATAAAATGATTTACTAGTGGGTGAAATAACACTTTTTTCCCATTCTGACCTTTAAAATAAAAAAACTAATTATGGACATTATGGACCTGAATCAATCATTTGAGCTGTCTTTTTTCTTTTTTAAAGGCCGTGTCTAATCAGACTCTGTGGTTTGTGACAGTGTCCCGCTGTTATACACACATAAACACACACCGCGTGTGTAAACAGCGTCGTGTCGTCTGACCTTCACAGGACGTCTGTGAGGAAACACGAGCGTGTGTGTGTCTTCACTCTTCTGATGTTTGTTCCAGTTTTACATCCGCTGCTCCGCACATCGATCAGATGAAGAGGTGCCGTCTCTTTATTAAACACTGCGGTCGGACGCGCTGCTGGAATATCTTGGCCGTCCGGCCCGAAACTGTCAAACTGTTTCCACATGACGGATCAGGAATCCCGTGTTCCAGCACTTCCAGAACCAAACAACCCGCACTCGCTTTTCCATCACAAGAGGAGGAGAACTTACAAACATCGAGCCGGAATGAGCAGAAGAGAAAAGACAAACACTGGATGGATGGATGGACGGACGGACGGATGATGGATGGATAGATAGATAGACAAATAGACAGATAGATAGATAGATGGATGGATGGATGGATGGAAAGATAGATAGATAGATAGATAGATAGATAGATAGATAGATAGATAGATAGATAGATAGATAGATAGATAGATAGATAGATAGATAGATAGATAGATAGACAAAAGATGGATGGATAGATAGATGGATATAGATAGATAGATAGATAGATAGATAGATAGATAGATAGATAGATAGATAGATAGATAGATAGATAGATAGATAGATAGACAAAAGATGGATGGATAGATTGACAAAAGATGGATAGATAGATGGATATAGATAGATAGATAGATAGATAGATAGATAGATAGATAGATAGATAGATAGATAGATAGATAGATAGATGGATGGATGGATGGATGGATGGATGGGATGGATGGATGGACAAAAGATGGATGGATAGATTGACAAAAGATGGATAGATAGATAGATAGATAGATAGACAGACAGACAGACAGACAGACAGACAGACAGATGGCAGGAAGTATGAATGGATAGACAAAAGATGGATGGATGGATGGATAGACAAAAGATGGATGGATGGATAGATAGATAGATAGATAGATAGATAGATAGATAGACAGACAGACAGACAGACAGATAGATGGCAGGAAGTATGGATGGATAGACAAAAGATGGATGGATGGATGGATAGACAAAAGATGGATGGATGGATAGATAGATAGATAGACAGACAGACAGACAGACAGACAGACAGACAGACAGACAGACAGATAGATAGATGGCAGGAAGTATGGATGGATAGACAAAAGATGGATGGATAGATAGATAGATAGATAGATAGATAGATAGATAGATAGATAGATAGATAGATAGATAGATAGATAGATAGATAGATAGATAGCAGGAAGTATGGATGGATAGACAAAAGATGGATGGATGGATAGATAGACAAAAGATAGATAGATAGATGGCAGGAAGTATGGATGGATAGACGATAGATGGATGGATGGATCCAGTGTTTGAGTGGTTCTGGCTTCGACCCGCTGGGAAACGGCCCATTAGAGTTCAGTTACACACAAACGTTTCCCGCCATTAGCGTCCAGGATCCATTACCTCGCCGCGTCTCCGTCTGAACAGATGAACACTGACGAGAGTTTGACGGAATTTTTCATCTCTATTTTTTATTTATTCAAAATTAGACAACTCTATTATTATTTTAATCTTATATCAGTTGAGATGTTTGTTTAATGCTGATCTAACCAGCAGAACACACTCACTGGGTTTAAAGCTGTTACTATGAGCCCCTATTGGAACTATTCTATTCTATTCTATATGAAGACTGGGAGTGAAAGTTCAGAATAATTATTATTATGTTTTGAATGATGCTATATAGATGTGTTTTGCAGTTAGTTTGTCAAACTCAAAAATTACTTTATTTTTAATAATTAAAAAATGCCATTATTTTATATGAAAAAGGTAACAATTGACAAAATATTTTAGTTTGTCTTGTATATTTGTTTGATCTGTTATGTGGGTTGTCTTCAGTAGCCGTCACTCTTTGTTAACACTGTTGTCCAGTACAAGTGTGCCGCCCCCTCCCTTTTTCCCACGTTCCTTCGCATGCATTGAGGAGACATGGGATGGGCCGCGGGATCAAGTGTGTGTGAATTGCCCCCTTTCACTCTTTGACTTTTCTCACAAGTCCCTATTAACTCCAAACAATCCGTCGACGGCACTTCCCGAGCGCCACGGCTCCCAGTGTGAAGATGAAGGACACTGAGGGGTTAAAGGGTACGAGACCGCCTGCTGCTGCTGGAAAACACACACACACACACACACACTCGCACGGCATGGGCCACAACCCTCAAAACATACCAGAGACACGGATTCAACCACTCACACTCTTAGAACAGAAGGATCAATTGGATTGTGTCTAAAACTCTAGGGTACTTGACTAAATTTGAAGGAAGCATCTTTATAAAGAGAAATGCCTTCATTGATCGCATCATAGTTTCATGTTTAACTGGTTATTTACTACAGTATTTCACTTATAACTTGTTGTATTGCTGAATATATTCATGTGAGTGTTTTAAGAGCACATCAGAGCACATTTCTGCATTGATTTTTTCACAACTATTTTGAATTACGCAGTTCATTGTGTTGTGTTTCGTTGTGTTTTATGATTAAAGAAAATGCCTGTAAATGTAACAGAAAATATACTGGCGATTTTCTGTCAGGTCATTATGCGTTACTGAACTGAGACACGTGAAATAGCAGGTCTTTTTCTAAAGAGAAGCATATGAGACTTAAGCAGAAGTCTATGTTTTTCTCCCCTTTTCATCACTCAGAATCTCATCTCGCTGAAGGAAGAGGGTCAGATGTGCATTTGAAGGGAAGCGTCCAGTGCCAACTTTCCCTTTAGCAGAAGTAGAGGTTGAGGCAATGGAAACGACATGTGAATCTTGGAATGTGTGTGTGTGTGTTTGTATGGATTGCATGAGCTTTACATTGTCACACATGCAGTGCAGCTTAATGGTCAGTTGATCGTCCTCTAAACACTTCATAAACAGAGTTCCTCCAAAATCAGTCACACTGTGACCCAGACCACTGTCACTACAACAGAAGGCATGCGTTATGCATGACAAATACAAAGTTCAGTCATGAAACTCCAGATACTTTTGTCCCACAGCAGCAGCAATAACAGTAACACCAGCCACAATAACAGTAACGGCAGCAGCAATAACAGTAACGGCAGCAGCAATAACAGTAACGGCAGCAGCAATAACAGTAACAGCAGCAGCAATAACAGTAACACCAGCCACAATAACAGTAACAGCAGCAGCAATAACAGTAACGGCAGCAGCAATAACAGTAACGGCAGCAGCAATAACAGTAACAGCAGCAGCAATAACAGTAACGGCGGCAGCAATAACAGTAACAGCGGCAGCAATAACAGTAACAGCAGCCACAATAACAGTAACAGCAGCAGCAATATCAGTAACACCAGCCACAATAACAGTAACAGCAGCAGCAATAACAGTAACACCAGCCACAATAACAGTAACAGCAGCAGCAATATCAGTAACACCAGCCACAATAACAGTAACAGCAGCAGCAATAACAGTAACAGCAGCAGCAATAACAGTAACGGCAGCAGCAATATCAGTAACACCAGCCACAATAACAGTAACAGCGGCAGCAATAACAGTAACACCAGCCACAATAACAGTAACAGCGGCAGCAATATCAGTAACACCAGCCACAATAACAGTAACAGCAGCAGCAATATCAGTAACACCAGCCACAATAACAGTAACAGCGGCAGCAATAACAGTAACAGCAATAACAGTAACAGCAGCAGCAATAACAGTAACAGCAGCCACAATAACAGTAACAGCAGCAGCAATAACAGTAACAGCAGCAGCAATAACAGTAACAGCAGCAGCAATATCAGTAACACCAGCCACAATAACAGTAACAGCAGCAGCAATATCAGTAACACCAGCCACAATAACAGTAACAGCAGCAGCAATAACAGTAACAGCAGCAGCAATAACAGTAACAGCAGCAGCAATATCAGTAACGGCAGCAGCAATATCAGTAACACCAGCCACAATAACAGTAACAGCAGCAGCAATATCAGTAACACCAGCCACAATAACAGTAACAGCAGCAGCAATATCAGTAACACCAGCCACAATAACAGTAACAGCAGCAGCAATATCAGTAACACCAGCCACAATAACAGTAACAGCAGCAGCAATATCAGTAACACCAGCCACAATAACAGTAACAGCAGCAGCAATAACAGTAACAGCAGCAACAATAACAGTAACAGCAGCAGCAATATCAGTAACGGCAGCAGCAATATCAGTAACACCAGCCACAATAACAGTAACAGCAGCAGCAATAACAGTAACAGCAGCAGCAATAACAGTAACGGCAGCAGCAATATCAGTAACACCAGCCACAATAACAGTAACAGCAGCAGCAATAACAGTAACAGCAGCAGCAATAACAGTAACGGCAGCAGCAATATCAGTAACACCAGCCACAATAACAGTAACGGCAGCAGCAATAACAGTAACAGCAGCAGCAATACAACATGACATCATGACTTTTGCGTAAACATACACGCCACTTTCGAGTCAAGTGGCGTGTCATCTCTACGCATTTTGAGCTATCCGCGTGTATCCGCGTTTGCGTGCATGTCTACGCCATTAACGCCCGCGTAATTCCGCGTGTCTGTACACGACGTCAAATCTCCAGTCATAAATGCCATTAACCCCAGTGACGGTTTGGTTTAGGGACGGGGTTGAGGTAAGTCATATTTATATAACGTTAAGTCAACGGCGTTTATAAACACGCTGAAAAGCGATCTATGCGTCTTGATAGGACGCCAAAAATGGAAATACGAATTGGCGTGTCATACACACGCTACTTCATGAGATCAGTCTGAGCAATAACACTAACAGCAATAACAGCAGCAAAAAATAACAGTAACATAAACAACAGCAGCAGTAGCAATAACAGTAAAAGCAACAAAAACAGTAACAACAGCAGTGTTGTGTTAATGAGTGTTTTCGAATGAGCCTGGGGTGGAGAAGACCCCAGTAATCTCATGTGTCTCTTTTATAGTTCCAGAAGAGATCTCAACTATACGGCCTTACACACTGACTGTAGTTAACCCTGGGTCATTCTTAACCCCAGCTAAAACGAATCCTGGGTTATCTTTCTTCACGTTTTACACTGATCATAATTTACTGTGTTAATCCTGGGTAATCATGAACTGGGTTAAATACTTTTAAGCATAAACCTACTTAATTTCTATGCACTGTATACATTGATAGCTTCAGTCATTTTGCTTCTCAAGTAGATTTAAGAATGATTGTACTGGAAAAATAATTCTCTCGATGAGGTTTCATCTCACATTTGGTTTCCATTTTCCTTTCCTTTGACTTCAATCGAGACAAAAGCTTTTTGTTCTTTTATTTTTTCTTCATTTCCCCGCTTTACACGCTGTCCATCCGTCCGCTGCTGGAAAGTCGTGTTATTTAGAGGCTGTTTGCCATCAGTGAAAGGGAACGGACTGTGTTACTCTAAAGGAAAATTACAGAGGCGCATTTAGTCCCGGCCAAACTGGTGGCTTTACCCACAGTGCTTTGTGCCATCTAGGACGAGGCTGGTTTAGGTTTCGGCCATGGGTTTATTTGTTAACAGCATTATAAACGCTTGAGCCCTTGAACCTGCGTCCAGGAGAATGATGTCTGAAGCTTTAAATAACAGGCGTCTTTGATGCGTCTGCCAAGAGGATCCGAGTGCACAAATGAACCGAGCGACTGCGTAGGAATATGCATCCCGTTATAAACTTTACCATCAATGCATCGCTGCCCGTAATATGGAGACTTTGAAACGACTGGCTCATGTAGTTTCAAAATCACTAATATTTTCCACCCATTAACAACATTAACCTGCCGCCAGCTGCCATGTCATGAACTTCACATCGCATGCTTGAGTGAAGCAGAAGTCCGAGTGTTAGAGAGATGCACGCACCTCGTCTAAGAAAATGCCAAATAAGTGGCATTTAGAAAATATTCGGAGGGAGTTTTCTTTAATACTGTCTTGGCCTGATGTGAAGAGTATTACACTAATAAACTGAATGGGATGCTGGTTAAAAAACTATTGCACAAAATTTGGCATTGGAACTATTTTCACTCAGAAATTGCAAGTAAACTTCAAAATTATTTTCAGAGAAATGGTTTTGAACATGAATTTGCTTGTAAAAAAATTATTTAATTTGAATCTTTTAAAATTTTAATCCAATAATCTTTATTTAATTTTTTTTTTTTTTTTTACAGTGTATGTGGAACTGAGTGTGTTTAATTCAGGTTTCTGTATATGTCTAAAGCATTTTATAGTCACTTTAAAAAAAAAAAAAAGAACTTTTGCTGATAATTTAGTCATCCCCATGTCATCCAAGATGTCCATGTCTTTGTTTCTTCAGTCGAAAAGAAATTAAGGTTTTTGATGAAAACATTCCAGGTTTTTCTCCATATAATGGACTTCAATGGGAACCAAACGGTTCAAGGTCCAAAAGACAGTTTCAGTGCAAACTGTTCAAAGGGTTTTAAACGATTCCAGACGATGAATAAGGGTCTTATCAAGCGAAACGATCGCTCATTTAATAAATAAATAGATAAGACCCTTATTCTTTGTCTGGAATCATTTAAAGCCCTTTGAACAGTTTGCACTGAAACTGTCTTTTGGACCTTGAACCGTTTGGACCCCATTGAAGTCCATTATATGGAGAAAAACCTGGAATGTTTTATTAATTTCTTAATTTCTTTTCGACTGAAGAAACAAAGACATGGACATCTTGGATGACATGGGGGCGAGTAAATTATCAGCATGAATAATGAATAACATTAAATAAAATGATGGTACAAGTGGCAGTAAAATAATGCATTAAGAAAGAGATTTATATCTGTCTATCTGCATATTATCAGCAAATACTCATGCAATCAGAACTATTGTGACTGAGGTTTTGAATCTTAGTACTGCACATGTACGTTGCAAATCTTATGAAGAGCATATCTTTTGAACAACTATAATGCACATATTGCAGAATATTCACAGAACATAGTTTATACTGCAGAAACCGGTTTTGTTTCCCAGATTTGGGTCGAATGTGCAGCGCCAGCAGAACGCAGTAACGTGACGAGGTCACAGAGACGTCCATCTGTCCTCAGTGAACCGGAGAGAGAGAAGCGGTGAACACACACGGGCGTCTGAAGGTGAAGAAAACCTCCAAGCGTTCACATATGGGTTAGTGGTTTGAGAGAGAGATGGAGGTCAAATATGAAGGATTTCTGCAGGTGCTGAGTGTGTGTGTGTGTGTGTGTGATATCTTTACATATACACACTTCAGGTCAAAAGTTTGGAATAATATATATATATATACACTGAAAAAAATTGGAGTAGGATTTACTTGAAAAAAGCTAAGGAACTTTTTTCACTCAGAAAATGCTAGTAAATTTACAAAGATTTGCCAAGTAAAAACCTAAACATATTTATCAGTAGCTTTAATTAGAAATATTTCAGTTAAATTTACTTGTAATATGGAATTAAGTAAACTTTACAGAAAATAAGTAAATTTAACCTGGCTAGTAAAAGGTTGATTAATATCAATTTAGTTGAAATTTCCTTGGCCTTTGCATTACATTTCATGAAAACAATAATATTGAATTTTATTTGTCATTTATAATGTGTGCTTTACTTGACATCATGTCATATGTTGAGCATCCTGTGAATGCAAAGGCCTCAATACTTTGTAGACAAAACACAACGGTGGTAACTTTTGATGGGTCGTTTTTGTCATTTTGAGCAAAAAAATTTACTCGAAATGTCACAAAAATGGCACGTTACTAATACCGACAACAAAAATTAATGATAAAACAGTGTTAATACAGCTGGAAACCAGTGAAAAATTAACCTCATTAATTATTTAAGGTCCAGTGCATGATGGGAACCCCAGTATAAGAAAAGTTGAGTCATTTTTACTTAATTTTATTGAGTTGATATTTATACTTTCATTTCTACTCTCTTGAATTAAGTACTGATATGGAATTTACTTCGTTTTTTTTTTTTTTTTTAATTCTTGCCTGAACTAACTTTTTCATGTAAATTACATTGGGTTTTTTTCAGTAGTATTTACTTCACCAAAAAATCATTTTTAAAGTTTATATATATCTTTTTTTTTAAATGAAGTCTCTTCTGCTCACCAAAGCTGGATTTATTTGATTAGAAAGTACAGTAAAAAATAGTGAAATATTATTATAATGTAAATCATCTGTTGTCTATATGAATATATCGTAAAGTGTAATTTATATCCTGTGATCAAAGCTGAATTTATCATCATTACTCCAGTCTTCAGTGTCACATGATCCTTCAGAAATCACTCTAATATGAGGATCTGATGCTCAAGAAACATTTATGATTATTATCAATGCTGAAAACAGTTCATATTTTTTTTGTTAACCATGATACATTTTCTTTTTCAGGATTCTTTGATGAATAGAAAGTAAAAAAAAAACAGCATTTATTTTAAATATAATATTTTGTGACATAATAAATGTCACTTTTGATCAATTGAATGTGTTCTTTATGAATTGAAGGTTTTTATGGCAGTGGATCACCGTTTCCATAAAAATATGAAGCAACACAACTGTCAACATGGATAATGATTAGAAATGTTTTCTAGAGATTAGTTTATATATTTCCGAAGGAAACATGTTGTAAATATTTGGCTACAATTATTTGATTAAAACCTCCATTTGAAAGTAGAAACAGATTGAATATCATCAAAATGGTAAATAATATTTTCTTTCAAAGCTAGTGCACACACACACTCTCTCTCTCTCTCTCTCTCTCTCTCTCTCTCTCTCTCTCTCTCACACACACACACACACACACACACGGATGGAATTCCCCCATCATGCTCTCTGCTCTGTCTCCTCTATCCATCATCCTCTATACGCGTGTGTGTGTGTGTGTGTGTGTGTGTGTGTGTGTGTGTGTGTGTGTGTGTGTGTGTGTGTGTGTGTGTGTGTGTGTGTGTGTGAAACCCGAAGTTTTCTTCAGACATCAAGCCTCGGGAATGTAAATGATGTCACAGCGTGTCGCAGCGCAGGATTGGCTGGTATGGTGGGCTCATATGGGTGGACGACACACAAGAGACTCATTATTATCAGAAATAAATGATGTCGAGGACTCATTAATTATAAAGACACTTGAGTAAAACTCTTGAATTATTTGGCAAAATCATTATAATGATGTAAGGATCTGAATTCAATTTCCATTTAACAGATGTGAATAATGTGTGTGTGCCTAATATTAAATAATTTAATTATTACGATCTCTTAATTGTTTCTCTCTCCTGCTTTTCAGATCTCAGAAGAAACTGGAAGAAAAATGTCTCTTCAAAATGTGCTGAACGCCTCCTTTCGGGTTTCACAGAAGAAACTCAATTAACAGAATTATAATTTTAGGGAGAACTATTAAAGTGCGGCTATTATTTTCAGATATTCACTATCATGCAGTGTGTGAGTGTAAAAGTGTGTGTGATTCTGACCAGAAACGAGTCGTCAGTAATTCAGTCTCACTTCCTGCGGAACCTTGCGTAACACATTTGCATAATCCCCGCCTCTGGTCCTGATTGGCTGAGCAGCGTCTCTTAGCTCCGCCCTCAAACACTGTAGTGTATCTGAGACTGGAAGAGTTCGGCTCGTGTTGTTCGTGTTTTCTGAGATCGATTCAGCTGAGATTCAGCGTTCTGACCAATCACAGCAGAGCAGCTCTCAGAGAGGCGGGGCTTAGAGAGACTGAATCCTCGATGGAAGCGTTTCAGAGCTGACGCTGCAGATTAGAGATTATGAGGCAATTACAGTGATTTTGAGCTTGGATGCGTACGTACGACATTAGGAACCTTTAAAATAGCATAATAGGGGAAGTTTAACCCAGTAAATAGAAAAACGAGACAAAATATCAGACAGACAGAGAAGAAAGAGAGAGAGATGATTGTAAACTCCTGTCAGGTTTGAGTCTGAGAGCAGATGTGGCGTTTTGTAAAGCTGATGTGTGTGTGTGACACAGATGTGGCTCATTAAACGCTTTGGAGAGTGTCTCTTTGGGGAAACACAGATCCAGTTCTTCCCGGTCCGGGGCAAGAGAGCCATCATAGGATCAGACAATATGTGTGTGTGTGTTTATGTGTGATTTGGAAACACCTGAACAGAGGAATCAGCTGATCTTCAATACGAGCAGACGATGGTATAAAACGCGTTCAACTGACCAAGAGTGACAGTAAAGGCATTTATAATGTTTCAGATGAAATAGTGTGTGTGAACACCTGTTATACGAGAGCATTTCGGCTCTAGAAGAACACCTGGCAAATCACACACACACACACACATTCACATATG
The DNA here is from genome assembly GCF_016745375.1 of Pimephales promelas. The sequence continues at coordinate 7,660,009 of NW_024121321.1, forward strand.
TGTGTTTAAAAGCACAGCTTGGTTTCCTCCGCCAGTTTCCCAGGACCGTCTAGTTTAGTTTCAGAACTCTGTGACTTTGATGTGTTTTATGAGATTCAGCCTGATGAACACACACACACACACACACACATACATACTCATACACACACGCTCACACACACACACACACACACATGCTAATTGACTACTAAAAGAGGAGTAAGTAAATTTTAACAAGATATAAACATAAAATGTAAATGCTTTCTGTCACTTAGGGGAGTATACTATTTTAATTTATTTAATTATTTATTTATTTATTTTCTTATTTATTTGCTTGCTTATGTATTTACTAGGGTTGGGTATCGTTTGAATTTGAACGATTCTGATTCCGATTCCGATTCCTTGTTTCGATTCCGGTTCCTAACGATTCTCGATTCCGATTCTTTTAAGAGGCGGGGTCAAAAAAGTTTAGCTAACCTTGCTAACCAACGGCCTTTCTGAAGGAAATACTCCTTCTGTAAAAATACTCCTTTTGTCACAAATTTTGCATTTTGCCGAGATTTCGTTATTTTTAGAAAAGTGAAGCCACACTTTGGATCGCTGACGTAAGCTACTCATGTTCGACTCGCGCGGTTATGCCAACACTTCCGGTAGACGCTTCTTCGTTGGTGTTGTTCAGCGGTTTCTTCTTCAGCTCGGCGGACTGTGAATATCGAAACTAGGAATCGAAATTTTAACTTTTGAACGATTCCGGGAAAAACAAAAAGTTAGTCTCGGTTCCAATCGATACTCGATTCTCGATACCCAACCCTAGTATTTACATATCCTCGCCTATTTATGTGCCTATTTATTAACATGTCCTGCCTCGACTTCCTGTTTCGAAAGAAAATGAAACGATGTGTGTCGATATTAAACAGCGATTAAAACGATTAAAAGAATATATATATATTTGTGATAAACCAGTGATGCAGTTCTTGTGTTTAAATGATCGTCTCGCAGCACAGAGAGCGAAACATCTGACTTACACACACATGACCTTTCCCCTAATTCTGTATGACCTACATCCTTGCACTCGACACACACACACACACGTCGCTTTGGATAAAAGCGTCTGCCAAATGCATAAATGTAAATGTAATTCACACACACTCACACAGACACACACACACACAACACGGATGTTGTTGGCTCTTGTAAGAGCATCTGCTAAATGCACACACACGTCAGTGTAAATACACACACTATGTCACTGGTTCTGTTGCGCTGAACGGTCCTGCGTGGGTCGGGTCGAACACGAAGCTCTGCTCAGTGATGTCATCGGGGTCATTTACTCCCGAAGGTCGCGGCGTACGAGAACGTAACTTCACGAAGAAGCCGTGTGTCTGTCTCAGACGAGACGTCACTATTCTGAAGGACTATTTCCTGTTACTCAGTGTCGGGGGTCACCTGGGTCAAAGGTCAGAGTGAGTGAGACGAGGCTTTGTGAGGAGACAGACACACGACAGAAAGCGTCACACACACACACATCTCATGCGGCGGCTCGTTTGATGCATCATAGATGTAGGATGAGCTAATCGTGATGAACTAATCTAATCAAACATCTACTACTGGTGCATCTCCATCACACACACACACACACACACACACAGAACACACCAGGCCGATGTGATCTGAGCGCAGCCAACAGGATCTGGGTCAAACTGTGTTCCCAGAGGGCGAAGACCAGATCACACACACACAGTCACATGTGAATGATCACATTGCTTTTATATCACCACATGTGTTTATACTTGTTATCATAACACAGGTGTAGACGGCATGTGTGTATGTGCGTGTGTAGTAAAAGCCTGATGAGGTCATCGCAGTGATGTCATGATGCTTCATGCAGCTGTTTGTTCGGCACAATGTTCTGGTAAAGTTATTGCATCCCAGCATTCCTTCACTTTCACAAGCCGTATCGGCATTAAATGTGCAGTTATTGCGCGGCTCGCGCTCATATTCGCTACATGAAACGTGTTTAAAGTAGAGCCAGAACGATATTATCGGCCGATATTAGCCATTTTACAAACGGTATCGGCAGTTATAATGGCCGATAAATGAATATTTCAAAAATAAAATAAAAACGGACACGCTTGAACCATGTCACGAGTGTTGGAGTTGTATGGTTTGTCCACTAGAGGGCACTCTACACCAACACTCGTTGAATTGTTCACGATGCATACATTGCTTGAATAACAATTAAAAGATCATCCCCACCAGTTCTCTTAACTCAAATAAGCATAACACCCCGTACTTTTAGTAATTTCTTGTTTACTAACGTTAATTGGCAACGTAACGATGACGTTGCACGCTCGTAATTTCACTCGTTCGACACGTCGCGTTTTCAACTGAAGAGTCTGACGGACAGGGAGTCGTTTTACTTTTCTGAGCTGAGATGCTTTTTATTTCGTAACAAGTTGCAAAAATAACAGTAAAATAATGACACTGATAAACTGACACATCTCTGACAGAAGATACAGAATCTGACAGAAGCGTCATTAGCGTTCGTCTTTCAAAATAAAAGTCTCACATCAGTAAAATATTTAGAAGTATTATGTTCGTTGTAGTTTATTGTTTCTTTGACTACTTTAAAAAAAGTTTGCTTCTTAAATTCGGTTTCACAAATGTTATCATTCAGCTGAACGATGTGCATTTTGAACACATTATGTTCTTATAACATAATGTAACATGTAGGCTAAATTTGTGACTATCATGTCCAGTTTAAAATAAATAAATAAAATATCGGCCGATATATTGGATTTTAAAACCTAAAAATATTTGTATCGGTATCAGCCTTGAAAATCCTTTATCGGTCGGGCTCTAGTTTAAAGCCCTGTCGTTTATGCATCATTTAACCGAGGCGGTGATAAACACCAAATACACCAAACTACGAAAACTATGTCAATTTTTATCAACATACATTTATTTAGCAAATCTCAGTAACACTTTATTTTGATTGGAACATTCTGTTGACTATAAGTGACTTTACAACTACATATCAACTTATTCGATCCCTACCAGTCTACTAATACTCTACTAACACTTGACGTTTAGGTGCAACACTACTTATAGTCATCAGAATAATAATGTGTTAAAGGGACCGTCAAAATAGAGTGAAACTCAAATCTCAACTGCTTTATTGTTATAATATCATTGCTATACTCGTCCATCTGATAAACAGGACTATAAGGCATGAAGATATTATAAACATTAACATACTATAAAATGTGGTAACCTGCAATTGTTACCTGTTTTTACTTGATTAAACCTATAACAATGTATCTTGTTTGTATAAATGGATGCATGTATGTAACATTTTTGACTTATCATGCATCATGCTTTTCTGTGAAGCTGATTTAAAACAATGTACAATGTGACAAGTGCTGTACACATCAGATTTTAGTGTTTTTATGTTATTTACACTATTTAGTGTTTGTGTGGGTCATGTGGGAGTAACAGAGTCACCTCTGAAGCGTTGTGTCCCGATCCTCCTCTTCATCGTCTACGTGACTCACACTGCAGCACTAAAACTTCACAGATCAGCATTCTCACCAGATCTCGGCCCCTACACGCTCCACTTCACCAGTTATTTCTCGTCTGTGTGAAGTCAAGTCATTTTTATTAGTATAGCACTTTTCACAGCTTTACAGAAAAGCATGATGCTAATGTTTACATATTAATATCTCTTGACTTATATTTAGAAGATTAGATCTTGAAAATGATGCTAGAGAGTTGTGCATTGTTGTCAGGGCGTTGCTATGGTGTTCTGAGTGTTGCTATGCAGTAGCTAGGGTCTTGCCACAGTAGCCACATAGCTAATCACACACACACAACTTTCTTGAACAAGCTGCAAGGAAAACAACTGTGGTATGTTTTTGTGTACTAGTAATATCTTACATTTAAGTTGGTATGAGCACCACAGACATACTATCAAGTGAAAATAAAGTGATATTTTGAACCGACAGTAAACATATAACACACAATGCTGACATTAGCTGTTTATAAAACGCATGGAAACTGATCTTAATGAATAGAATGAATCATACCTGCATGGAAATCCTTTCCAGTGAATGAACGCGGTGTTACACCAACTGGTACTTTTCGTTTACTAACGTTAATTGGCAACGTAACGATGACGTTGCATGCTCGTAATTTCACTCGTTCGACGCGTCGCGTTTTCAACTGAAGAGTCTGACGGACAGGGAGTCGTTTTACTTTTCTGAGCTGAGATGCTTTTTATTTCGTAACAAGTTGCAAAAATAACAGTAAAATAATGACACTGATAAACTGAAACATCTCTGACAGAAGATACACAATCTGACGGAAGCGTCATCAGCGTTCGTCTTTCAAAATAAAAGTCTCACATCAGTAAAATATTTAGAAGTATATGTTCGTTGTAGTTTATTGTTTCTTTGACTACTTTAAAAAAAAGTTTGCTTCTTAAATTCGGTTTCACAAATGTTATCATTCAGCTGAACGATGTGCATTTTGAACACATTATGTTCTTATAACATGTAACATGTAGGCTATGTTCTGTTCTGTTTAACTTCATTCTTTTTTTGACTCACTTTGCTGGGGAAGTTCGTGTAAGCCATTTCTGTGCAGATTTAGCACAAATTCGACTTGTGAGTCATCATGATATATGAAATACATATCTGGTTTACTGAAACACACACATCACTACGCTATAAATAACAGCGCGCTTGTTCATTCAAGCAATAACGAAGATTAAACAGCATTTGATTAGCAGTTATTTTCCAGCATCCTACATTTTATCAATGTTCTTTGTAGGCTACTGTATTGATCTATCCACCTGAAATATATATATATATATTGTAAAACTTTTATTTTAAAGTTTGCTTTGCTTAAATAATTGGCAAAACTCCTTTCCCTAGTTTAAGCATAAATCCAGTGACGCTTGAAATGAGAAACAGTTGTTTGTTCTCTGAACACAAAGTGAAAAATTCTTCCTCCAGATTGTGTTCCCGCGTCCAGATTCCCAGCGTTCCTCTGCAGGGACAGCACAGGTCCGTCCAAGCTTGATTCCCTCCAGATGTGTCCGTGTCCGGCTGGAGCAGTCGAGTCGCTCTCCTACGGGGCGCTTCGTGGAATTCCTCCGTCTAATCCCCGTTTAATGGATCCAGTTTCTGGGTGTTTGGAGAAAGGGCTGCGACGGGCCCCTGAGGTAAAGCTGGTTTAAGTAAAGGTAAACCTCTCCCGCTGGATCGGGCCTCCAGATTAACATGAGAATCGGAAAGAGCAGGTTTGGACCTTTAGTCACCTGTGGGTGAGGTGCTGAATCTGAGGTTGGGAACAGGTGAGTGCACTTAAAGGAGTAGTTCCCTTTTCAAAGAACTTTTGCTGATAATTTACTCACCCCCATGTCATCCAAGATGTCCATGTCTTTCTTTCTTCAGTCAGAAAGAAATTAAGGTTTTTGATGAAAACATTCCAGGATTTTCTCCATATAATGGACTTCAATGGGAACCAAACGGTAAGACAGTTTCAGTGCAAACTGTTCAAAGGGCTTTAAACGATTCCAGATGATGAATAAGGGTCTTATCAAACGAAACGATCACTCATTTAATAAATAGTACGAAATGACTCGAAAAAAGATTTGTTCGTCAGGAGAGTCACGAACGCGCGTCACAGAACAGAGCAAGGCGAGCATTTGAGCTTATAAAACTTAAACTTTACTATTTATTTATTAAACGAGCGATCGTTTCGCTTGATAAGACCCTTATTCATCGTCTGGAATCGTTTAAAGCCCTTTGAACAGTTTGCACTGAAACTCTCATTTGGACCTTGAACCGTTTGGACCCCATTGAAGTCCATTATGAGGCGGTTTGAAGTCCTGGCAGAAGCCCACAGCCGTGTCCGCTTCCCTGTGACGCTCTCTGTGACGGGCAGCTTTTCCTGGGCAGGATCGCATGATTGTTCTCGGCTTCACTCCTCCACCCAGACGTCTTCCTTCGGCTCAGCCCTGATGTCAATCTCTCATGATGTACATTACAGAGCCTTTCGCCTCCCTTTAGCTGGGTCACTGGAAGTGGCGGTGCTGTTTTCACAGTGTGTAAATGCAACGCAAGTTTTTGTTCATTTTATATTTATAGTAATTTATTTGTAGTAAACATTTTGAAGGAGTAGTTCACTTTAAAAAAACATTTGCTGATAATTTACTCACCCCCGTGTCATCCAAGATGTCCATGTCTTTCTTTCTTCAGTCGAAAAGAAATTAAGGTTTTTGATGAAAACATTCCAGGATTTTCTCCATATAATGGACTTCAATGGGGACCAAACGGTTCAAGGTCTCAGTGCAAACTGTTCAAAGGGCTTTAATACGATTCCAGACGATGAATAAGGGTCTTATCAAGCGAAACGATCACTCATTTAATAAATAAATAACAAAGTTTAAGTTTTATGTGAACAAATGAACAAATCTTTTTCAGAGTCAACTAGTTCATTTCATTCGTTAAATGAACCAAATGACACGAAAAAATATTTGTTCATTTTGATGAACAGGAGAGTCACGAACGCGCATCACAGAACAGAGCAAGGCGAGCATATGAGCTTATAAAACTTAAACTTTGTTATTTATTTATTAAATGAGTGATCGTTTCACTTGATAAGACCCTTATTCATCGTCTGGAATCGTTTAAAGCCCTTTGAACAGTTTGCACTGGGACCTTGAACCATTTGGTCCCCATTGAAGTCCATTATATGGAGAAAATCCTGGAATGTTTTCATCAAAAACCTTAATTTCTTTTCGACTGAAGAAAGAAAGACATGGACATCTTGGATGACACGGGGGCGAGTAAATTATCAGCAAAAGTTTTTTAAAAGTGAACTAATCCTTTAAGCTAAGATTTGATCATGTAAAATAAGGAAGTAATATCAGGTCAGCTTTGATCGCACTCGGACAAACCTTTCCCGCGGTCAGCGCTCATGAATCTGTTTCTCTTTACGAGTCACACCTATTATTTCAGACGTTACAGGCCTCGGTCCAGCATAAACAAACACACGCCAAGGAGCGAAGGAGTGGTGTAGAAGAGGAAGCCCCTCTTACGCTGTGTGTGTGTGTGTGTGTGTGTGTTGCTGAAGTCCAGAACAGTAGGTCATGAGCGTGTGTGGCCCTTCTCTCAGATCTCTATGTTAAATCATAAACGTGTGCCGCTGGTCATGGGAATGTGGAAAACTCCCTCCTCTGAAGTGTGCTCTTCTGTCTTCTCTGGTGTTCATGCTAGAATCTCAGTTTCGGTGTTATTAGATATAAAACAAATGCATTAGTTGACCCTAAAAAGAAATCACAATTCTGGCATTATTTACTCCCTCTCATAGTGACCGCGACTGTCAAGGTCTAGAAGAAACAAAGATGTGTTCATATCAGTGACGTCAAACCTGATGCATCAGTTCTTCAATTTGAGCCCGTAATGAGTTCATTTTTGCTGTTCTTCATGCAAAGATTTCTCATGGCTTTCAGAAGACTTGAAATATGGAGCTTTTATGTGGGTTTTTAAACTAACAAGGTGCTAACATGTAAATTTTAGATGCTAATTTGTACATTTAGGTGCTAATATGTACATTTACGTTGCTAATATGTACATTTTAGCTGCTAATATGTACATTTAAAGTGCTAATGTGTACATTTTAGGTGCTAATATGTAAATTTTAGATGCTAATTTGTACATTTAGGTGCTAATATGTACATTTAAGGTGCTAATATGTACATTTTAGCTGCTAATATGCACATTTAAAGTGCTAATGTGTACATTTTAGGTGCTAATATGTAAATTTTAGATGCTAATTTGTACATTTAGATGCTAATATGTACATTTTAGCTGCTAATGTGTACATTTTAGGTGCTAATATGTAAATTTTAGATGCTAATTTGTACATTTAGGTGCTACATTTTAGGTGCTAATTTGTACATTTAGGTACTAATATGTACATTTAAGGTGCTAATATGTAAGTTTTAGATGCTAATTTGTACATTTAGGTGGTAATATGTACATTTTAGGTGCTAATTTGTACATTTAGGTGTTAATACATTTTAGCTGCTACATTTAAGGTGCTAATATGTACATTTTAGATGCTAATTTGTACATTTAAAGTGCTAATGTGTACATTTTAGGTGCTAATATGTACATTTTAGATGCTAATTTGTACATTTAAAGTGCTAATGTGTACATTTAAGGTGCTAATATGTACATTTTAGATGCTAATTTGTACATTTAAAGTGCTAATGTGTACATTTTAGGTGCTAATATGTAAATTTTAGGTGCTAATTGGTACATTTAGGTGCTAGTATGTATATTTTAGCTGCTAATTTGTACATTTAAGGTACCAATATGCACCCTTTAGGTACAAAAGTGTACCTTTTGAAAAGGTACAGCCCCAGTGACAGCTTTTGTACCTTTTTTCTGAGAGTGATGAATCAATGATGTGATTCGAAGTGTGTGTTTTATGGTTTGTTTGTCCTGAAATTATTTGGCCTAAATGACGTCAGCTGAACAGGAACGTTGATTGTTTCATAGATGAAGTAAGTTATTACATGTTGATGAATGATTATCAAGACAAACATGTTTCTCTCTAGAATAACGTCACTGATGAATCATTCCCAATAGGATAAGGAACACGAATTAAGAGAGTAAATAGAGTCAGAGTTGATGTATGATGACTTGAACGGTATTTGAATGAACAGTCAAACCCAAGGAGCTCTGGGTGGTCAGAATCGCTGTGTCTGCGAGACAAACGAGGATTGAAAGAGTGAAAAGGAAGAAGGGATGATGATTGGCCTTGCTTCTCATGCCGGCGGTCGGTCTGGTTCAGGAAATTCCTGCGCTTGTTTCGACTCCGCAGAGAATCCACTTCCCGTGGAGGTTCAGAAGCTCTTCAATCATCAGAAGTCGGAGAGACGTCTGACAGACCACCTTCTGCAGTCTGCTGGAAGATATACATATATATAAAATGACTGTATGAACTCTTAAAGGAGTAGTTCACTTTTCAAAAAACTTTTGCTGATAATTTACTCACCCCCGTGTCATCCAAGATGTCCATGTCTTTCTTTCTTCAGTGGAAAAGAAATTAAGGTTTTTGATGAAAACATTCCAGGATTTTCTCCATATAATGGACTTCAATGGGGACCAAACAGTTCAAGGTCCAAAAGACAGTTTCAGTGCAAACTGTTCAAAGGGCTTTAAACGATTCCAGACGATGAATAAGGGTCTTATCAAGCGAAACGATCGCTCATTTAATAAATAAATAACAAAGTTTAAGTTTTATAAGCTCAAATGCTCGCCTTGCTCTGTTCTGTGATGAGCGTTCGTGACTCTCCTGTTCGAACTCATTCATCAAAATGAACAAATCTTTTTTCGTGTCATTTGGTTCATTCAACGAACGAAACGAACGAATTGACTGAGGAAAAGATTCGTTCATTTTGAAAAAAACGAGTTCGACTGGAGAGTCAAGAATCGGTTTTAATTCAAGAAAGCTTTGGAATATTGATGTAAGATTGGTCTTGCTTTTAAAGAAGACATTTGGCCGATTTTTGTAGAAGTTAAATTAATTAAAGTGAAACAGAAAAAAAGTAAAATGTAAAAATGTTATTATTCATATTTGATATAAAATATATATCTTTCAAAACCTGGTGGACTCTAAAACTGCAAGAAAATCAAAGCCAAATCTCTGAACAAGTTGTGTTTTAAATTTTAGGTTGATATTTCAAAAAATGAGCTTACAAGAAATATAACAGTGTGTGTGTGTGTGTGTGTGTTTGTCTGCAATACCGAACGCACAACCAGACTCCATCACTACCCATGCAATGGCGTCGCCATCTCCATATGTGTTGGAGTGATATGAACCATTATTCCCACAATTTTTAAACAATCTTTTGAACTATTGGCATGAAAACAAACGGAGGTTTCTATCATTCTTTCATGATTTTTATGTTCATCACTATTTCAAAATAAAAGTCTTAACACGCCTTAGGAGGAGTATGAACATAATATTCTTGTTGCAAATTGATAGATTACTATTTATTTTGGAAAATCAATCACCAAACATGAAAACTACAGATCGTAAGCTTTCAAATGAGATATAGTTTCTCAATATTAGTATAGGATATTTTAAATAGGCCTATGTAATGGCCATGGGCATATTGCAGGTTAGACGACCCAACGAGTCAATGTATAGACTAGATTTTCTTTAAAATATACTTACAAATACTCTACAGAAGCGTCTGGAGTCGTTTTTGTGAGAATATATTAATTTTACCTGGAATATGCTCTTTAATTATATTACAAACTATAACTGAGGTGGAGTAGTGCAAGTAATCTCTTTTGAGTAAAAACCTTTATGTCTTTAATGAGAAATTGAATGTATAGATTTATTTGTCGGCTGGATATTGTGCTGTTGTTAAACCCGAGGCTGGTGCGATACAGTCATCTGTGAAAAAGCATTGCCGTTATATGTGAATTTTGTGTAGGTCGTTGTATGTTTTCGGTCTAATGGAAATAAAGTGTGTGTGTGTGTGTGTGCGTGTGTTTTAAGCAGGGCACCAGCAGGCCTGCGGTTTCAGTCAGGCTTTATCTCACATGCATTTCACGCGGATCTTATTACACCCCAAGACATTTACAAGCGTTTTCCTTCTTCAGGAAGCAGAATTCCATTCCTAATGATCCAGCCCGAGAATCCTTCATATCACGAGGTAAAACTCACTCGTTATGCGTGTAAAATCATCACCATCTGAGGGGCGGCAAACACACGGAAACCCAGCGAACACATTCCTGGTCGGCGTTATGGATCACTGAGTTTTCTCATCGATGATGTTGATGCATTTAAACACACTGAACAGGCAAATGTTATGTCATATTAAACTGCATGAAATAACATCTGACGATAATGAGAAGCACATGCTCTTTCTGCCGAGCAAGTTTGTGATGTATTCATTTATTATGGATCTATAATCAGAGTTTAAACAAGAACGGCCTGTGGCAGCAGAAGTTTGAGAAATCCCTTCCATCATTCCAGAACAAAACAAGTTACCACCCATATGATACAACACCACCCATACAACACCACCTATATAACACCACCCATACAACACCACCTATACAACACCACCCATACAACACCACCTATATAACACCACCCATATGATACAACACCACCCGTACAACACCACCTATACAACACCACCCATATGATACAACACCACCCGTACAACACCACCTATATAACACCACCCATATGATACAACACCACCCGTACAACACCACCTATATAACACCACCCATACAACACCACCTATATAACACCACCTATATAACACCACCTATACAACACCACCCATACAACACCACCTATATAACACCACCTATATAACACCACCCATACAACACCACCCATACAACACCACCTAAATAACACCACCTATATAACACCACCTATATAACACCACCCATACAACACCACCTATACAACACCACCTATATAACACCACCTATATAACACCACCTATATAACACCACCCATACAACACCACCTATACAACACCACCTATATAACACCACCTATATAACACCACCTATATAACACCACCCATACAACACCACCTATACAACACCACCCATACAACACCACCTATACAACATCACCTATACAACACCACCCATATAACACCACCCATACAACATCACCTATACAACACCACCTATATAACACCACCCGTACAACACCACCTATATAACACCACCCATACAACACCACCTATACAACACCACCCATACAACACCACCTATATAACACCACCCATATGATACAACACCACCCGTACAACACCACCTATACAACACCACCCATATGATACAACACCACCCGTACAACACCACCTATACAACACCACCCATATAACACCACCCGTACAACACCACCTATATAACACCACCCATACAACACCACCTATATAACACCACCTATATAACACCACCTATACAACACCACCCATACAACACCACCTATATAACACCACCTATATAACACCACCCATACAACACCACCTATACAACACCACCTATATAACACCACCTATATAACACCACCTATATAACACCACCCATACAACACCACCTATACAACACCACCTATATAACACCACCTATATAACACCACCCATACAACACCACCTATACAACACCACCTATATAACACCACCTATATAACACCACCCATACAACACCACCTATACAACACCACCCATACAACACCACCTATACAACATCACCTATACAACACCACCCATATAACACCACCCATACAACATCACCTATACAACACCACCTATATAACACCACCCGTACAACACCACCTATACAACATCACCCATACAACACCACCCGTACAACACCACCTATACAACACCACCCGTACAACACCACCCATATAACACCACCCATACAACACCACCTATACAACACTACCTATATAACACCACCTATATAACACCACCTATATAACACCACCCACACAACACCACCTATACAACACCACCTATATAACACCACCTATATAACACCACCTATATAACACCACCCATACAACACCACCTATACAACACCACCTATATAACACCACCTATATAACACCACCCATACAACACCACCTATACAACACCACCTATATAACACCACCTATATAACACCACCCATACAACACCACCTATACAACACCACCCATACAACACCACCTATACAACATCACCTATACAACACCACCCATATAACACCACCCATACAACATCACCTATACAACACCACCTATATAACACCACCCGTACAACACCACCTATACAACATCACCCATACAACACCACCCGTACAACACCACCTATACAACACCACCCATACAACACCACCCATACAACACCACCCGTACAACACCACCCGTACAACACCACCTATACAACATCACCCATATAACACCACCCGTACAACACCACCTATACAACATCACCCATATAACACCACCCGTACAACACCACCTATACAACATCACCCATACAACACCACCCGTACAACACCACCCATATAACATCACCCATATGATACAACACCACCTATATAACGCCACCTATACAACACCACCTATACAACACCACCCATACAACACCACCCATATAACACCACCCATACAACACCACCTATACAATACCAAAAGCATATAGAAACAATCTGTTGAGTCCTTGGGTTGTTGCAGGTTTGTTGGAACTTATGTAATCAAATGCAATAAATGTTCCTGTGTGAAACAAACAGTGTTAAATGTGTGTTTTATGGCAGCACTGCAGATGTTTTCCCTCACTGAACGACTGAATCCAAACACTCAACTTCAAAAGCGTCAGATAAGATCTGAGTCTACGAGCACTGCTGATCTTACCTTAGAGTCAAAGCAAGCATGCGACTCAGACTTTGGAGTTAAAAGTTTGTCTAAAGAACTACACTGCTTCTCAGTGTGCACTGAATATATTCACTTGCACATGTGAAATAGAAATAGATTAATAACATTGACTAGATTGTTGAAATCTAATGTTAGATGAGACCTCTAGGGTCAAGAACCTGAAGTGAATGTGGAGCGTTTGGAAAATCTGCTATTCCAACATATCCCACATCCCTGATCGAGGGTTTCCATGCCTGTGCGCTCTGCCAGACAGTGAAAGCGTTCGGATTCATTTGTGCACAGCTAAATCATAAGAGGAATCGTCAAGATGCACATTTTTGTTATTGGTTTAGCTCCTCCAAACATGGAAAATGTGTGGGTGTGGAAAATATTTGGGGTACTGAATTTGTTTTGCAGTAATGGCAGAAAACACACATCAGTGAGGACAGTCTGTCTAATTAAGACGGACCTCATATGATCGTATCATTATTCCAAGGTGCAAGTGTTAAATAATTAAAAAACGCAAACTTGGAGACAAAAAAAAAAACGTGAATATGTGAAACATGCACATCAGTCTATAGGTATATATGCACATTTGAATACATAATGTAGTCCTTCTTCAGAAATTGACCTCAACAAACCCGTCTGGCCTTAAAAATTCATGATACAGAATTTTTTATTTGTTTAATAATATATATATATATGACGAAAGATCCTGTGCTCCTCATATTTATGAACAAGGTCTGATCTCCCTGAAGTGCTGCTGCTTTATAATAATAATAATAATCACCCTCATGAGCAAAGCCATTGCTGTGTAAAATGCAGCTCTTGACATTTATATAAAAGTGGTTAGTAAACAAGTCAAGAACGCCAGACGCGTAATGACAGTGTGTTCATGTTAAGGAGTCGTTTGCTGTGTTTCAGACGCTCATCACAGGCGCTCCCGACTCCAAGGTTGCTCAAAGAGGGGAGACGCCACGTTTAGGCCAAAATCCAATCCCAGAATGCATTGCATATATCAGTTTGAGAACTTGAGAAATGGTTGATTTGTAGATTTTGTTTAGTACTTAAAGGTCCACTGGAAAAAAGTAGTAAATTATGTATATATATGAAAATATTTTTTCAGATTTGAGCGTCTCAATGTGTTTAATAACTGAGATTTTCACAACAGAAATGAACCATCACTGAGCTATTTTCCTCAGCAAACACACTTTGTTGCATTATTCTCCTGTTGTAAAGCTGCTCTGAAACACCCTGTGCTGTAAAGCTCTATATAAATAAAGGTGGATAGACTTGACTTGACATGTACAGTAATGCCTTTTATACTGTACCCGAATCAGCTTTCAGACTTTGAAGAAAACTCACTACACTCTCAGAAAAAAGGTACAAAAGCTGTCACTGGGGCTGTACCTTTTCAAAAGGTACACTTTTGTATCCAAAGGCTGCATATTGGTACCTTAGTGGTACATATTAGCACATAAAATATACATATTAACAACTAAAATGCACATATTAGCACCTAAAATGTACTTATTAGCAGCTAAAATATACATATTAACAACTAAAATGTACATATTAGCACCTAAAAAATGTACATATTAGCACCTAAAATGTATTTATTAGTACCTAAAATATACATTAACAACTAAAATGTACATATTAGCACCTAAAATGTATTTATTAGTACCTAAAATATACATATTAACAACTAAAATGTACATATTAACACCTAAAATGTACATATTAGCACATAAAATGTACTTATTAGCACCTAAAATATACATATTAGCACCTAAAATGTATTTATTAGCACCTAAAATATACATATTAACAACTAAATATACATATTAACACCTAAAATGTACATAGTAGCACAGTGTACTCATTAGCACCTAAAATGTACATATATACATTTTATACATATATATATATATAAATATATATATATATATATATATATATATATATATACATAAGACAAGAATTTTAATGTTTTTAAAAGAAGTCTCTTCTGCTCACCAAGGCTGCGTTTATTTGGTTAAAAATACAAAAATAACAGTAAAATTGTGAAATATTATTCCAATGTAAATCATCTGTTTTCTACCTAACCAGTCAGCGTCGCATTGGGAAACCACTGAGAAAGAGACTCCAAAACACTCCTATTACCTACTAAGGGTAGATCATCCTAAACCATCAGAAATCAGCAATCATATTTCTTAAAAGATCTTTTAGTCAACCAATTAAATCAATTAGAACCAGTTGGAGCGAGAAAACAGGGTTATTACCGTAAACTGGTTTTACCTGGATATTTTAGCTGGTCCCAGCTGGTTTAGATGGTTGATGGAAGGGTAGATGATCTTAAACCATCAGAAACCAGCAATTGTATTTTAAAAAAAGATCTTTTAGACCAATTAGGACCAGTTGGGACCAATTAGAACCAGTTGTGACCAGTTAAGACCAGTTGGGACCAATTAGATTAAAATTTATATCCTGTGTTCAAAGCTGAATTTATCATCATTACTCCAGTCTTTAGTGTCACATGATCCTGCTGATCTGATGCTCAATAATCAGTTGTTTACATTTTATTTCAGGATTCTTTGATGAATAGAAAGCTCAAAATGGAGCATTTATCAGAAATCGAAAGCTTTTGTAACATTAAAACAATACCGTTCAAAAGTTTGGGGTCAGTAAGATTTTTTATTAGATTTTTTGGGAGGAATAAATAAAAGAAATCAATACTTTTATTCATCAGGGATGAATTCAATTGGTCAAAAGTGACAATAAAGACATTTATAATGTTAGAAAGTTGGCCGTGTTTGATGCCATGGAAAGCCGCTGATACTGGAATGAAGGAAAGGGTGTGGATACAATTACTGCACAAATGACTTGTTATTCCCCGGCAAACTGTAATTACTTCTGACATAGTTTGGCTGAGATGCTGGAGAGCGCCACAGGCGTGTTCCCCTCGCACGGCTCTCGCTCGCTGGTGTTTCACTTCTTCTGCATGGAGGCCGTCCAGCGTCTCTCTCCAACACACTCGGCTCAGGTGCTGTCTTCATCATGCTTCACTTTTAACCCAAGTCTGGCCCCTTTATTGGTGTTTGATGCATTAAATGAGGAGTTCACTTTTAAAAAAAAAACTTTTGCTGATAATTTACTCACCCCCATGTCATCCAAGATGTTTCCGGTTTCCAACTGGTTAGAATTTATTCACAACGCTACTATTAAATCCATGGTGCTGCCAGTCTGAGAGCTAAACTAAATGCTATTGGCTGTTTGAAAATGAGGAGGAGCCATTTAATATGTCCCGCCTTTGCTTCCCGTTTCAGTGGAAATTAAAGGAGTAGTTCAGTTTAAAAAAAACTTTCGCTGATAATTTACTCGCCCCCGTGTCATCCAAGATGTCCATGTCTTTCTTTCCTCAGTCGAAAAGAAATTAATGTTTTTGATGAAAACATTCCAGGATTTTCTCCATATAATGGACTTCAATGGGGACCAAAATGTTCAAGGTCCAAAAGACAGTTTCAGTG
The DNA here is from genome assembly GCF_016745375.1 of Pimephales promelas. The sequence continues at coordinate 7,676,985 of NW_024121321.1, forward strand.
CAAACTGTTCAAAGGGCTTCAAAAGGGTTTCATCAAAATGAACGAATCTTTTTTCGAGTCAACTCGTTCATTTCGTTCATCGAATGAACCAAATGACACAAAAAAAAAGAGTTCTTAAATTCTTTAAATCAACAGTTTCATTAAATTATGTTCTTCGTAACTGTAGTTCTTTTCCTCATTAAAGCCATTAAATTCGTTAAATTGTCTGATTTCCAAATCAAATTTAGTAATTTTGTGATTCTCCTTTAACTCTACCTTTACTTGAGAGGCAAATGACTTAAGGTATTATGTCTGAGTTTATGCTTTATGCTTAAAACAAGATCAAATATCTGGCAACTGGGCCAGAAAAATAAACCCAATTCAAAGGGAAAGCAAGATTATTTGTCTGACCTCTGGCAGATATTTGTTCTTGTTTTAAGCATAAAGCATAATCTCAGACATAATATCTTAAGTCATTTGCTTCTCCAGGAACTGTATTGTGATTTACGAGTGTTTGGATATCTGTCTTTAGTGGTGCATCTTTCTCAGAAAAGTTTAAATTAACCCTCTTTATTTAAATATCGTTATTTTTCCGGTGATTACTGTAAATCTACACACACATCCCACTGTAATCTCTCAGACAGCAGCACCTGCTCTTTAAGTGCAGTTTGAGTTTCTGTAGAGTTTATATGCTCTCTCTCTCTCTCTCTCTCTCTCTCTCTCTCGGCCACGTGTCTTTCCTGGTAAAGCTGTTGAAGTGGAGCAGATATGAGACTAACTGTCCGTCCCCCTCCAGCTGAGTGACTCAAGCATGGGAAACTGTCTAAGTGAGACACCCGTTTCGTGTTCGTGCGTATTCGGCATGTCTGAGATCAAAGTAAAGACTACAGTTATTATATTATTAGACTACAGTTATTATAGGAATTTGCAGTGATTACAAGAATGACAGAGAATTACTTGCCGTCTTGAGGGTGATGGAAAAAATCATGATTTTTCTGATAGAAATTGCTTGTCTGTATATGGCTGTACAGTTTGCTCAAAAATGTTTTGATTGTATATCAATATGACTGTAAAATAATAGCAATAATAATTGTTCTGTAAAATAAATGTTACCATTATTATTACGAACTTAAAATATTAAAATAAGAATTATTAATATTGTGATATTGGACTAAATTTTTTTTAAAAATGTTTAAAAAAATACATTTTTTCAACTGTAAATTTACAATATCAATATTTATGGCTATCTTCTCAGGCATTAAACCATGAAGCTTTTATTTTGGTGCGAAACCACTGATGTAAAATGTAAAAGAACGCCTGAAAAACGAAGGCCATATATTAGTTTAATTCAACTGCAACCTTTTGAGGTTTGATTCTACACGTAACAAAGCCATTTCGCAGTTCTGCTTTTATTGCGATGTTACTGTCCTGAAAGCTGAGATTGCGTGTCACTGTAAAAAATATTTTCAAGATTTGTTTTCACAACATATTTTCTTTTGTCAAATCAACTTTATAATAATTTATTTAGTTGAGATAGCTTATTATTTTTAGTTTCTGATGATTAAATTAATCTCCTTCATTGTATTAACTCACTTTTTCCAGTTCAATCAACTTAAAATTTTAAGGCAACCCGGGTTATTTACTTTTTTAAGTTAAACCAACAATATTTTTACAGTGTAGTAATAATCACAACATTTTTTCTTTTGTCAAATCAACTTTATAATAATTTATTTAGTTGAGAACTTATAATTTTTAGTTTACAATGATTAAATTAATCTCCTTCATTGTAATAACTCACTTTTTCCAGTTCAATGAACTTAAAATTTTAAGGCAACCAGGTTACTTACTTTTTTAAGTTAAACCATCAATATTTTTTACAGTGTAGTGTTGTGTCTCCCGCCCGGTGACGACACACATGTGGCTCTCGTGGGTGTGAATGTTTCCTCACACCATCAGCTTCTCGAAGGCCCCCTGGAATCAAAATGTAGGTTTTTTAGCTTTCGGTATGAATATGTAAGCCTCAAAGTTATGAATAAGCTGGTGTGTTTCAAAACAATGACAAAAGTCACGTTTACGCCTTCAAAACATGAATCACTGGTTTTATGACATTACTCTCATCACATCTCCTGTCCAATCAAATGCTCTCCAGAATCTTAAGCCCCGCCTCCTCTGCTATAAACACCACCTGGCCGAAGTGATGGTTTCCAACTGGTTAAGAATGAAATGGCTAGAATTTATTTACAACGCTACTATTGAATCCATGGTGCTGCCAGTCTGAGAGCTAAACTAAATGCTATTGGCTGTTTGAAAAGGAGGAGGAGCCATTCAATATGTCCCGCCTTTGCTTCCCGTTTCAGCGGAAATTAAAGGAGTAGTTCACTTTAAAAAAAACTTTCGCTGATAATTTACTCGCCCCCATGTCATCCAAGATGTCCATGTCTTTCTTTCTTCAGTCGAAAAGAAATTAAGGTTTTTGAAGAAAACATTCCAGGATTTTCTCCATATAATGGACTTCAATGGGAACCAAACGGTTCAAGGTCCAAAAGACAGTTTCAGTGCAAACTGTTCAAAGGGCTTTAAACGATTCCAGACGATGAATAAGGGTCTTATCAAGCGAAACGAGCGCTCATTTAATAAATAAATAACAAAGTTTAAGTTTTATAAGCTCAAATGCTCGCCTTGCTCTGTTCTGTGACGCGCGTTCGTGACTCTCCTGTTCATCAAAATGAACGAATCTTTTTTCGTGTCAAAATGAAGTTCCCATTGAAGTCCATTAGAAGGTTATGAAGTTCTGATGCACCCAAACACACACTGAAACACTCAGTGCAGGATTTACAACTTTCACTTAGTAATTGCTTGTAAATGTCACAAACAATTACAAAGAAACAGCAAGAACCACATTAAATAAAATAAAAACTTAAGCAGAAAGACTGAGGTCATATATTTAAGTGAAGAAAAGGAACATTCTTGCGTTGATGAATCGTGTTTTCATGGAGAATAGTTGTGTTGCATCATCAAAGCATTGGCTAAAAGCTTCATTGTGTAAAATGACAACAGCCACGTGATAAACTACACTTGCACAGTGAGTCATAACTCAAACATGTCTATCAGCTGGTCTAATCTTGTCGAGATTGTTTCAAAGCAATGTCACATTAAAAGACAAATGTAAAATCCATCAATTATGAAGCAAGTTCAACTTCAGCTCTAAGCCCAGTTATTAAACGCAGGAGAGACATCATGCAGAGAGAGTTTGATGATGGAATATGAATGATAAACGTGATATATTTGCCCTCTCTTTACATCGAGTGTGTATGAATCACCCGTGTCGCTCAATGCAAACAGCATATTTCACACACACAATGGCTGCATTGAGAGCAGCTCGCCTCCTCGTCATTCCCGCTCGAGTTCATGCCTGTTGATTTCCAAAATAGAGGTCAAGCGCTTTGAGAGACGCGACCCGGGCCGAGAGAGACAGACTGAATCTGGCAGACGAGAGAAGAGCTTGTCTCCACATGCCCGAGAAACAGGGAAAGTTTTTCCATTTTATTTCAAACGAAACACTGAATCCAGCGCAGTGTACCCTGACCTTTGACCTCAGACACAAGGTCACGGTACAATGTAGTACCTGCTCGCTAGATATGTTGCTATGCGGTTGCTAGGGTACGTCACTTTGGATAAATGCAAAATGCACAAATGTAATTTTGCAATAATGCTGTTTTCATTCAGCAACGCATGTTGCCAAGGTGTTGTGCATTTGCTAGAGCATTATGGGGTGTTTCCAGGGCGTTGCTATGTTACTAAGGTGATAGTTGTTTTATACATTCTTAGACTGTTGAGAGTGGTTTCAGAGTGTTTCTACCCAGTTTCTAAGGTGACGTGAGTTTTATCTGGTTGCCAGGGTGTTGCTATGTGGTTGCTAAGATGATTTCAGTGTTTTTTTGCACATTGCTAGAGTATTGTATGTTGTTTCCAGGGTGTTGCTAAGCCCCTGGCTGTTGAGAGTGGTTGCCAGGATGTTTCTACCCAGTTTCTAAGGTGATGTGAGTTTTATCCAATTGCCAGGGTGTTGCTATGTGGTTGCTAAGATGATTTCAGTGTTTTTTGCACATTGCTATGCAGTTGCTAGAGTATTATATGTTGTTTCCAGGGCGTTGCTAAGTCCCTGGCTGTTGAGAGTGGTTGCCAGGATGTTTCTACCCAGATTCTAAGGTGATGTGAGTTTTATCCGGTTGCCAGGGTGTTGCTATGTGGTTGCTAAGATGATATCAGTGCTTTTTTGCACATTGCTAGAGTATTGTATGTTGTTTCCGGGGTGTTGCTAAGCCCCTGGCTGTTGAGAGTGGTTGCCAGGATGTTTCTACCCAGTTTCTAAGGTGATGTGAGTTTTATCCAATTGCTAGGGTGTTGCTATGTGGTTGCTAAGATGATTTCAGTGGGTTTTTTTTGCACATTGCTATGCAGTTGCTAGAGTATTATATGTTGTTTCCAGGGCGTTGCTAAGTCCCTGGCTGTTGAGAGTGGTTGCCAGGATGTTTCTACCCAGATTCTAAGGTGATGTGAGTTTTATCCGGTTGCCAGGGTGTTGCTATGTGGTTGCTAAGATGATATCAGTGCTTTTTTGCACATTGCTAGAGTATTGTATGTTGTTTCCGGGGCGTTGCTAAGTCCCTGGCTGTTGAGAGTGGTTGCCAGGATGTTTCTACCCAGATTCTAAGGTGATGTGAGTTTTATCCGGTTGCCAGGGTGTTGCTATGTGGTTGCTAAGATGATATCAGTGCTTTTTTGCACATTGCTAGAGTATTGTATGTTGTTTCCGGGGCGTTGCTAAGCCCCTGGCTGTTGAGAGTGGTTGCCAGGATGTTTCTACCCAGTTTCTAAGGTGATGTGAGTTTTATCCAATTGCTAGGGTGTTGCTATGTGGTTGCTAAGATGATTTCAGTGGGTTTTTTTGCACATTGCTATGCAGTTGCTAGAGTATTATATGTTGTTTCCAGGGCGTTTCTAAGTCCCTGGCTGTTGAGAGTGGTTGCCAGGATGTTTCTACCCAGTTTCTAAGGTGATGTGAGTTTTATCCGGTTGCCAGGGTGTTGCTATGGGGTTGCTAAGATGATATCAGTGTTTTTTTGCACATTGCTAGAGTATTGTATGTTGTTTCCGGGGCGTTGCTAAGCCCCTGGCTGTTGAGAGTGGTTGCCAGGATGTTTCTACCCAGTTTCTACGGTGATGTGAGTTTTATCCAATTGCTAGGGTGTTGCTATGTGGTTGCTAAGATGATTTCAGTGGGGTTTTTTTGCACATTGCTATGCAGTTGCTAGAGTATTATATGTTGTTTCCAGGGCGTTGCTAAGTCCCTGGCTGTTGAGAGTGGTTGCCAGGATGTTTCTACCCAGTTTCTAAGGTGATGTGAGTTTTATCCGGTTGCCAGGGTGTTGCTATGGGGTTGCTAAGATGATATCAGTGTTTTTTTGCACATTGCTAGAGTATTGTATGTTGTTTCCGGGGCGTTGCTAAGCCCCTGGCTGTTGAGAGTGGTTGCCAGGATGTTTCTACCCAGTTTCTAAGGTGATGTGAGTTTTATCCGGTTGCCAGGGTGTTTCCATGTGGTTGCTAAGATGATATCAGTGTTTTTTTGCACATTGCTATGTGTTTGTTAGGGTGTTCTTGCTGATTGCCAAGGCATTGCTATACAGTTGCTATGGAAATTTAACTGGTATTTAGTGTAGTTACTAAGGTGTGGAATGATTTGACGAATGCTACAGGATGAAATATTGACTATTTTGCCATTAAAGCAAAACAATCGGACTTCAATAACAGTGTGTGTATTGTTGTTAAGGGACACCGTTTTAGTTGTGAATATTGTCCATTTGACACAAATATTCTCTCAGCGTTCTATATTTGGCTCGGTGCAAAAGAAAACAATATTAAAAGTCGAGATGTGATGATATCTTGGCAATGGATGTGATTACCTAAAAATTACCTCAACTTGTAAATGTTGATGCAAAATATTATCACTCCGATCCAAAACAGCCCAAAGCAACAGCAGAGAAAGACTCGACTCAGCAGAGAGCAGTTGTTGCATGTTTGGGTTTGCTGCTAATGCCAGAGAGACCTGTCATTTAATGACTGAACACTTCAAAACAAGTGGCATAATGATGATTACAGCCGGGGAAGATCTCTCTTCGAGAAACAGCAAGAGAGAGACGTACGAATGACAGGGTGTCGGTGCAAGTGTGATCAACCCAGACATTTTTGTATAGCAATGTTACTTTGAAACTCGTGGTTTTAAAAGACTCAAAGTTTCTTCATTTCTGGAACACAAACTGAAGTTTAACTCTCAGTTGGTGAAATTAAACACATGTACATTTGACTGTATGACACAGATTGATTATTTAAAGCCCAGATTCATCCACACCCTTATAGTTCAACATCCTGAGTGATGTCACACAGATGTTCATCAACATGTACACTTCACTGACGCCTATTGAGTGGCCAGAGTCGTGAAGATATGCAGGGGACATAGGATAGAGACTATCCCTGATGTAAAACTAATGATATCCAATTCGATTTTACCACTTCATGAGCGCGTCTAACAGAAAATATAAGTGTTTCTACGTACACATGGTTGCCAGGGTGTTGCTATGTTGTTCTGATTGGTTTTTAGCACATTGCTGTGCAGTTGCCATGGGAACATGTGGTGTTTCCAGGGTGTTGCTAAGTTTCTAGGCTGGTGAAAGTGGTTGCCAGGTCGTTTCTACTAAGGTGACTAAAAAGTACATTGTCATGCAGTTGCCAGGGTGTTGCTCTGGGGTTGCTAAGATGTTGTCAGTGGTTTTTTTTTAGCACATTGCTATGCAGTTGCTAGAGTATTATGGGGTGTTTCCTGGGTGTTGCTAGTTACTAGGCTGTTGATAGGAGTTGCCTAGTTTTTTGATCATTTTTACATAAAATAGGCATTGAACTTCTTATGATATGAGTTTGCTTTTATGTTGTCAGGGTGTTGCTAAGATGATGTCAGTGGTTTTTAGCATGGTTTTATGTGTTTTTTAGGGTGTTTCATTGATTGCCTGGGCATTGCTATCTATTTAGTATGGCAATTTGACGTATTTTTCGCACATTTCTATTTTCTATCCAGTTGCTAGATAAGCATGCGGTTTCCAGGGCGTTGCTAAGTGACTAAGCTGTTGAGAGTGGTTGCCAGGACGTTTCTACCCAGTTTTGAGGGGATGTGTTTTTTTTAAGGTATGCTGCAACGCGGTTGCCAGGGTGTTGCCATGGTTGCTGGATGATGTCTGTTTTTTAAGCATGTTGTTATGTGTTTGTTCGGGTGTCCAGTGAGTGCTGTCCAGTTTTCATGGTAATTTGACAGATTTTTTGCACATTTCTATGCAGTTCTATGGATCATTCAGTGCTGCAGGATTTCACCATTTTAAGTGTACTTCACAAAGGCAGGTTCTAGGGATCAACAACATAATATCTACTGACACTTATTTAATCACATTACATGTACAGTCTGTAAATAGGTTTGTGCAGTGATGCCAGAGAAAATATTGCTATTGCTAAAGTTATATGCATCAAATGGTTAAACGCCTTCATGCATAGAGTTCAAATCTGCCCCAAACGCCTCATAAAAGTGTGTGTAGTTCCTCATTGTGTGCTCTGGCCTATGCGATGCATTCTGTGACACTGAATCATTATGTGTGCCTGAGGTAATGGCTGCTGGGATACGTTGATGTTACAGAAGTTCAAATGTGGATCGAGAACAAACCATCTGGTCATTTTGGGCCACATAACCGTACAGATGTACAGGACCTCCTGATGATTTAAAGATCACATTAAAGTTCATTGTGTCTTTCCTGCTTCAGGGTTGCATGTGGAACATCTGCAGCAACATCACAAATACACAAATCACCCTCGTGACCTCCCCGAGTACCCAAGCAACCGCATGGCAACACCCTAGCAACAACCCTGAGTACCCTGGAAAACGCATAGCGACACCTTAGCAACCACCTCGAGTGCCCTAACAGCCACATATCAACAGCCTAGCTACCAACCTGAGTACCCTAGCAACCGCATAGCAAACGATTTGTCTGAGAGACTGAAAAGCATAGCAACACCCAAGAAACCACCCTGAGTACAATAGCAACCGCATAGGAACACCTTAGCAACCAACTCAAGTGCCCTAACAACCACATAGCAACAGCCTTGCAACCACCCTGAGTACCCTAGCAACCGTAAAGCAAACGATTTGTCTGAGAGACTGAAAAGCATAGCAACACCCAAGAAACCACCCTGAGTACAATAGCAACCGCATAGGAACACCTTAGCAACCACCTCGAGTGCCCTAACAGCCACATATCAACAGCCTAGCTACCAACCTGAGTACCCTAGCAACCGCATAGCAAACGATTTGTCTGAGAGACTGAAAAGCATAGCAACACCCAAGAAACCACCCTGAGTACAATAGCAACCGCATAGGAACACCTTAGCAACCACCTCGAGTGCCCTAACAACCACATAGCAACAGCCTAGCAACCACCTCGAGAACCCTAGCGACGGCACAGCAAACAATTTGTCTGAGAGGCTGAAAACCTTCTAACTTTCCGATTTTACAACTGATTCAAAATTAAAATCAAGCTTTTTACAAGGCTTTCTCAAGGCCAACAGCTTTACTCATCTAGTTAGTTTTAGTTATGTTTAATTAGTCTATTTAGATTACATTTATTGGTATATAAATCATAAATCAATTTTTTTTTTCATTTTACGGATCACAGACAATTATGCATCACATTAAGTGTATTAGTTTATGTTAATTGAAATGAATGGAAATTTTATATGCAATTAATACACATAATCTTACATATTTTAAACCTTTTGATTTTAGCATCAATGATATATTATATTTTTTGTTGATATTTAGAATTTTATTTTTTATATTTTCCTGTTTTCATTTTAATTTTATTTAAGTTTTAGTCATTTATTTATTTTTATAAACATGTCTATATAGTTTAACTAAGTTTTATAATATTCATTTTAGTACTTACGCTTAAACTAAAAGGAAAAAAATGCAACTAGCTGAAATAAATGACTATTTAATATATTTTTTTCATTCATGTTTATTTTATCAGTAATTTTCAAGTGTGTATATATATATATATAGTTTTAGTTTGATAAAAAAAAAAAAAACTTACACTCTTAGATCTCATTAGTCACATGAAAATCGTGCAGGAATATTTTACTGTTTACTTCCAGGTTTAATCGTCTCAGACTTGAACCCCAGTGAGTGTCCAGTGAACTTTTTCAAGCCCTTATGTAATATATGGGCGGAGGGGCAAAAATCAATTCCAAATGTAGCACTTTGTCATTGCATTCTTGGTTCTCCGAAATCAGATCCAGGAAAACACGAGCCCCAAAACCCCCGGAATAAAGAAAAGACTCCAGATGACCTCTGAACAAGCACGGATACAATCCCAGTTTAAATGTGGAGGGGGAGGCTGTAAAATCCTCAGTAATGTTGTAAATGTAAAACGTAATATTTATTGCATGCCAAAAACAATTGCAGTGGTCTTGAAGTCGCTTCGTTTGCTTCTCTGGTGGAAAGTTAAAGAATCTTTGAAGAGATGCACAAACCTCCGATGTTTATGAAGATAACTACAGAAACACGGCGTCTCTGCTAAGGTATGATTGACAAACATCACACGACGAGTTCAGTGACGAAGAGTCAAAACGGAAAATCAGATCAAAACACAAGTTAAGTTAAGTACGTCATTCATCTCTAGTACTGGTAAAGTGACATCCGCTAGCGTTTCTGCTCCTAACATCAATAGTTATGTACGTTTATAGCAATAAAAACGTAAAAAAAAAAATAAACAAAATTCTAAGCATGAAAAAACATGCGCTCAGTTGAGGCGGACACATTTTTTAATCTAATTTGCTTAAAATGGAGAAGTTTTAACATAGAGAAGTAACACATCACGTCAGAACGATCACCCGTTCACGCGGATCCGCGAAAGCGACTGAAACGTTATATTCTGCTGCCAGGCCAGTAGATGGCGATAGAACACGTAATACATCTTTGAGAACACGACAGTGTTTATTGTGTCGCTCGACACACACGTTTATGATGGAGGGAAAAGAGAAAGACTGCAGAAGCGTACAGTTTTATACCGATATTCTGCACCAGGAAGTGATGATTTTATTCTCTTGAACACATGAGATGGAAACGCTGATTTATTCGCAAATGTTTTATGCCATATTGTGCATAAGTTTTACAACTTTGGATTGAATCATTGATTCCGTAATCACGCGTGTTGTTGAGGAGAAGTGCATGAACGCTGGAATTACTAATAAAGAAGGTAGCTATAACAACTTTTTATCTACAACCACCAATTCTGACTTCCAAGAATTTCGAATTTATATCTCACAGGTTTTGTTTTTATTTTTTCTCTCAGAATTGCTAAAAATATAGTCAAGATATAAACTCGGCATTGTGAGAAATAAAGTCTCAATTAAAAAAGATAATTGGAAGTTTATATTATAAAACCTGCAACTCAGAGAGAAAAAAAGTCAGAACTGTGAGATAAAAAGCCACAATTACTTTTTAAATGTTTAATTCTATGGTGGAAAACAAGCTTCATAGACTGAATTATTTATTTATTTATATATGACCTATATGCACTGCACAGCTGTAGGCTACTTCCGTCAGAGATGCTCAATACTGTTATTATGTGAGCTAACTAAGTAATAAAACTATTAAAGTGCCTCTATTATGCTTTTTTCAGATATCTTCAGTGTGTAATAGAGCTGTTTGTGAACGTTAAAGCAAATAATTGATTCTGAACTGCTGAAACGAGACGAACTGATCGATGCTTTTACAGGGTGTACAATCGCTGAGGACTGAGGAAGCCTTCAGGCGACCAATCACAGCAGACTGCTGGGCCATTTGGCCAATCAGAGCCGAGCATGGCCTCGGAAAGGCGGGATTTTAGAGAGTGTGAAATCGACTCTTCAAACGAGTCGTTTTAGACTGAGAAATGTGGTGATTTGCAATGTAATTATGAGAGAATTAAAGTGTTTTTGACCCTTGATGCGTGTGAATCTGATGTAGGAGACGCAAAACAACATTAGGAACCTAAAAAAATATATATATGGGCAGTTATTACAGGATAATTTGATAGTTTTCCTCAGTCTCACGAACACAAACACTTCTGAGTTCAAACGCTGGTGATTTCAAGGTAAGTGAATCTTTACATGTTGAGCTCAGTGTTCAGAAACACCAGCACATAAATAAAAGTATGCAGTTTATGGCATTCATAAATCAGAACTCTTGTTGGATGAGGGTTTGATAGTTGATGCCAATTTATGATATGTTGGAAATTTCAAGTATAGCACAGTAAAAGCAAGTGTTTTATGTACAGCATGTGCACCTTGAATGCATTGAAATGCATAAGTGTGCATGAAATGTAAATGGAAGCATGTGATTCTTCTCTTCCTTCAGCAGACTCAGCGTTTCTGTCTCTCTGATGTACAGTACGTACAGTAAAGGGGCGTTTGGGAATATTTATGTTTCCTGTGCGGATGCTAGTGTGTTTCAATACTGACCTGTGGTCAGTTGCATTAACTTTAACCTACACGCAGTTAAAAATGAACATTGGCCAAAATAAAATGCATACAAATATAAAAATATACACTTAATTATTACAAATATAATCTTTATTTCAGCTAGTTTAAAATCATAAAGGCATATATATATATATATATATATATATATATACAAAATTGTTAAAACTTTAACTAAAAATAACTAACTAAACTATTAACTAAAAAATTAACTAAAACTAAAACCATCCATATGTATATCTATATATATATATATATATATATATATATATATATCTACACTAATTATATTTATATATATATAAAACAATATTTTATTTAAGCAGATTTACAAAATACACAACAAAATTTCTAAAACGTTGACTAAAATTTAATTAAAAAACTTGAAGTATAAAAATGAAAACTAATTCAAAATATTAATGAAACGATGTAAGTATAAACTATAATAGTATATCAATGATACTATAATAAAATAACTGGTCTTATGGTGTATAATTCATTAGTGCATGTTAATCTAAAACCGTTCATCTAAATATAATAATTTAGGGTATCCTGCTCTGATTTGTCGTCATGAGTTTTGCTGATGCTGTTTCATCGTGACTGGCGACTTTCGAGGGAACGGATGATATTTTTCCAGCAGTCACCACAAAAATGAGGGATTTTCCGAATCGTTCACAGACTGTAGATCTGTAATATAAACACATGTAGTAACTCACAGGAAGCCAAAGCTAATAACTACACTGGTTAGACAATAATACGGTACATCAGTGTCTCTGATCTCAACCGAGTGAGACGTTTATCTTTTGCCGTAATGGTTTTTCTTCACGAAGAGCATCCGACAGGGTCAGCGTCATTAGTGTAGACATAATCACTGGCATCTATAGGTTAAAAAGGTGAAACTTCATTATTTTCTGTTTCTAACTCCTCTGTCACACCGCCCAGCCCTAAACGTGACCGTATGGATGTTTGAGTGATCTGAGTTTGAGTCTTGAGACTGTAAATGGATCCCACATGGCGAGTTGCGTGTGGTGTTAGCGCTGGGCATGTCGAGCGGTGGTTTGCCATAGAGTGATGTAATGGTTGACTGCTGATACAGCTTGGCTTTGGCTCATGTAATATGTTCTGCATATGGCCGAGGAGTTTTTCTGTTTCTGTCAGGACCACTGTCGTCAAATGCGATTGACAATTAGCACACAGTTTGGATTGGTGGTCTGGTTCTGGTCTGCACATCCATGGTTTAGGGTTACAGAACACAACCAACGTTAATGTATGCAGATATCATTAATTCAAGATTTTAAAGTACAACATAATTCGAGAATTTATCCGGATTTCAGGAGGGCAATCGCCACATCTGCTCATATTACTGTTTATACACAGAGATGGGCGTCGTATTACTATTGGTAGATGTGGATATCAGCTGATGTGAGCTTGACTAACGTTTCCTCTTTTCTGTTTTCATATCATAAAAAAATAAAAATTCTCTGAGATTGTTTTTGTGGCCCATGTGGCTTTAAAGTCCCCATGAAATCTATATTGACAACTTGTTTTTTTATGGAATAATGTGTTTCTTTTAAATTATTTCTCAGTGCACATCATTATAATTTTAAACTTTTGTTCTTGGTAATCTTGAATCAGCATCTCATCTCTTTTCTGATGACGAGGGCGGGGCTTCAACCTGTCACTCACATGAGATCAGCCAATAGCAAACCACAACCATCCAATCAATTCCCCACAGACACAATCAAGCCCCGCCCACATGTGTTCTTGTTTCAACTTAAAGCTCATGAATATTTAATGAGGGTAACACTTTTTAGATTATTATGGTCTCTTGCTTGCCACAATCATATTCTACATTTACAATTTTCTGACATGTTTTAGTGTTAAAACTTTTAAAAAACTTTATTTTACAGTGTCATTGTTACATGTATAGTAATAACTATATAAATTATGCATAATTGCATGCAAATAACCCTCAACCAAATCCTAATCCGACCCTAACCCTGTAGTAAGTACATAAGGTTAATTCATATTACTCAGTACTTACTAGGGCTGTCAAATGATTAATCGCAATTAATCGGATCCAAAATAAAAGTTTTTGTGGGTGCACTGTGTATAATTATTTTGTATATATATAAATACACACACATGCATGTGTATTTAAGAAAAAAATATTATTTATATATAACATATTTATATTTATATATAATATAAATTATATATTAATCTAAATACAGTATACACATGAAAATATTTCTTAAATATTTCTTAAATACACAGTGCACCCACATATATTATGTAAACACAAACTTTTATTTTGGATACAATTAATCGCGATTAATCGTTTGACGGCCCTAGTACTTGCATATATAATTACAGTATAACATATTAGACACCTTAAAAATAAAGTGTAACTGAAATTACCACTTGTTTCCAAATGTTCAGACTCAGAGCACATTAATGTTTTCTGAAACATTCACATAACCATGAAAAAATCTCTTTTATTTTAAACAACGTTCAGAAGTAATGCTTTCATAACAAAACATTAGCAAAACATTCTCCGATTTTTGTTTGCTGGGAACACCCTATTAAAAATCACTGGGGTTAACCTGGGGTTAAAATAGCCTAATAATGTCAGATTTCTGTCAGTTTTACTGTTCATCATCATAACTATAGTATCATTGTTCAGCGGCACAATAATCACTCTTTTATATGGCAATAAAGGGCTTTTCTTGGAGCTGTAGGACTCTTTGTGTTGGCTGAAACTGAAAGTATTCCTCAAATCTTTCGCTCAGTTATCAATATTTATTTAATGTTTGTAGTTTACACCCATGAACAGAGCTCTGAAGCTCCTCCAGGCGTTATTAACGTCACTGAACCACACAATGACTTGGTTTTAAGGCTAGTTTATTTTCTTCACTGCTTATTTTTAGCTCAAGCCTTTCAATAAAAGTAACACTTAGTATATTTATAAATATATGCATTAATGGATGTGTGCATTTATGATAAAATCAGAAACTGACCACAAGTCTGCTTTTTATCTACTTCATAGGGGGCAAACCTGTGCAGCTGAACAATGCCAGACTTCAGCTTGATTCTGTGGAGAATAAATCACGGTAGTCGTCTATAAAGGTTACACCTCTATACAGTGGGTTTGTCCCGCCTGATTAGCGTGTTTTGCAGTCTGGTTGTAATTAGCGTTTCCTCATTAAACCGTCTGACCTACTGAGTCCACACTAGTGCCTGGCAGGGGTGCACCATGGGAATGTGACGAGTTTGTTGCTGTAAAAATCCAATAGTCTGGTAAAAGGTGACATGCTGTCACAGTGAGTTGAGGCTAATATTAAAGGAGTAGTTCACTTTAAAAAAAAACTTTTGCTGATAATTTACTCGCCCCCGTGTCATCCAAGATGTCCACGTCTTTCTTTCTTCAGTCGGAAAGAAATTAAGGTTTTTCATGAAAACATTCCAGGATTTTCTCCATATAATGGACTTCAATGGGGACCAAACGGTTCAAGGTCCAAAAGACAGTTTCAGTGCAAACTGTTCAAAGGGCTTTAAACGATTCCAGACGATGAATAAGGGTCTTATCAAGCTCGTTTAATAAATAAATAACAAAGTTTAAGTTTTATAAGCTCGTGTTCTATAAGCTTGCGTTCGCGTTATAAACGCGCGTTCGTGACTCACTCGTTCATCAAAATGAACGAATCTTTTTTCGAGTCAGTTCGTCGAATGAACCAAATGACTCGAAAAAATATTAAAGATAAGACCCTTATTCATCGTCTGGAATCGTTTCCACAGTACATTTTTGTATTGCGATTTATTGTAACTCTCCTAAAAGTCATTTTTCATTTTTCCTCTATAACTGTTTCAATCAGATCTTATTGTAAATTATTGTGGAGAACTTTTCTGTGGAAATTATAAAATATGTAACCATGCTGAACGTTTTGAAGGAATTGTATGGTCAATGTTTTTCGTTATACCATCAGTGTTGGGGAAAATTACAATATTGCATTACACCCAGAAAGTAACGTTTTTATGAAAAGTAATGCGTTGCTTTTGCGCTACTTTCTCTCACCTGGGCTTGTTTGTTTTTTAATAACAACCAAAAAAGCTGTATTTTTGGCTAGTTTTCAGGCCCTTTCACAGCAAAAGTGAAGTGAATAATCCTCAGGCTGAAGGAAACGCATGTTTACTCCTGTACAGTAGAGGGCGCCGCTCAAACGATCCTCTCAGGCGTTCAACAGTTCAACACTCTTACATCTAAATATAATCTAAAGTCATTGGTATGGTTGAATTACATCATTGAAGGTCAGCGGCAAAACATTGGTTAATAAAGTGAGATTAAATACATAAAGTATTTATAAAAGTTTTGCGTAAAATTTTGAGAATTGCGCTCTTTACTTGAGGAATACTGAATGTTTTTGTGCGCGAGTGACACGAGTAAATGCATGCTCACATTTAGACTAGAACTAAAATAACCATCATGTTCACACACGCAGGACAGCTGTCAGTCAAAAAATGTGAAAAAGTAGCTTAGATATTTTGTTGTAAATTTGAAAAAGTAATGCATTACTTTACTAGTAACTTGAAAAAGTAATCTGATTACATTACTCAAGTTACTTCTGGCTGCTCTGAATCAGTGTAATGACAATTCAGCCTTAATTTGTTTTCCGAAAACTCGCTGCGTTTCGATCAAATCTAATTTGGTATTGTAAGTATTTGGGGAGCACTTGCTGAGGAAATGATGTAACTCCTGCTGAATGTGCTGCTCGCATTAGTGCCTATTTAGGGACACACCCCTCCCTAAACATCTCAGATAACACACACACACACGAGCCCCATGTGGCCGGAAGAGCAGCCACACCACGTTGTCATGTAAGTTTAACAGTGTGTGTGTCTCAACAGTGTGTGTGTGATACACTGCTTCTGTGACCTGTGTACAGGTGTGTGTCGTGCCATGTCGTCACTGGGGGTCAGAGGTCAGCCGGTGGCCAGCTCCAGGAGCGAGGTCAGTGGGCCAGTAAAGCTGAATATCTGCTGGCGGTCGCCGGGCAGATTATCGGTCTGGGTAACGTGTGGCGATTCCCATATCTGTGCTACAAGAACGGAGGAGGTGAGACGCCACCAAACAATACGCATGCTCATGTTTATATGACATTAAATATCAGAATACTGGTGTACGCAGGTGTGTTTTTTGTGCCGTACCTGTTGTTCCTGGTTGTGTGTGGCGTTCCCCTGTTCCTGCTGGAGACGGCGCTCGGCCAGTTCACCAGTCTGGGAGGAGTCGGCGCATGGAGGAAAGTCTGCCCGCTATTTGCAGGTCACATGTCTGAATTGTTTAAAGTTGCACATGTGATGAATTTTGCAAGCCTGTTTATTTCTGTGAAGCTGTACAGCGGTCGAGTCACATGAGTAGTAGTCACATCTTGCTGCATGTGATGGAAGTGTGTGTGTGTTTTGTTTTTATTTGTAAATGAACCTTTTTATTTTGAGTTTGTGCATTGCGGTTTTAAAGGGATAGTTCACCCAAAAATGGGAATTAGTCCATGATTTACTCTCCCTCGAGTCATCTTGGTGTATATGACACTCTTCTTCAGACGAACACAATTACAGTTATATTAAAAAATGTCCTGGCTCTTCCAAGCTTTATAATGGCAGTGAATGGCCGTTTCTGGTTTGAAGTCCATAAAAGCGCATCTATCCATCATAAAAGTGCATCTGTCCATCATAAAAGTGCATCTGTCCATCATAAAAGTGCATCTGTCCATCATAAAAGTGCATTTATGACGGATAGATGCACATTTATGATGGACAGAAGCACTTTTATGATGATAGATGCACTTTTATGATGGACAGATGCACTTTTATGATGGACAGAAGCACTTTTATGATGGACAGATGCACTTTTATGATGGACAGAAGCACTTTTATGATGGATAGATGCACTTTTATGATGGACAGATGCACTTTTATGATGGACAGATGCACTTTTATGATGGATAGATGCACTTTTATGATGGACAGATGCACTTTTATGATGGACAGATGCACTTTTATGATGATAGATGCACTTTTATGATGGACAGATGCACTTTTATGATGGACAGATGCACTTTTATGATGGACAGATGCACTTTTATGATGATAGATGCACTTTTATGATGGACAGATGCACTTTTATGATGGACGGATGCACTTTTATGATGGACAGATGCACTTTTATGATGGACAGATGCTTTTATGATGGACAGATGCACTTTTATGATGATAGATGCACTTTTATGATGGACAGAAGCACTTTTATGATGGACAGAAGCACTTTTATGATGGACAGATGCACTTTTATGATGGACAGAAGCACTTTTATGATGGACAGATGCACTTTTATGATGGACGGATGCACTTTTATGATGGACAGATGCACTTTTATGATGGACGGATGCACTTTTATGATGGACGGATGCACTTTTATGATGGACGGATGCACTTTTATGATGGACGGATGCACTTTTATGATGGACAGATGCACTTTTATGATGGACAGATGCACTTTTATGATGGACGGATGCACTTTTATGATGGACGGATGCACTTTTATGATGGACAGATGCACTTTTATGATGGATAGATGCACTTTTATGGACTTCAAAACAGAAACAGCCTTTCACTGCCATTATAAAGCTTGGAAGAGCCAGAACATTTTTTAATATAACTCTGATTGTGTTCGCATCTGAAAGAAGTAAGTCATATACACTAGGATGACTTGAGAGAGAGTAAATCATGGGCTAATTTCGATTTTTGGATGAGCTATCCCTTTAATGATGCTTGTGTTTGGGTGAATGGTTGGGTTGTTGCAGGGCTGGGTTACGCCAGTCAGGTGATGATCTTACACAGTTGTGTGTATTACATCATTATTCTGGCCTGGGCGTTCTTCTACCTGTGCAACAGCTTCCAGACGAGGCTTCCCTGGGCGCACTGCAACAACACCTGGAACACAGGTAACAAACACACTTTACATGCACATATATCGAGCTCCTGGTGTGTGTGAGAGCTTTAGGCCGTGCCGTCAGTGTGTGTGAACGCTCACATCATCTGTGTGCTCATACGAGCGCTTTGGGCCAAGATTCAGCAGAATTTTGGCCCAGTTCATTTCCATTATCCAAACGTCTTGACACTCAGAACTCGTTCCCCACCCATAGAGCGACATCACACTGATCCTGAACGACTTTTTCACACAGCAAAACAAAACGGATTTTTTACACATTGTGTAATTTGAATTATTAGCTCGTATGATCTTGGTTATTCTATCAAATCACAATTATTTGAGATTGCAGCATTAGTTGTACAGTTTGAAGTTCAATCTCATGCCATCCGAGTAAGTGAAAGGGCAATCCATCGTGTTCAGAAGCAAGAGAATCAACATTACATTTAAAGAGTTAAAAAATAAAGAATATAAAAAACAATATTATAGTGCATAAAGGTAGTTAAAGGTTTTCCTTCATACAAAATAAAGGCTTGTGTGTTTAATCAGACTTCATTATATATATATATATATATATATATATATATATATATAAATGTATATATAAATGTATATATGTGACATGCACAAAACACAATTGAATCATTTGTATCATCAGCACAATAATCCTGACTGGCCTGATAGCACATTATATGTATTGTTTTGACAGACAAAAGGGATTTCAGAGACTTCAGAATATAGAGAAAAGTGTCCTAATCTATAATGTGTTTAATCTCATTTATAATGTGTTTAATCTGGTTTATAATGTGTTTAATCTGGTGTATAATGTGTTTAATCTCATTTATAATGTGTTTAATCTGGTTTATAATGTGTTTAATCTGGTGTATAATGTGTTTAATCTCATCTATAATGTGTTTAATCTGGTGTATAATGTGTTTAATCTCGTCTATAATGTGTTTAATCTGATGTATGTGTTTAATCTCGTCTATAATGTGTTTAATCTCGTCTATAATCTGTTTAATCTCGTCTATAATGTGTTTAATCTGGTGTATAATGTGTTTAATCTGGTCTATAATGTGTTTAATCTGGGGTATAATGTGTTTAATCTCGTCTATAATGTGTTTAATATGGTGTATAATGTGTTTAATCTCGTCTATAATGTGTTTAATATGGTGTATAATGTGTTTAATCTGGTGTATAATGTGTTTAATCTGGTGTATAATGTGTTTAATCTGGTGTATAATGTGTTTAATCTGGTGTATAATGTGTTTAATCTCGTCTATAATGTGTTTAATTTGGTGTATAATGTGTTTAATCTCGTTTATAATGTGTTTAATCTGGTGTATAATGTGTTTAATCTCGTTTATAATGTGTTTAATCTGGTGTATAATGTGTTTAATCTCATCTATAATGTGTTTAATCTGGTGTATAATGTGTTTAATCTCATCTATAATGTGTTTAATCTCGTTTATAATGTGTTTAATCTCGTCTATAATGTGTTTAATCTCGTCTATAATGTGTTTAATCTCGTTTATAATGTGTTTAATCTGGTGTATAATGTGTTTAATATTGTCTATAATGTGTTTAATCTCATCTATAATGTGTTTAATCTCGTTTATAATGTGTTTAATCTCGTCTATAATGTGTTTAATCTCGTCTATAATGTGTTTAATCTCGTTTATAATGTGTTTAATCTGGTGTATAATGTGTTTAATATTGTCTATAATGTGTTTAATCTCATCTATAATGTGTTTAATCTCGTTTATAATGTGTTTAATCTGGTGTATAATGTGTTTAATCTCATCTATAATGTGTTTAATCTCATCTATAATGTGTTTAATCTCGTCTATAATGTGTTTAATCTCATCTATAATGTGTTTAATCTCATCTATAATGTGTTTAATCTCGTCTATAATGTGTTTAATCTCATCTATAATGTGTTTAATCTGGTGTATAATGTGTTTAATCTCATCTATAATGTGTTTAATCTCATCTATAATGTGTTTAATCTCGTCTATAATGTGTTTAATCTCGTCTATAATGTGTTTAATCTCGTTTATAATGTGTTTAATCTGGTGTATAATGTGTTTAATCTCGTCTATAATGTGTTTAATCTCATCTATAATGTGTTTAATCTCATCTATAATGTGTTTAATCTGGTGTATAATGTGTTTAATCTCATCTATAATGTGTTTAATCTCATCTATAATGTGTTTAATCTCATCTATAATGTGTTTAATCTGGTGTATAATGTGTTTAATCTCATCTATAATGTGTTTAATCTGGGGTATAATGTGTTTAATCTCATCTATAATGTGTTTAATCTCGTCTATAATGTGTTTAATCTCGTCTATAATGTGTTTAATCTCGTCTATAATGTGTTTAATCTCATCTATAATGTGTTTAATCTGATGTATAATGTGTTTAATCTGGTGTATAATGTGTTTAATATTGTCTATAATGTGTTTAATCTCATCTATAATGTGTTTAATCTCGTCTATAATGTGTTTAATCTGATGTATAATGTGTTTAATCTGGTGTATAATGTGTTTAATATTGTCTATAATGTGTTTAATCTCATCTATAATGTGTTTAATCTGGTGTATAATGTGTTTAATCTCATCTATAATGTGTTTAATCTCATCTATAATGTGTTTAATCTGGTGTATAATGTGTTTAATCTCATCTATAATGTGTTTAATCTCGTCTATAATGTGTTTAATCTGGTGTATAATGTGTTTAATCTCATCTATAATGTGTTTAATCTCGTCTATAATGTGTTTAATCTGGTGTATAATGTGTTTAATCTCATCTATAATGTGTTTAATCTCGTCTATAATGTGTTTAATCTGGTTATTATCTCCAGATTCCTGCGTGGGCTTTGAGCAACACAACGCCAGCGATGTCTCTGAGAACGCCACGTCTCCAGTCATCGAGTTTTGGGAGTGAGTGTCTGGTATGATGGTGTGCACGGGTCATTGTCTGCAGCGTGTGTGTGTGTGTGTGTGTGTGCTGAGTCCGTCTCTCTCTCTCTCTCTAGGCGTGAGGTGTTGGATCTGTCTGCTAGTGTCGATCATCTGGGCTCGCTGAACCCCCGTCTGGCCGCGTGTCTGATGCTGGTGTGGGTCGTCTGCTACTTCTGTGTCTGGAAAGGAGTCAAATCCACCGGCAAGGTGTTTGTGTAGTGCGTTTGTGTAGTGCGTTTGTGTAGTGCGTTTGTGTAGTGCGTTTGTGTAGTGCGTTTGTGTAGTGAGTTTGTGTAGTGCGTTTGTGTAGTGCGTTTGTGTAGTGCGTTTGTGTAGTGCGTTTGTGTAGTGCGTTTGTGTAGTGAGTTTGTGCATTGATTATTATCAATGCTTCATATTTTTAAACTGTTGTAGTTCACTGTTGCGTTGTGTTTTGTCATGTTTTGCGGTGTAGGTTGTGTATGTGACCGCCACCTTCCCGTACGTGATGCTGCTGGTGTTGTTGGTTCGTGGCGTGACGCTCCCCGGCGCCGTGGACGGGATCATTTACTACCTGAAACCCAATCACACACGGCTGACGGACCCACAGGTACCACAGCGTCACATGATCTCCCGTATAAGATGCAAGTCCTGCTTAAAAACACGCATTAAAGAAGCATATTATACCCTTTTATAAAGTCTTGCTGTGTTTCAGGCTCTCCTAGAACAGGTTGATTATTCTCCTCATATTCTCCATTGTTGCGGCTCCTCTCTTCCCAGTCTGTCAGTAACGCTCTATTTACTTCCTGTCTCTATGAAGCCCCGCCTCCTGAAAAGCACACTGTGCTCTGATTGGTCGGCTGGATCGGTGTGTTGTGATTGGTCGAGCGCTTCGAGTGTGTTTGGGAAATGCCCCGCCCCTTTCCACAACCGCCAGTTTAACACACTACTAACTCACTCAACCAGGCTCCGCCCCTTTATTCTGCGCATTAATTATTATAATGAGGAATAATGTTACGTGTTAAACTCGAGACTACAGTGGAGGCGTTTCAGGAGTTCAGAGAAGAACTGGAGCTTTCTCATGATCAAACAGCAGATTTACAAAAGCAGAATAGGACACAGTTAATCTCTACTACAATTTATGTGCATAAAAATAACCAAGAAAGAAGTTTAATTTGAGATTATATAGTTAATATTTCACATTAAATCAAGTGAGGTGTAACCAACATGCAGAAATCATTTGTATTTTAATCATTTATTTTTGATGCAACCATTTTAAATCATTTTCCCCTATAAAAATGTGTTTGAAAGCATTTTATGAAAATAATAATAGAGATTCTCATATATTCAGATTGTATGCGTTATTACTTTCACTTGACATTATAGCACTATTAAATGTTTAATTTAACTTAATAAAAGTTTATATAAAAACAGAAGATAAACTTTATAGTCAAATGTTTCCTAATAAACGTGTTGTGGCGTGGAGAAAGCGGCGAGTTCAGTCCGTCTCTCCTCTGAAGGTGTGGATGGATGCAGGGACTCAGGTCTTCTTCTCGTACGGCATTGGTCTGGGAAGTCTCACGGCTCTGGGAAGCTACAATACATTCAACAACGACTGCTACAAGTGCGTCCTTCCGCTCACAAACACTCACACACATTAGAAAACAGAACTGTCACTGACTTCATGTGGATTTTAAAGGGTACAATCAACAATCAACAATCCCTCAACCCCGTATAAGACTTTCGCTCATCTTCGGAACGCTAATTAAGATATTTCCAACCCGATCTCATGGCAATTCGTAGGAATTTTACGAGGTGGCTAATTCGTAACAATTCGTACGACCTCACTACGACTTTTGCTAAATCGTACATATTTTACGAATTTTATGAATTTGTACGAATGACCTACCCCTGACCCCGCCCATAAACCTACCCATCACGTGGGTTTAGACAAATTGAGGACGTATGAATTAGTACGAATTAGCCACTTTTTAATCACTCACAAATTCGTATCGTAATTTGTGTTCTGAAGATGAGCAAAAGTGTTACGGGGTTGAACAACATAAGGGAGAGTCATTACTGTCAGAGATTACATTTTGATTCATTTACGTTTATTTACATACATTTGGCGAATGCTTTTTTTCAAAGTGACTTGCATTGCATTAATGCCTGGTTTAGATTACACGATTTTTTATTGTCTGTTACGATAGTCACTGTGTCAGATTACGCGATTTTGACTCCTAAAATCGTGTCGTGTCGTGCACATGACTACACGTTGCTTTCTGACCAGTCATCGCGTGCCGTCTTTAACGATGCACGTGATGTCATCGAGAAGGCGAAACTAGTAACGAGTGACTTCCGGAAACGAACGTAAACAAACGATGGATGAAGCGGTGAGTGTTGTGTTCAGAAATAAAGTAAAAAAAAGAAAGAAAACCCGACAATGGACACGTTCCTGGATTGCTCGAAGAGGACAGATATAAAATATTGTTTTCTTATATATTTTTACTTTTAGTTTTAACGTTAGCGCCATCGTCTCTCTTTTGTTTCGCCATTTTATGGAAAAGCTTCTGTGCTCCTATTGGTCAACCTCATACATGTGACAGAACCGTCGTGGACGACCGTTAAAACAATTAAACATGCTAGTCTTTTTGTCGTGATGTCGTGAAGCATCGCAGACGTGACGTAGGTTGTCGCCCACAATGACACACTATACGAGATGATACGATCGAATCTTGCGTCCTGACGCCTGTTGTCGTTTACCAATCCCCAAGATGCCCTACGTCAAACGGATCGTGCCAAAATCACGCTAAAATCGTGTAATCTGGTGTAAATCGTGTAAAACCGGTGCGGCGTTAGATACAAATGTTTTTATCTCTGTATTTATATTCTATCGTATTTCAGCTTTGTGTTTGTGTTTCAGGGACTGTTTCAGACTGTGTCTCCTCAACAGTGCCACCAGTTTCGTTGCAGGATTCGCCATTTTCTCTGTGCTCGGGTTCATGGCGCTGGAGCAGGGAGTGGATATCGCAGACGTGGCGCAGTCAGGTCAGAAACTATGTAGAATATTGCAAATTGCAAAATTTAAAGACTTTCAGCTGTTTGCAATGAACAAATCAAACCAAAGTAATTGAAATGGCTCAACACAACAAATGTTTCAAGTGGTTTCCCCAAATTCAACGGAAAATACCAACTTTTTAGTAATTCCGCCGTCTCAAAATTAGGGTTGGGTATCGAGAATCGAGTATCGATTGGAACCGAGACTAACTTTTCGTTTTTCCCGGAATCGTTCAAAAGTTAAAATTTCGATTCCTAGTTTCGATATTCACAGTCCGCCGAGCGGAAGAAGAAACCGCTGAACAACACCAACGAAGAAGCGTCTACCGGAAGTGTTGGCATAACCGCGCGAGTCGAACATGAGTAGCTTACGTCAGCGATCCAAAGTGTGGCTTCACTTTTCTAAAAATAACGAAAACTCGGCAAAATTTGTGACAAAAGGAGTATTTTTACAGAAGGAGTATTTCCTTCAGAAAGGCCGTTGGTTAGCAAGGTTAGCTAAACTTTTTTGACCCTGCCTCTTAAAAGAATCGGAATCGAGAATCGTTAGGAACCGGAATCGAAACAAGGAATCGGAATCGGAATCAGAATCGTTCAAATTCAAACGATACCCAACCCTACTCAAAATTCATGTCAAGAATTTTAAATACTTAGTCGAACAACCTTTTGCTGATTATAAGCGAGATTATGGGAACGTTTCAGAACATTCAGAAAACATCCGTAACCTTTTAAAAAACGTTTAAATGAACGTTCTGAAAATTGTTGTACAAATAATGTTTTTGTACAGACGTTATTAAAGATCGAACAAAGGTTCTATTAACGTTACAGGAAGGATATGTTCATAACGGTCTTTAGCTAACGTTAGCGGAGAATGTTTTCTGCATATGTTCTCTTTCAGGTCCTGGACTAGCGTTTATAGCGTACCCGCGGGCCGTTTCCCTGATGCCTCTGCCTCAGCTGTGGGCCGTGTGTTTCTTCCTCATGATCATCATGTTGGGTCTGGACACTCAGGTGTGACGTCTCTCTCAGGTGTGTGTGTGCTGGTGTAGCGGCTCTGCTGATCGCTGTATGTGTGTGTTCAGTTCGTCAGTCTCGAGGCGCTGATGATGTCGGTGTCGGATCTGTATCCCGAGGTCGTTCGCAGAGGTCGTCGACGGGAGATTCTGCTTCTGCTCGTGTGTTTAGCCTGTTTTCTGCTCGGGCTTCTGATGGTGACGCCGGTGAGATTTACTCTCCCTCAAGTCATACTTGGTGTATATGACACTCTTCTCTCAGACGAACACAATCAGAGTTATATTAAAAAATGTCCTGGCTCTTCCAAGCAGTAGTTATAATGGCAGTGAAAGGCTGTTTTGGTTTTGAAGTCCATAAAAGTGCATCTGTCCATCATAAAAGTGCATCTATCCATCATAAAAGTGCATCTATCCATCATAAAAGTGCATCTGTCCATCATAAAAGTGCATCTGTCCATCATAAAAGTGCATCTATCCATCATAAAAGTGCATCTGTCCATCATAAAAGTGCTTCTGTCCATCATAAAAGTGCATCTATCCATCATAAAAGTGCATCTGTCCATCATAAAAGTGCATCTGTCATCATAAATGCGCATCTATCCATCATAAAAGTGCATCTGTCCATCATAAAAGTGCATCTATCCATCATAAAAGTGCATCTGTCATCATAAATGCGCATCTGTCCATCATAAAAGTGCATCTATCCATCATAAAAGTGCATCTGTCCATCATAAAAGTGCATCTATCCATCATAAAAGTGCATCTATCATCATAAAAGTGCATCTGTCCATCATAAAAGTGCATCTATCCATCATAAAAGTGCATCTGTCCATCATAAAAGTGCTTCTGTCCATCATAAAAGTGCATCTATCATCATAAAAGTGCATCTGTCCATCATAAAAGTGCATCTATCCATCATAAAAGTGCATCTATCATCATAAAAGTGCATCTATCCATCATAAAAGTGCATCTGTCCATCATAAAAGTGCATCTGTCCATCATAAAAGTGCATCTATCCATCATAAAAGTGCATCTATCATCATAAAAGTGCATCTGTCCATCATAAAAGTGCATCTATCCATCATAAAAGTGCATCTATCCATCATAAAAGTGCATCTGTCCATCATAAAAGTGCATCTATCCATCATAAAAGTGCATCTATCATCATAAAAGTGCATCTGTCCATCATAAAAGTGCATCTATCCATCATAAAAGTGCATCTGTCCATCATAAAAGTGCTTCTGTCCATCATAAAAGTGCATCTATCATCATAAAAGTGCATCTGTCCATCATAAAAGTGCATCTATCCATCATAAAAGTGCATCTATCATCATAAAAGTGCATCTATCCATCATAAAAGTGCATCTGTCCATCATAAAAGTGCATCTGTCCATCATAAAAGTGCATCTATCCATCATAAAAGTGCATCTATCATCATAAAAGTGCATCTGTCCATCATAAAAGTGCATCTATCCATCATAAAAGTGCATCTATCCATCATAAAAGTGCATCTGTCCATCATAAAAGTGCATCTGTCATCATAAATGCGCATCTATCCATCATAAAAGTGCATCTGTCCATCATAAAAGTGCATCTATCCATCATAAAAGTGCATCTGTCATCATAAATGCGCATCTGTCCATCATAAAAGTGCATCTGTCCATCATAAAAGTGCATCTGTCCATCATAAAAGTGCATCTGTCATCATAAATGCGCATCTGTCCATCATAAAAGTGCATCTGTCCATCATAAAAGTGCATCTATCCATCATAAAAGTGCATCTGTCATCATAAAAGTGCATCTGTCCATCATAAAAGTGCATCTATCCATCATAAAAGTGCATCTGTCCATCATAAAAGTGCATCTATCATCATAAAAGTGCATCTATCATCATAAAAGTGCATCTGTCCATCATAAAAGTGCATCTATCATCATAAAAGTGCATCTATCATCATAAAAGTGCATCTGTCCATCATAAAAGTGCATCTATCATCATAAAAGTGCATCTGTCCATCATAAAAGTGCATCTGTCCATCATAAAAGTGCATCTGTCCATCATAAAAGTGCATCTATCATCATAAAAGTGCATCTGTCCATCATAAAAGTGCTTCTGTCCATCATAAAAGTGCATCTATCATCATAAAAGTGCATCTATCATCATAAAAGTGCATCTGTCCATCATAAAAGTGCATCTATCATCATAAAAGTGCATCTGTCCATCATAAAAGTGCTTCTGTCCATCATAAAAGTGCATCTATCATCATAAAAGATCATCTGTCCATCATAAAAGTGCATCTGAAAAAAAACTTAATTTGCTCCATCAGACGAGTCACGTATCGCTGTGTTCCTCTCTGTGTCTGATGATCAGGGAGGCCTGTATGTGTTTCAGATCTACGATCATTTCTCCTGCAGTGGAGCCAGTCTGATAATGCTGTCCATCTGTCAGTCTGTGGCCATCGGATGGATCTATGGTATACACACACACACACACACACACACACATTCTCACACACACACACACTGATGTTGTGGTGCTGTCCTCAGGTGCGGATCGCTTCAGTCGTGACATCGAGGCCATGATCGGTTACGAGCCGCTCTACATCTTCAGGCTCTGCTGGCGTTTCCTGACGCCCGGCGTGTGTATCGTGTGTATTGTGTGTTCCTCGTGTGTCACTGACATCAGCTGCTGACGGATCCGCCGCCTCCTCTGAGAAACTGTGTGTGTGTGTGTGTGTGTGTTCAGGGCACGCTGGTGTTCTCGCTGATGTTCTGGTCTCCGCTGACCCTGGCTAACGGTGTGACGGCTCCTGGATGGGCCTCGGTGATGGGCTGGACGCTCACGCTGTCCTCGGTGTCTCTCCTGCCCGTCTGTGCGCTCTACACACTCATCAACACACCGGGAAACATTCATCAGGTGAACACACACACACACACACAAAAATCAGCACCTCAGTTTTGTCTGAATTTAGTTGCAAAAGGTTGTCTGCCATCCATTTATTAATGGAGGATAAGCAATAGTGCAACAGCCTATCAGTGCTAAAATACATCAGCATAACATTGCTATAAATAAAGATATTTCTCCAAAACTAGCGATAATCTTTCCGAGCCTGAACAGCAGGGGGAGCACTGAAGTGGAGAATTTAACTTGAATTCCTGATGAATGAAGATGTCGTTCCATCTTTTTTGACGCTTAGCTATCACCGTGATTTCAAAGCGCCATCAAGTGGCCAGTTGCTGCTTCCCTTTATAGAGCCCCTCGTCGGACAAACGCTCGATATTCATTGGCCGATGGCGGCCGTGTTTTTCGAGATGTGCGAATGTCCTCAAAGGCAGTCTTGGCACCTTGGACAAAGACACCGCATGCCAATTTTCAAGCCAATCAGAGTTAGAGTTGCGTAGTTATAGGCATTTAATGTATTTTCCATGTTATAGCGCCACCAAGAGGCCAGTCGAGAATGAGCTCATGCATATGTGTGTCGAGTTTGGTGAAAATATCACATTTTTTTTTATGTGTTATAGCCATTGGCAGTAGGGCTGGGTATTGAGACAAATTTCACAATTCGATTCGATTTCGATTCACAAGCTTGCAATTCGATTCGATTTTGATTATTTTGAATATCAATTACAATAAATGGCCATTTTTCTCAAGGGAATCGAATCTCTTAAATGCTGTAAACTATGGGAGTCTAGTTGTAGCCTATAGGCTTCATTAGCCTAATATGAAGGTAATAATGAATGTTTTGTAGCTATACAAACACTTAAATTACACTTTTATTTATTTTTATAATAAGAAGATTATATGAAATATAAACATTTAAATGGTGGCTGTCATAAAAACTTGCCCGATTTATTCAAATATGCATTAAATATTGAAGAACATTAAGATTATAATGCATATGTAATATGGTGTATATATTTAGGAAAATGCTCCTCTCTAGAGTTATTTTTTCTAGCTGACTAACGAGTTTATGTGTGTTTTCTGAGGTAAATATGACGATACATTGATTACAAGCTGATTAACTGACGTCTTTCCACGGTTGAAACGCTGATTGAGTGAATCAATGTGACATGATCCGGATTTGGATAAGTTGTCCTCTATCTTTAACACACTTTCAGATGCTCATTCATGTTTATTTGGCGCTGTGACTGGTATTATTAAGCCGGAAGAGAGATCAGCGCTGCTGCTTCTCCAGAGCGATCTCACGCCACAGCGACAAAACGCTATTTATGTTTTTGAATTTCTAAAGGAAATGGACGTAACTTGAAAATTGAGACTTTGTTTCATATCAATAGTAACAAAGGACAAAGATTATTGTGATTTTTTTGGATGTGCGCAGCCGCGATACAATGTCCCATTCATTCAAATGAAACAGGATGACTAATCGATTCTTGAGATTTAAGAATCGATATCGGTTCGTAAAAATGAGAATCGATTAATATCGAGAAATCGATATTTATTTTCCCAGCCCTAATTGGCAGTGTTATACGAGATACATGAACGTCCACGTAGACAATCGCGACACCTTGGACAGACGCCGCATGCCAGTTTTCAAGTCAATCGTGTTTGTTTAATTTATAGCGCCACCAACTGGCCAGTCACTGCGTCCCTTTCATAGACCGTAAAAATATGTGTGTAGTGTGTGTGACGTCACCCGTAGTGTTTCCGAAGAGCATTTTTGAAGGCCAAAGTGGGCGGGGCCGGCCGTCGCCATCTTGGCCACGCGTCACTCCCGGATAAACGAAAACGGGCAGCGCGGCGGATTAGCTGAGGTGACGTGACGCTAACACACAACAGACAAATGGCTAGCAGTGACATCAGCGACACCTCAACCTGTCACTCAAGTGGCCACACCCTTAATTATGCATAACTTTAAGGCTTAATATAATATAAACGGATTAGTTATAAAATAATTCACCCCTCTCAAAGTCGTCATGAAGAGTAAAATTAGCGACATAGACCAAAACCATTTTTTGTACCAGGCAGTAAACATGTTTTTTTCTGCGGTAAAGTTGGGCATTTTAACATGCGAGTCTATGGGACTGACTCCTCTAGTGGCCAGTGGAGGAACTGCAGTTTAACTCGCTCAGTGTTGGATTCAAGACAAGCGGAAGGTTGCCGTCCGGTCTCATCATTTGCAGTGCTTCATGGGACTGTAGATCATTCCCTCATAAAAGGGTCGATGTTTATTCGTGTCGAATCACGAATCGAGTCTCACTCTAGTCCTTCATTGTTAAACCGATGACAGTTGTTTGTGTAAGTGGCAAATAAAAGCCCTCACGCAGACAGAGAGTCTCGAGCGTCTAATAACCCTCTCTCTGGTGAATGATGTGTCCCGTGTGCAGCGTCTCCGTCTGCTGTGCCGGACTCAAGCGGACAGGCCAGCACCTTCCTCGTGACCTCTGACCTCAGCACAAAGAAGCCCACTGAGACACCCGAGGACGTGGTGTGAGTGAGTGAAACTGAGGAGATCTGATGTACAGAAACCGGCGTTTGCTGACGTGTCGTAAAAGAAACTCTTTGTCTTGATGACAAGCCGTCTGTGTTCGATATTGGTTGAAATATGACCTTACTTGAATTTACTGGATATGTGTCACCATTAGGTTTTGATTGTGTGTTTCCATGGACACTAATCACCTTCCTCATCATCACTGTGTATCTGCATTCAGTTCATTGTCCGGTATTGTTGGACATGTTGTCTCACCTGTTCCTGTGTATCCTGAGCCTCTGTGATTAAAGAAAGCGTTCACTACGGTCTTCGTCTGTCTTCTCTGAACCAACCCGTGATAATATGTACATGAAAGTATAACATGTTACAAAAGTGTTTGCTTATCTGTTCCGCATTCTCGATATTTATCTATTTTTTAACAAGCAGCTTCTCTTCAGACGTTCACTGCATATTTTGACCGGATATTTAGTGTTCTTGATATGCATATTTCCAAAAATGTATTCAACCAGGCTGAAAAAAAAAAAGAATAAATGTCATTTTCTGAATTACTTTCATATTTTAATATTTTCTGAAAATATAAAAAATAAAAGCTAATTCATAAAAATCATCCTATAATAGTATATAAATAATACTAAAATAACACTGATTCACTCTCAGAGTACTTTTAATTTTAAATTTTTAATTTTAAATTTTTATATTATATGCCATATATATATATATATATATAAAGAATATTTCCTGGCATGATGAATCTGTTTAGTCATAGTATAATCTGATTAATCTGATCTAACTGATCTCATTATGAGTTTATTTGAATGACAATAACATTTTCCTCAAAAGTAGTTTTTTTTTTTTTTTT
This sequence comes from Pimephales promelas, assembly GCF_016745375.1. The sequence continues at coordinate 7,708,883 of NW_024121321.1, forward strand.
TTTTGTAATATTTTTTTTGTAATTTTTTATAAGTATGTAATTTTTACCCCTGTTATTTTTAGTTGAAATATGACCCAGATGTGTTCAGGAGAATAAAAATCTCAGCAATTTTTAGATCTAATTTATGCTAAATGTTGCTAAAATAGGAAGCTACATGTTAAAGTGTTTTTTTTTGTGTGTTTTTTTCAACATTCTTAATGTTTATCAATTTTATGCATATGAAACTATTGAAGTAAATACTCTGTCACAGATATTCTGCCATAATTATGTTTTGAATAATTCTTCACATAATTACACTTTGTGATTATTGGCATTTTTGTTTTTAATGACATGTTTATTAAAATGGTGGAAAAATACTTTTTGGAGGTTATTATTACTAGTTTCTCCCGGGAACGAACACGTCACAATATTCCTCATTATAATAATTAATGAGCAGAATAAAGGGGCGGGGCCTGGTTGAGTTAGTTAGTAGTGTGTTACAAGGGGCGTGGCTTTTCCCAAACACACTCGAAGCGCTTGACCAATCACAACACACCGCTCTAGCCGACCAATCAGAGCACAGTGTGCTTTTCAGAAGGCGGGGCTTCATAGAGACAGAAGTAAACAGAGCGTTACTGACAGACTGGGAAGAGAGGAGCCGCAACAATGGAGAATATGAGGAGAATAATCAACATTCAACTTCTAGTCGAGCCTGAAACACAGCAAGACTTTATAAACGGGTATAATATGTCCTCTTAGTCGCATTTAGCAGATTAGAGTTTTTAAACCATGTACCTTAAATCGTGTCGGTATTCTATTATGAATGAGGCATGCTGGGACAGAACACAACAGATGGGCCACACAATGTGCCTTTTAGCGCTCGTATTGTGTATGGATTAGTTTAGTGTTGTCGGCTCTGTGTATGTATGTGTGTGTGTACGTCGATATGTGCGCCGTCTGCGCACGTGTCCATGCATGCATGTCCATATGCACGTTTTGATAGTGTGTGTGCTGTGCTCTATATTTAGAGAGTGTGTGTGTGTGTGTTATTGTGTTCAGTGGATTATATCTGTAAAGTGCCCGTGTTAGGTTCAGCATCTCCCGCACGTTGGCCTGTCGGTGCCAAAGCATGCGCTCGTCTGTGTGTGTGTGTGTGTGTGTGTGTTCTGGACAGTTCTGGAGTTTCCGTGTGATTTTAAACTATTAGATCTTAGTTATTTGTCTGCCTCTAATTAATTTTTTAATGGATCAGATTCTTTCCAAAAAAAAAAAAAGAAGAGGAACTTACTGATCCCCCAATTTTGTGTTCTTCAAGGATGCATTAAAATGATCATCAGTGACAGTGAAGACATTTATGATGTAGAAGTTCAGGTCATCTGATTCTCACACAGCAGGAAACTAATTACAAAGAAACAGATTGACAAATTCACACACACTGTTTTTAAGATCCTCTGAGTGTTCTCCACATTAGTAAACAGCTCTGCCGGTTTTCCTCAAACTGTTTTGACAGGAAATCTCGTCCTCGTGTCTCAATCTTTAATCTCTGTTAGCGGGTCAAGGCCCGAGCCAAAGGTGAGCTGTGGGTTACAGCAATTCCTCTAAAGATCCCAACGCATTCATCACCCAAAACACACACTCACACACCCCTCACACGTCGGCCGTGGCTTCTCACATCGCTCTGACCTGAGCAAACATCCTCCGCCGACCCCCACGAGACTCAGGAATCACAAGCGCTGGCAGAAAGGTGAGAGACGAGAGCCTCTTCACGACCGGCTCTGAGTCTGAACAAACATGTTTTGACCGCAGGAAAAACAACAGGCCTGATATCTGACGTTAAAAGTTAAAATCACGAGAAATCAAAATAAAGTCCAACTTTATCTCTATATATTCATCATAGACTGTAAACAAATATGTGTGTGGTGTCCATGACGTCACCCGCAGTGTTTCTGAAGAACATTGTGGGCGGAGCCAGCCGCGCGTCACTCCCGGATAAACGAAAACGAGCAGCGCGGCGGATTAGTTGAGGTGACGTGACCAACGGCTAGCAGTAGTAGTAGTAAAATCTTTATTTGTCCCTTTACAGGGCAATTTAAGTAGCGTCAACCTCACAAAACAGCAAAACATCACAGACATTACACACACACACACAAAAAAAAAAAGTATTAATTATTAACTACTTTAATATTAACTAATTTAATATTAACTAATAAAATAGTACTATTAAAACAGTGACATCAGCGGCAATCCACCTGTCACTCAAGTGGCCACTCCCTTAATTATGCAGAACTTTAAGGCTTAATATAATATAAACGGATGAGTTATAAAATAATTCAACCCCCTCATAGTCGTCACGAAGAGTAAAATTATCTACCAGTTTTTGTACCAGGCAGTAAACATAATTTTTCCTGCTGTAAATTTTGTCATTTTAACATGCGCGTCTATGGGACTGACTCTCTTCTGCAGCCGGCCTCTAGTGGCCAGTCGATGAACAGCAGTTGAACTCAGTGTTGGATTTAAGAGAGGCCGGAAGGTTGCCACTTGATTGGTTGCTTTTGGCATTAACAATGTGGTTAAGACCTGCAGCTCAACATTCATCTTGCCCATATTCCGGCAGTGTAGACGTTGGCGTATATCTTCTTCGCCATTGTGTATGTGTGCTCGGTAAGACCGTTTTGTGTTTGAGCACTCCCAAGTTGTGTTTTACTGTAATTTCAGAAGCACCAGACCAGACACGTGAGCAAAAGCGCCAATCAAACGAACCTGAGCCGTTTTTGTTTGTTTTTTTTTAAATGACGCATTTACGCGTGGCGGTTTTCGCGTCAGTGTGAACACTCACATTGGCGCCCTTTGTTTAGTCACGAGGCGTTAAACGTCGGCTAATATCGCGCGCGAAATTCATCCCGCTTGAAATATCAATTGAGACTAACTCACGGTACTGAAACAGACAAAAATGCATCATGGAATCATTTATTTCTCATAAACTAGCCTAGTTAAAACCAGACCATTCTCAGTTGTAACTTTCAGAGCAAATCTAAATTTGCCGGAAGTTGTCTGCCCAGACAGCAAACTGACATTGAATCAACGTGGAAACGACGTCTCTCATGACATTGAAACAACGTTGATTTGCTCATCGAATTAACGTTGAACCAACGTCAGACGCGGCATTCTTCAAAGCTAAATGAAATCGAAAATTGGTTTGCTTTCATAACGTTGAAACAACGCGTTGATTTCAAGTTGATTTTCCGTTAGTTTTGAAAGAATAGCGCGTCTGACGTTGGTTCAACGTTAATTCGATGAGCAAAACAATGTCAGATCAACGTTGTTTCGATGTCATATTTCCACGTTGATTCAATGTCAGTCTGCTATCTGGGTGGGTTTTCTGTTGAACTGTAAAATGCATCCCAGTATGAAATAAAATGGGTTGTAAATGCCGTTTCAAAGTTGTGTTAGAGGTGAAGCATGTTATTACAAACAAAGAATCTTTAGTTAAAATAGCACTGATGAATCACGCACAATAAGAGAAGGAACATGAATTAAGAGAGTAAATAGTGATTTATAACAGAGCATACACTGAGTTTAGTCTGGATGTTAGTTGCAGACATTTATTTTATTAAATTGCATTAAATGTAAAACAATTAAACTCATTATTTTTCGTAATTTGATCAGTTTAATCAATGTAAATCATTGTGACACACTCTGGTTTTGATTGGTTTAATAAGGGGACGTCACTGTGAAACATACGTGATAGTACACAGTGTTCTCTTGTGAACTCCCACACACTCCTATAGAACAGCAGCAGGACGGTGTGTGTGTGTGTGGCGTATATAAATATATATTTTCTTGAGCATCAGATCCTCATATTAGAGTGATTTCTGAAGGATCATGTGACACTGAAGACTGGAGTAAGATGCTGAACATTTACAGGAATAAATTACACTTTACTATATATTCACATAGACAACAGCTTATATTAGCCTAATTATAATAATATGTTATTTTGAATCAAAATGCAGCCTTGGTAACATTAGAAAATTCTAATTGCTCCATTTTAAATTTTTATTTATTGCAACAAAACAGTTAAGAAATCAATGACACGTATACATGCAGAAGAGAGAGAAAACAGCTAAATAGCCTATAGATATTAATATAGTGGTGTATGCAGGTAAATAGAGGCGATTTAAGACAATCATAGTAATAGAATTGGTGGTATCATAATAATAATGATAATAAGTGGTAGTAATGATGATAATATTCAGCAGGATTGGCATCAGTGATTTATAATAATAGTAATAATACATTTAGATGACTTATGCTTTATTGCTCCAAACTTTTGACCGATTAAGACATCTTACTGTACATTAGCAGACGCTTTTCGGACTTACATTGCATTCAACTACAGTTTAAATCAGTTCATGCAAAATATTTTAAGCGACAGGAATGCTAAAAATAATTAAATAGCTTGAACATTCTCCTTTTGTGTTGCACAGATAAAGAGTGTGAGAAGAGCTGTATGTCTGCTTCATTCTCCTGTAGATATTGCAGTTGCACATACCAGTAAATATTCGCGGTAGTCTGTGTGTGTGTCTGACGGCTCAAACACAGTGAAGTGACTCAGCTTCGGTCAACACACACTGTTCAGGAGAACCGAGAAGTGTGTGCAACTCAAATCGTGCGCATTTCGAAGAGCGACTCGTATTACACAACACCCGAACCCAGCGCTGGCACACACACACACACACACACACACACACACACACACGCCTGAAGATGTCGTAAATATTCTCCTAATGCCTCATCATTCTGCTGTGGATATCTGTCAGATTGCACGCGCGTGACCGGACACGCTCAGTCTCTTCTATTCTGGATGTGCCATAAATTATCCATCACCTCATCGCTCGGGTCATCAGTGTGAGTTTGGTGGAGAACAAAGTGCTGTATTCAATTATTAAAATAATGCTACTCAACTACAGGAAGCTCAAGCTTTCAATGCTCCAACATGTAAACCTGTGCGAGAATTAACATGCTTTCAATTTGTTGTATGTAAAACTGCTGTAATGTGAGCATCCCAGTTCCTCTTACTTTAATCCGAAGATTTCGGAAGTTTTACCTTTCACTAAATATATTTATATAAATCGAAATCGTCTTCCATTGCGGTTTCCCCGTACATCTAAATATGTTTAGTGAAAGGTAAAACTTCCGAAATCTCAGTGTAAACAATGCGTGACGTAGACGCGCGAGAGATCACTTCCGGCGTAACGTAAGACACGGTTCAGTTCGGTTCAGTTGGACATCTGATTCAGATCAGTTCGACGGCTGTTAACAAGAGGTAAAACTATACATATACTGTTCGTTTTCTCACACAAACCACTCGTTTCGTGTCTTACGCCATTACATTTACGAGTCATTAAATCATGTTTAATTTGGACTTCTCTGTGCATGCTCTTTGAGGTGGACCCCCTAAATCTGCATTATATGACTGACAGACAACACCGGTTTGACCTAAAAATGTCAAAACTGAAAATACGGTGGAAACAAAGACACCTACATCTTGGATGCCCTTGAGGTAAGATAAAACATTCCAAAAATTAATTTCAAAGTGAACTATCCCTTTAATGCTGAGACTTTTGTTTTTGTTATCAAGGGTCTCAAAATTATATGAAAATATGGTTTTAGATTAATCAGCCAATCAAATATAAAGAATGATCGATTATAGGTTTATACCAGTGCATCCCTATAGAAAAATAATACGAATGAAGTGACTTTATGCTGAAAACATCTGTTCAAATAAACAATTCAAAGATTATTTTTCTGAACCTATATATTTGTTTTATTCAGGAAGAGCATCATGTTTATCAGTGTGTCTTTAAGCCTGGTTGAGATGTGTTGTTGTTGTTGTTGTTGTTGATGATGTCATAATGCAGTGCACACTGAAGCCCTCACTAGTGCACAATACCCCGTGTGTCATTGCCTGTGGGGGTTGATGCACTATTGAACAGGGTTTCCCAGTATAGCGGATTCCCTCCACGTGTTGACGATGCTGAATGTGCTAATTAGTAATTATAACAGCAATCGAAGATGATCATCAAACACATCAGTCAGAGATGAGTGGAGATGTGACCCGTCTGTATCAAAACAAAAGCAGCATCACAAGTGTGTTTATATAGGATTCTGTTTGAGATCAATTTGAGTCCTCAACCATTTTTATGCAGGAGAGTTTAAACAACTTTATTAATTATCATTACAGTCACCATGAAATCAAAATGAAAAATTCTTATTTTGACATAGACTATTGCACACACACACACACACACACACACACACAGTGAAACATGTACAAATGTGACTTGTTTACTTAAACACTTTACCATTGTTAACATGAACAAACAATGAAAAAATACTTCTAAAGCATTTATTATTGTTAATCTCAACATGTAGGCTACTAATTCATAGTAATACAGTAAATAAATGCTGTAAATTCTATTGCTCATTGTCAGTTCATAACTAATGCATTAATGTCAACCAATAAGACCTTATCGTAAAAAGTGCTCCTAAATCAGGCCACAAGTGTGTGTGTGTGTGTGTGTGTGTGAGGACATTTTCAAACATCTAACAAGTAGGGATGAACCTGTAAACTGAGAGAGAGAGAGAGAGAGAGAGAGAGAGAGAGAAAGAGATAGAGAGAGAGAGAGAGAGAGAGTTGGTAAAGAATGAGAGGAGGAGGGAGAGCGCAAAGGGGCAGGACTCGCTCTCTCTCTCTCTCTCTCTCTCTCTCTCTCTCTCTCTCTCTCTCTCGCTCTCTCTCTCTTTCTGTCTCTGGTGCTCTTAAGAGGAAACTTTGTTTTGTTCTCCAAGTTCACTCACGCTCGCGCTGCTTCTGTGCCTTCATGTGTTTCCTCCAGTGCCTCGTGAGATGCGCGCCGCCGGCACGAATGGTCCCGCGCGCCTCCGCTCGCAGGAACTCCTCATCTTAGAGCTGCACTTCGGATTGTAATGTTTCCAAAAGTTTTCAGACTGAACTACATGGAATAATGTGGCGGATTGTTTTGTGGTGTTGCGCTCTGCACGGCTCGTGCGCGTTCCGTCCACCTGCGAACGCGTCTCTCCGCGCACCTGCCGGCGTCGTGCGCGCTGTGGATCGAATTTATCACGCGGGAGGAAAAGCCGGGTATCTTCTGTACATGGACGAACGACGCTTTCAGCTGGATATGGAGCGGGACGCGACGGTTCTGTCTCATCACTTTGATTCGAACGCGAACGCGCCGGAATGCGTTTACCGCGGCACCGTCAACTCCAACGCGGAGTCCCTCGCGGTGTTCAATCTGTGCGGTGGTGGGCTTGATGGCTTTTTCGCGGTTGATCACTCCCGGTACACAATCACACCGCGTATCCGCGCGAAGGGCCACGAGAATGACGTGCACATCGACGCAACGCGCGCTCTCCACTATTTTACCCGAGAACGCTTCAGTTTCGAAGAGATGCCCGCCCGGCACAGCTGCGGCACGCGTGATCGGAATAAAAAGCGCGGCGCTCGAGGGAGACGCGATGGGGACGCGCACGGACGCAGATGGTGGACAAAGTTTACGAAGCCCGACGCGTCGCTAACACGACGCAGGAGGTCCGTGTCTCGCGCGCGGCACGTGGAGCTGCTGCTGGTCGCGGACGCGTCCATGACGAAGAAGTACGGGAAGGACCTGCATCATTACCTGTTGACGCTCGCGTCCATCGCGTCCAAACTCTACGGGCACGCGAGCATCGAGAACCCCATCCGCCTGTCGGTGGTTAAAGTCGCGGTTCTGTCCGAGAGCGAGAAGGGCATCGATGTGTCCAAAAACGCCGCCGCGACGCTCAAGAGCTTCTGTAAGTGGCAGAACCAGCAGAACCCGCTGGATGACGATCATCAGCATCACCACGACGCGGCGATCCTCTTCACCAGGCAGGTAAAAACTCAAACATTCGCGTCGCGCCGCTTGACTGATGACGCGCAACGAACTTTAGAAACTAGGATTGTGTCTCCTGTGAGTGAGTGAGTATGGAAGCGGCCACATAAGAATATGCATTGTTAAATCATAAGACTTAAAAAGTTAAAATATTAATACTGTATATTGAAAGTAAGCATATTGTAAGACTGTTACATAGTTATGACACTCATATTTGACAAAATTATGAGATAAAAGTCAAAATCGCTATCATAATTTTGACTTTTTTTTTCATCATAACTATGACAAAAAATCGAAGTTGTGAGATGATGACACATAGTTAAGAATTGACATACTCTTAATTAGGACATAAAAAGTCAAAATTATGATGTAGCTTGAATGCCATATGACATAAAAACTCATAATTATGACACTATATCATATTTGACATAAATCAAAAATATGAGATAAAAGTCAAAACCACTTTTTACGTCATAACTATGACAAAAAGTTAAAATTATGAGATGAAAATATGTCATAATTAAGAGATTACGTCATAATTGACTTACTAAATCTTAATTATGACATAAAAAGTCAAAAAGTCCACCGCCATTTTTGACATAAATCAAAATAATTTGATAAAAGTCATAATTTCGACTTTTACATCATAACTATGACAGTCACAATTATGCCATAACAATAGAACTCATGATATACTAAGATAAAAATAAGACATGTATTACATCATAATAGAAGTCTTGAAAAACCATGATGATGCTACACTATAGTGCTACCATGGTGTGTTTCGAAGAACCTGATACCATCAAACCCACCACAGCAGTGTGTGTGTGTGTGTGTGTGTGTGTGACCGGGTCAGCTGGATCCGATCATGTGGGAACGCCAGTCTCTCTCCCTGTAAAATGATTTCCTCTGATGCTGTTTTTCTGGGCAGGCGTTCTCGGCGTCCCCTGACTAGTGTGTGTCGTTATGCAGTGTGTGATCCGTGTGCGCATTCCTTACGCGGGATGTTGCTGCAGATTTGAGTGCCATGAACCACAGCAGAGACTGTGAGGAAAATGCACACATCTGAAAGTTTTCCCAGGCTGGAGGAGACCACACTGGTCGGGTCCCACAGTGAAGCGCTGGTCTCCTGCCGCTCGCGTGCGGTTTGGAGCGCGTCGTGTTTCCAGACGAGGCTTGCGGTGTGTGTAAGTCATGCAAGGTCTCGTTCACCGGAGCACTTCAGCTGCGAAAAAAACAAACACTCCATTCGAAAAATAAAAAGAACTACCTACCTAATGACATTACCAAAACAAAACATATACAATTAAAAAAAAACTCATTGATGTTAAAATCTGTGTTTTTAACATTATAAGTGCTGGGCAACGATTAATCGCGATTAATCGTATCCAAAATAAAAGTTTGTGAGTACTGTGTATTATTTTTGTATACATCATGTATGTATGTATTTAAGAAAAACGTGTTATTTATATATTATAAATTATGTATAAATATATATATACAGTATATACATGCAAATATGTCTTAAATATACAAATACACACATGCACACAGTACACACTACACACACAAACGTTTATTTTGGATGCGATTAATTGTGATTAATAGTTGGCCAGCACTAAAATCTATTAATGTTAATTTACAAACATGCTATTGTTGCTTTGTTTTTGTATATAATAATTTAGAAAAACGTGTTATTTATATATTATTGTCACGAACTGCTCTGAGGCTTGTAGATGAGACCCAAACGCAGCTTTATTTGAGGGCAATCCAGAGGCGTAATCCAATGTACAGGCAAGGGTCATAAACAGATAGGCAGTCCAAAACAGATAAACAAAGAAACAAACAAAACAGGCAGGGACCAGAGGCAAGAGAGTAATCCAGGGAACAGGGCAAGATATCTAAAACCAAGAGACCAGAAAACCATAAGAATGCTCAGAATTGCAGTGAAACACTTAAACAAGACTTCGCGGTGAGTGACTGAATGAACATGGCATATATAGCCAGACTAACAAGATGAGACAGGTGAATGCAATAGTGAATGAGGTACAGGTGAATGTGATCAGTGATGATGAGTCCGGGCAGTGAGTTCTGGGAACTGTAGTTTGTGTGAAACATAGTCTTATCTGGAGTGCCCTCTGGAGGCTCAATAGGGCACTCCAGCTGGTAACCGTTACAATTATAAATTATATACATGAAGAGTTCAGATGCAAAAGCCTCTAAGTGCCTTTTGAAATTTTCTTCTAGAATGATCATTTTTATCAAGCTTGTATATTTAAGTTCAGTGATTTCACTTAAATGGCAATGAAGATTACCTATTAATTGTTATTTAAGTGAAATTACTGAACTTAAATATACAAGTTTGATAAAAATCATCATTAAAGAAGAAAATTTCAAATGGCATTTAGAGGCTTTTGCATCTGAACTCTTCACATACAAATATGTCTTAAATATACAAATACACACTACACACACATATATTATGTAAACACAAACGTTTATTTTGGATGCGATTAATCGTTGGCCAGCACTAAAATCTATTCATGTTAATTTACAAACATGCTATTGTTGTTTTGTTTTTCTATATAATAAATGCATTAATTTATGTTTTATATTAGTTTACGAAATGTATGTAAAAATGACCCTTACCTTGACTAATAACTGCTGTAAAAGTATTGATACCACTTAACAAACTGTGTTCCCAACATTGACTAGTTTTAGAGTACTT